>VFFE01007174.1:2811622-2885102 GCA_008921705.1 Burhinus oedicnemus | reverse complement strand
CAGCATTTTTTTTTTTTTAATATGGAAATGCTAACCAAAAAAAAAAAAAAAGGAACAGAAAAATACCCCAACATTAGCTATGGCAAGCTTATTAACACGTTCATTAGCAAATTCATTTCACTGATTAAACTCAATAACATGCATTCAACAGAAGTGAGAGATAACAGTAAAAACTGATTGTTACAAGCACGTCACTTTACACACGGCAGTTTGTATGGGATAGCGCTGATGTACAGGCTGGACTCACCAGTATCGCTGGGCTGTTCCCCTGGCAGGGACAATTCTGGAGGCTCTGGACAAGGACACCACCTCACTCATCCGGATCCACTCCGTTTCTCCTACCACCAGTGCAAGTGCTGTACTGGGACAGCAGGTTTAACATGTACGTCTCAGCGTGAGGAAACAGTAGGCATAATTTCATGTTTCTAGGCAGTCCCACACAAAGCATACGGAATTCCAGCAAAGGTCTGGAGTACGTGCCTGGAGACTTATGTCCTCTATTGGTCATTTTTCATATGGGTGCGTATGAACAAATGGGACCCGGGTCTTTAATTTCTCTCATTTTGGATTATATTACCTTCATTTCAAATGAAGAAGAGATTAGCTGATAGGTCTGCCCCAAAAAATAAAAACCAACAGGTTTTTATAAGGACTGCTGCTGCTTCCTCCTATGCACCAATGACTCGATAGCTTTTTACATGCAACAATTCTTCACCTTTCTGGCATTTTCCTGTTTTTTTTTCTGAATGCCCTGATATCAGGGAAACAAACCCAGGTTGAACTAGGTGTGACTGTGGTGATCTTGGTAAAAATACTAATAATCATTGGCCTTGCTTACCTCCTCTTCCATGCCCTCTACATGTTAGAGTTAATCCTCAGCACAAGGACTTATCGGGGCTCCTGGAGAAGCTGGAAGGAGCAAACATGGTACGTTATCAGCCCAGCTTTGCTCTTACATGTTGGATATCTCCAAAACCCAGCGTCGCAGCAAGATACTCAATCTCCCGCTCCGGCAGGTTCCTCCCGGCCAGATCCTCTGCAGGTGGCAGAGGAGGTTCTGCTCCATGTGCCGACAGCGGTTAGGCTGTGCAAGCAGCACGGCCGAAGGCTTTATCCCACTGACTGTGCCGATGGCAGATGAGGAGTTTAAATCCCCAGCTACGTGTGGCATTAGGTAAGCGCCCTTCCAGGCACCCCCAGTCCACCAGGAAAAACGGTGCTGGTCTGCATTAGGGTGTGCGTGTGGTTTTGTAGCCTATAGCTTGTTTGTAAACTCTTTATTTCAGCTGCCTTGGGTTTCTAATTGGCTATTTCTGTCTCTTTCTGTGATTAGATGGCTGATGTTAAGTAACTTATTGTGAAAGCAAAGGACTAATAACTGTCCTCGTTTCAAGCGTACTTCAGTAGTTTGAGCCATGTTAAAAATGAAAACACTTCAGGTCACCAACCTGAGCAGTTAGAGTCATCTCCACTTAAAGCGCTTTAGTGGTCTGTTAATGTATTGCTGCAAGTACATCTACAGCATTATATATAATAAAATAAAATTAATTCCCAGTGCATTAAGATAGAAATATTTTTTCAAGTTTACCCTAAACCAGCATATACTTATAATAACTGTCACTCCACACACAGACGAGACATTCTTTTCAGAGCTTCCCAATCAAAACACTTTACAGGTGGTTTAGTTGGTTCTCAACGCGTCCCTGAGCTGAGCACGCAGGGGTAATTCTTTGGCTTTAACAGAGGGGAGGAACCGTGGCTGCGGTGAATTAAATTGCTTGGCAATAGCTGTAACCAGGATCGCCTGGCTTTCATATTCTCAAGCTGCCGAAGCCGGCTCAGCCACAGGACCCCCCATGCAACACCCCAGGGTCTCCCCAGCAGCTCTCCCCCAGAGCCCTTGCTGAAAAACCAGCTGGACAGACAGACAGACACATGCCTGTATTCACAATCCTTTGTGTAAATTTGACATAAAGTATAGAACGCAGATATTAGATCAGATGTGAGTGCGAGTGCCAACATTTTCTGCACATAATTTCTGCCGCAGTGTCAAGTTTTCCAGAAGACGCCTTGCAATGAGCTTGTTATTGCTGTTATTACGAGTGCACTCTGCTTCATTCAGGGAATGTCTTCAAACATTTGAGGTTGAGTTCCTTTAGCAATTTCAGCCCTAACAGTCTTTACCAGTGAACCATGTGCTGTAAATAAGATGGAAAAAAATCCCCATTTCTCAAAATGATAATGTCTGGACTTTTCCCTGGCTGAAATTCTGGCAGTAATCAGCATATTTGCATTATATCAGCAGCCTCGCACCATAGCTATCTGCTCGGTAAAGTTCTAATATTTACAGTGCACACGGTACTGTCTGTTGTTAAACTCATGAACAAACTCAATGACCCAAAAAACTGGGAAATGTATGAACTGGAATAAAAAAAGGATGGAAATAGTGCGCACTATGTTATCAGAGGCAGCAGAATCAAAATACAAGCAGTAACCCAATTTCTACTGAAATGAATGTCAATGTGCCCCTGACTCCCACCAAACTTCTCCCCAACATGCTCTACTTTCTATCCACCTCGTTCATAACTTTTTCCTAAAGTTTCCTCCTCTTTGAGGTTGTATTGAAGGCAAGCACAGCACAGCTGCTCCTCAGGCTTACCTTGCACAGAGAGCTCTCCCGGCACCGGCTGCTCTCTGCCTGATGACTTTCCTGGAGATGAAGCTGTCTCAGGGCCGCGCGTGGCAAGAAATGGATGGCCCATACGGTGCAAATATCACGGAGGAGGTGGTTACTTTTGACACCAGTGTTCAAGCAAGAAACCGTGACCTTGGGAAAAAAATTACAGGACAGGTCCTTGTGTTTTTCCATTTAACCTGACTTGCTTTTCCTCCCTCAGCCTCCTCCCGATCCGTGTTTGGGATGAGGGTTAGGGCAGGGAAGGTGACACCTTTGCGTACGGTGGACAGCTTGCTTCCCCTTTGACCTGGGCACAGTGGTCTACATGTCATTTTACCAGTATGTCAGGCTTATTCTTCAAAGTAATGAAACACAAAGGTTTCCAAAGAGTATAAAAAATACTTTGTTTGTTGTAACAAGACCCTGAGCCTGTTTTTTGGAGGGGGGATGCAGTACGGCGGTGCCCCCGCGAGGCTGCGGGGCTGGCCAGGATGTGCGGGATCCCCGGGCGGTGTCCAGGAGTGGAACCAGCGCAAAAAGGAGAGGAGATGAGGCTTCGGTCTTAGAGACAAGGAGGCGGATCAGAGCAGGTGAGTCCAGACGCCTCAAGTGCATTTTCTTTCCTTTGTTTCTCATTACGGGATTATTTCTTCCCCCCATGCATATGAGTTTTGTTAGAGGATGAAACATCTTATTGAATTAAATCAAGAAAAAGGGTATTTTTAATTTAGAAGTTTTGTTTTCCACTCTCTCTAGAAAAATGTCTGTTCTTCAAACCTATAAATGTTTCCTTAGGTAATACTAGTGTACATAACAATATACCATAACAGTTCCCAACACTTTTATGAGAAGACGCTTTTATACTGACAGATATTTCAGTTCACTGAACAGAATATTACAGTCTATAGAGCCTTGATAGAAGAAGGGGTGATAAAACTACAGAAGAAATATATTAAGTTCTTGCAAGTAAATGACAAAACAGTAGAAAATTAACACTGCTGGTGTTAGATTGTCAAATTTCTAATTTTCCTTTCTGCTCATATTCTTTCATCAGAAAACACATATCATTTGTGAAAGTACTGCAGTGTCAGTCATTTTGATCTGAGAATGGTCATCTAATACTTATAAGGGTTATAGTCTTTTAGATCTGAGAAGTGGAAAATTACATAAATGTAATTTATTTTCTATTCTCCAGATAGATTATATGATCTATAAATACATGTTATTTCTGTCTCTAATTTCCGTCAATACCTAATTCACTACTTTAGAGATCTGCAGAAATCCCAGGGAGACAGATGTGAACAATTCCTTAATTTTGGGGGGAGATGGGAAGCAAAAGAAAGAGACAGAAATGATAACAACGTCTCCTGTCATACTGTACTGCGTATAAGAATACTCTGCAGGTGACAAATGATGAGGAAAATCGATACAGCCACCACAGTGTTAGCTGGGGACTCGGGAGATGTCTTCCTTGTTGTGCTCCAGCACCCCCAGGTAACCTTCCCCAGCCAAACCTCGCAAAGTAAATTTGAGTTTTTCTTAATGTAAGGTAGAAGACAACAGTGTCTCTTTACCTCCCAGAAACAGCCGAGATGGGGATCTACTCAACTGCCCGTGACTTCGCCAGGATGGTAATTATCAACACTCACAGCACCCGAAACAGCAAGGAATTGGAGAGGAGCCCAGGGTCAAAGCTCAAGCACAAGCCTTGCTGGGTGATGCCAGCAACAAGCGTCTGGAAGAAGGTGGAAGAGAAAAGGTATTAATGTCTGAAAACCAGGAGATTGGAACGGGTCAGGACAAGAGGGGTTTTATGAGGAGTTATGAAAGGAAACAGAAAATGAGCTAGTGATTTCCTAAATGCTAAGGTTTGTGCCTTGAAAAGAAAGACTGCACTGCTTCGGTACAGAGACTACGTCAGAGCCTCCTGACAAACATCTATCTGGTCCTAACGCAAACCCATAAACTTAACAAATGAAAAAAAAGGTTCTTCTCTTTTCCAGCTACTAGAGACTGGAATCATCAGGAGTAAAAATCATGAGGGGGCTTCTGCCTTCAGATTTATTTCTGCAGTTTCGAGTAGAAGCAGCTTTCAGGAGCCTTAGAGGCCCCAGTTTCAATGCAGAAGATTTTTACGGTCTAGATGGGAAAGAAGGAACAGCTGTGCTGAGGTATGGCTGCTTTCTTTAGTAAGTGAGACATCGCAAAGACCCTTGATCACCTAAACAGCATCTGTTATAAAGAAGGCTTCCTTCTCCTAGATAACTAAAATAGAGGTCAACACACCCTTCTTCAGGTTGGATTTTTGGCTTCTTATTAGTTGTTTAGGTTAAATAGATGGCAACTACATTGTCGTTATTCTGTCGGGTCGAACTGGAAATGGTAATCTAAAAGGAAAATCTTTCCATCTGGTTTCACACCAGTGTTTTGGCTTGCCATCCCAGTCAAGGTGTGCCAAACCAACATTGCCTGTGGCGTCAAGCAGGTGGTTTGACAACGCTGCCGCAGGGTCGGAGCGTTCGGTCGTGGAAGCTGTGCCATTCAGAGGCGTTTATACGAGACCGCAGGCTGAGGCCAGGAAAAGGAATCTCAAGAATGCTTTAGCAACAGAAAATAGAAGCCGAATTAAGGAAATCATTATCAAACTACCTTTGCTCAATGTGATGCTTATCAAGCATGTGATCGCTGATTAAACAACTAAGTAATATAAGGATATGTTAAAAGACGAACAACAAAAAACAATGTTACCGTCCACCCTATTAAAGAGAAAACCCCGAGAGATCGCTGGGTACAATGATCCCAAATTAGATCATTTGTGTATCCATTCATATTTCTAAAACTGCTTATGACTCTAACACTTAATAGAAAATAACAAAAGTGCTTTTAACTCTGAGAATTTTTTCAACACCACAGTGGCTTTTTGGCTGTTTGATCACATTGCAGAGCCCCTAGTATTGCTATTTACACAAGACTGACTTGTAATTTATATAGGATCAAGGCTTTTAGTCATATTCCCGTGTAAGACAAGTCAGAAACCGAGCTGGATTTTCACCAGTTCGTGCCCCGTTGATGAGTATCTGTTACAGCCAGCAAAGCAGAGAGCAAAACCGAGACAATACGACTGAATCTGCTTTGGATTCTGCCTTGTTTGTGACTTGGAAGAGCTAAACTCTGTGAATTCGGTGAAGAACCGTACGCTTGGAGTTAAGACTCTTGTAAATGTGACGTGGTCTGACAGTTCTTGGCGCAGTGCCGACGCACTGGGGGCTGCAGCACACCTCCTCCTCCTCCTGGCACCCCTCCGCCACCTGCCTCTGCTCTCCTGTCCGGGTGACCAGGAATGGGTACACGGGAGTGTGCGCATGGGACTAATACGCAGTCAGGACAGCTCATTTACAGAGATAAAAAAAATTACAGAAAAGGTCAGAAGTCCTGGTAGTGAAATATTAGATAACAGACTAATAAAAGGAACCGAATTCTCAGAAAAAAAAAAAGCAACAGAAGAATATGGAAATCAGAAACTCTGACCTTTAAAAAATGTGCACTTTTCAATGCCAAAATAAAGCCATGTGGGAGGGCCCAGCATCCACTTTTAACATGATTAAATATTTTGCCAATGCACAGCTTATTGTGACTTGCTGGCATAAACTCAGTCTCTCTGTTTACCTTTTTATTGGTTGAATGCAGCGTGCATAATGTTAGAATGAGTCCCAGGACTGAAAAAAGAAGGATTCATGCACAAGCTGTGTGTTCAGTGGACTGCTAAATGCTGGAGGCAAACGGCATAGAAAGAAATCCTCAAAGTCAGTAACAAATCAACACGTCAGTTTTAATCTATACTTTAATAAGTTATGCAGAAAAGTCTGCAGTTTCTGTCAAAACAGAAAATAAATCTCTTTTATAAATCAAATCTGTAAGGCTGTCTGCATCAAAGTAAAAAACTAGGTGATCAATAGATTTTTCAGCAGCACACAAAATAAAGATCATCTAGGTATTATAATTGGTATAAACAGCATAACCGTACATCTGTCACTCCACTTTTTAGGAGTGGCAGGAGCCCTAAACCTGGGATGAACTGACAAATTAACGTACAATTCCTGAGGCAGGTCGTTAGTGCTGCAGGAACACTTCCGTTTGCTAAAGCTTTGGTGGACCAGGCTCTATTTGCCAGGCCCAGAGGGACACTTTCCTCCAAGCCAGGACCCACCTGAGGACGGTGGAGGACTCCTCACGTCTCCACTCCACCCTCGCGGGCTGCCCCATCGCTGAACCTTGGGAGATGGTGGTGTTCGGTTCCCCGGGGGCTTGTTTAAAAATAAACATTATTTGCTCCAACAACAGATGAATTGGGAAGTGGAAAGGCAGTCACTATACGTCACATGTAAGTAGCGATGCGTGTTAACATGCTGTTTGGAAAGGAGTGCCCCTGCGCAAGTACATAACAATGTACAAAGCAGAGCAATCCGAAACACCTAATTCCTCCTGTTCCAGCAAAGACTTTTCTGATTTTACTGGGTAACCTAAGGTTGTGGTAATACGATATAATAAGATTTTACAATTTCTACCACCTGGAAGGAAAGACTTTTATGAATTAATGGCAAAATTGACCTTTTCCTTCATCTACCATGATGTCCAAGATAGAAATTTTTTGTCTCCATTTTTAGTAGAATTATGAACATTTATACTCTGAAACATTTTCTCCTCTTTCCAACTGACAGGAAGATTTCACCTCTTCTTTCCAAGCCATGATCTGGACATCAGGATAATGTGGGCAAGACCAGAAATGGAGATCAGTGATTAAGGCTGGCTCTGAGGAAGGGAAGTGCTAGACTTTGTGTAACCCAGTACGGTGTTTTGTTACTTGCTAAAAGTGGATGGAAAAACAGACAGAAAAGGGCAGACGGAAAATGGAAAGCAGGGAATTCAAGGAACTTAAACAGGCAAGGAAAAGGGATGAATAAAAGTTCTTTTTGCTCACCATGCACCCATACTGTAAGAACACTAGGAGATGGCAGCTGATGCCATCACGCTTTGTCCAGCACCCAGCTGTGTAAAATCAGATTGGCTGGGTGTAGATAATCTTAAATGAACAAGCATTGTATAAATTTTCCATAAAAAACATGTTCTGGGCTACCAGTGCAAACTCCCCACCTTGGTTTGCCCTGGCCAGTTGGCTTGAGCTTCTCTGCAGGAGATCAAGACTTACTGCCCGTGGGCTTCAGCTTTCCTCCTGAAAGCCCTCTCCCAAGAAGGGTGCAACAAGCAGGTTGCATTGTATCCATCTAACTAACACAAATCCAAAGGACTGAAAAAAAAAGAACATAAATCTGACCTGAAGAATGAAAAAGACTTTAGCAGAAATTATACAAATCAGCAACAAGACAATCCTGCTGGTGTAAGTGGCACAAAAGACAGAATAACTTGGTAATGGGATAAAAAGTAACAGATTCAGGAGAAGTATTTTAAAAAGTTTAAATTTAATACTTGTAACATGATAGCATGAAAATTATTAAAATGTGGCTCTCAGCCCCACCATTCTGCACCACCAATTATATGTGGTGGTGTGCTGCCGGGGTCTGTAACATGTGAAAAAGCAACAAAAAGAAAATTTCCTTGCTGGTCTGCAGAAAATCAATCACAAAGTTAACAAAAATGTGAAAAGCGCTAAGCTGTCTAAGTTACCTGATTCCCTGGAAAAACTACTCTAGAAATCCTCCAACAACCCTTTAATCATGACGGATGGCAGCTCACTCAGTGAGTGACCCCAGCCCAAAGTCTAGAAGCCGCTCAGCTAATAGCGGTATCGATGCTCCACCAGCTCATTTCTTTCCTTTCTTTCCCTCTCTCTCTTTCTCTTTTTTCTATTTTTTTTTTTTAACTACAAATCAATTGTTGGTTATTTATTTGTTATTTCATATTTCTACATGAAAGAAATATTTCTCCCCTAAAGCAAATCAAGGATAGAATAACAATCTCGGAAAGGTCAGCATCTATCCGGTTTGTTAATTGAATCTGTCTTGAGAGCCACAATGCCAATACTTCAAGGGCAAGAAAGGGCAGGGATATAATAATAATCGGAGCAAATGTCTTTGTATGAACTGGAATTGATAGCGGATAGGCTCAAGCCAAGTGCAGACTCCGTTTCAAATCTTCTCTCAAGGAACCATCAGTCCTTGGAAATTTTGTTATTTTTCTCACCGTAAATGGTTCCATGAGGTTGTAATCCTCTATGGCTCATCCCAGGGGTGTAAATTATCATTAATGCTTCAGTTATTTACAGCCTGCTCAGCTCTCCACACAAAGATCCTCTAGGAGTTTCAAATATTTTATTAAAATTATTTTGTACTATTTTCCATGCATAAAATATCTACTCTTCCTGTATGTACTGGTTTGCCAAAGTACCTCTGAAGGAAAAAGGGGGGGAAAAGCCACCTGGTTCTGGTCTGAGCCATCTGTGAAGTCGGAGCAGAGCCCCGCCAGAGGGTTGGATCCGGCACAGCTCCTTGCTGCCGCGATGCTTCTCTGCACACCATGCCTGCATAGTATTTCTGAATTTCGCAATATTTCTAACAGCCAGCATATTAAAGCTTCAGGAGAAAATGCAGTTCTGCAATTTTTGCTACTGGAAGGTTTAAGATGTTACTCACAGAAGCTGCGAGGCAGAGGAGGGTGGGAGTCAGGGCGCTTCCCATTTGATGCATCTCACGCTACAACCTTCGTTTTTATTTCTTCTGAGCAGTTTTTGCTGTACAAAGAACTTGATGAGAGATCTGTGCAGAACAGAACAATTATTTAGCTTGGAAATTAACAGTACTCCAATCACAGAGGAAGATTGGTGCCTCATGGTAAGTCTGTAATTCTCAAATCTTTTGCCAAAGTCAGTGTGAACTATTTGGGGATATTGTTGACAAAAGAATTTGATTATTTGGGGGATATCAAGGGAGTTTTTATGTTAATTTATTTGGACAAGTTATTACTGTTAGGGGCTCAGAATTGCAAACATCTCATAAATAATCTGAGCCAGTTAACTAAAATCCATTGACAGAAAGACATTGGTCTCGTTTATAACTTGTTGAAGGACGGCTACTGGATTAAGATAAATACCTGTGCAACAAATTTATTAATCCTGTAAAAAGGAAAAAAAAAACCCCAACCTAAATATTTTCCTTTTGTTTTGTTCAGTGTGGACACTCATGAATGACTGATTTCTTGCATACCAATTAAATGTTTGTTTCAGAGCAATGAGCAGAGACCTGTAAGTAAGAAATTGGACAAATGCGTCTGGGCTCACGAGGCACAAACCACCATCTCGGCATCCCCTGGCTTGTCTCGAGGTTCCCGGTCTCGTGCCAGGTTGGGCTACCGAGCAACAAAGCAGTGGAGCATCCTCAAAAAAACCCCGCGCCAAGCCCGGAAGCGGGGTGACCCGTACCACCTCACCGCGGCTCGGGATGCGACTACGGCCCCGCGCTCACAGCGATGGGGCACAGCAGGACTTGGATGTTCCCTGCGGAGCTGTCCCAGCCTTGGCCAATCTCTTTGCTTCTTGGGCACACTGAGCATCCTCACGCTCCTGCTCCGTCCCGGTGTGGGCTGCAGCAGTGGTTCGAAATGTGACTAACGGGTTTCATGTCAGCAGCGACACCACCAAAGCCCCGACATTGTTAATTTTCCATGTCCTGCGGAATCCATTTAATTACAGTTACTGTTTAAGTGTTTTAAAATACGAAAATATTTTAAAACAAAACCTTGAACTAAAACATGGCCTATTGTATATCTCTTTAATTTTCAAATACCCATTGAACTATCTTTACTCTGGTATAAATTTCTTGTTTTCCATTAGATAAAGCAGTTAATTTTATTTGCCCATTCCCGCTACTAAGTTTGAACCTAATTACTGCAGCTGGAGAAGAATAACGCCACTTTCCTTACCTGTATTCTGCATCACTAAGTAAAACGACAAAGACACTTCCTGCCTATGCTCATCATTGAAGGGAAAAATGCCGGTTGTATCCATAATTCATATTTCTGTAATACCTGACAGATATTTAAGTTGTCACCTGTTGTTGGAAGGAGCCACTGACAGAAAGCCATCTGTACATCATTCCTTGGGTGAACCAGAGTGTCCAGGCACCTGGATCTTATTTGCAGTATGTCAGTCTAAAGGTGATTGACAAAGACTCTAATCAAAGACTCTAATCTTCGTTTATCCATTCACAGGTGCGGTTCTCTTATTAAGCCAGTTTCAGGGATCCTCTCCCCACTCCCCTGTCTTTATGCCCAGAATCGCAGGGTGTGCGTGTCCCCAGCACGGACACCCAAGGAAAACCCCCGGGAGGGAAGCAGGTGCCCTCAGCAAGCCCAAACGCACGTCCCAGCATCTCCCCACCTGCATCTCTCCCAATTTATCTCACCTTCCCCGAGGGGGGGGAAAAAGAAAAAGATGGTTTAACAAAATAAAGCCATAATTCTTATCCTGAACCTTTAGGCATAAATTAGTTTTGTTTTTTCCCACAACATTTGAGAGATATATATATATGTGGCTACTCTTACAAACATTGTGTTTCAAACATCATTTATATGAACCAGAGCCATGTGAAACGCACCATTAACGCCACTGGCACAACTGGTCTTTCAACACTGCTTAGTGCTGGAACTTAAATTGAAGTGTTGGTGCCCCACAGCACTTGTAAAAACAGCTGCTTTCTTCTGGATCAAACCCTCCCCAGCTGCCAGAGAACATATAAGAAACCTTTAACCAAAATAATGTAAGGCAAGGAAAAAATTAAATAAAGTCATAATAATTGTATATAATGATAGGATTATTTCCAGCTCCATAATTTTTGCCAGTGCCAACCCTGTGCACATTTGTATTCACAGAAAAGGTGAGATTTTGCATTGTTCTTTTCTGACAAAAGCACAAGGGGGCTGAGCATCCCCCCAGCGCCTCCTGTGGAGCCACCAGCAGGGCAGGAGCCGACCCCAAAAAGTCCCTCACCTGGCCCATCCTCCCATCCCTCCTGCCATCTCCTGGGCCTGGGGCAGAGCCACACAACGTCTCTTATCACTCTGATTCAAAAACCTCTTGCTCATTTAGTTTTCCCCAGCAGCCTACACCCCGGTCTACAACGGGTTAATGTCATTCTGGGTTATAACAGCTCCTAATTTAGACCCGTTCCGCTTTCAAATGAGAATTCTATAATCCTTGGATGGAACTAGGATAAGAAACAGTGGTTAAAACATCCAAATTTAAAACTAGGAATTAAAAAAAAAAAAAAAAAGGAAATCAAACAGACTGGGTTTGGAATACACAATGATGGAAACCATATTGAAATGAGGAAAAACACTTGCTGTGATTTTCCCTGCTGGTTAGGCGAAAGCAAAACTTCCAATGGGTTTCCTCTCCTTGGTGGTTTTACACCAGCTTAATTCAGCGGCGTCTGTGCAGTTTTCTTAATTTTTACATAGCACATCAGAGAGCAGCCCTAGATACCATATTTCCTCTTTGTTTCCCTTCGGTTAGTCACTCAGACGCCACCTGGATTGATTAGGGGGTGAACACGCACAGCTGGTATTTACATGAGTTGAAGTTTTCTCATTCCTGTGAAAATTAGAGCATGTGGTTAGCTATCTCAATGGGTATTTATGTGCCAAACCGTAGCACCACGGTGGGCATTTCTGTCCGGGACTTGCTGCACGCTCCAAGATGAGGCTGTTCTGCAGCCAAGCAAAACGAAGACCTATTGTTGTTTTCTCATATTATTACTGCATTATTCTGACGGCTTTACGGTCTTAAATCAATAAAAATAGGTGTTTAGAAATCAACGCGGAATGGAGTAATACAGTCAGCTGAAATTAAAATAAAACAAATGGAAACCGCTGGCGAGCACAGACATTAAACCCAAAGCGGTACGGGCCCGGGAGCCCTTCCCCCGCCCGCAGACCTCCTTTCCCATTTCCCTGCGTGCGGCACGAACCAGCCGTCATCGCCACGGCCGCCTGTGCCGGCGCCAGCAGTGAGTCCAGAAATGAAATCTCTCATTTCAGTGGGCTCCCAGACTGACGGCACCGGCTCCGCAGTGAGCGGCAGCACAACATTAAGCACTATATGAGTTTTGCTCCAGTCAACACGTAAACAAGAGAAGCACTCAGATACTCTTTATTACAAATATCTGCAGGTAAAATGCCATCTTCCAAACCAGTTTGGCCTTCAGATGCAAAATGAAGAAGACACACTGCGTTGCTGTGACGCTGGTAGGTTTTTTTCTGACACTAAAAAAGCCCATTGTGGAGCTTTATTTTTAAAGTAGCCGATGATCTCAGCCTCCGCACAACGGTTGGCAGGTGCAGACAGAGCATGGAGATTAATGTGCTTGTGGCATTTGCATGGTGAGTAAAAACACGGTCCTTTGAACCACAACAGCTGAGCCTCCTTCCTGAAAGTTTCCTTTATAACTAACTGTGCTTTTAATGAAAAAAAGGTTGATTTCTGTGGGGGTGCGTGTGTTGTGATTGCTTAAAATTGTTTCTCTTAAAACCTGTAGAGGACACAAAATAATTTTTTATAAGGGGAAACCTGAATTCAAAGGTTGCCACAACCACCCCAGAAAGAGGAGTTGGAAGTACAAAAGACCCCACCATTTTTTTTAAAAATTATGAGGTTCCTACTGGGGAATTTATTCTCTTTCTTAAGGCTGTGCTTGAGTTACAGAGCTTGTGTCGAGCGTTTATGCATTGATAGCCGGGTGACATGACAGTAAACAAATCAGAAACGCTCAGAGACAGACAAGTAGACAGAATTAGTATGATCTTGTGCCTTTTAGATAATGATCTTTTTCTTAATACTGGTTTAATGTAGCCTAGAGGTCATACGCTTGCATTCCCACTCAAATTTTTCTATTGTGGAACATAAAAATGATCTACAGACTTCGTACATTGTCAGGTCTAACGCGCAGGGCTAATGGCACGTTGATAAATCGTTAATGCTTTTCCTATTGTCATCTTGACAGTTCCCCAAGAGTTGTTTTCAATGTCAAGCTTTCACTGGGTTTGGTGAAATATCCTTATCCTGTATTAAGGAGATGCATTGCATCTCGTTCTCCCCATCCGTTATGCGGGCACTGTTCACAGACAGCAAGAATACTATTTATTTTGTGTACCATTAATAATTAGGAATTACCTGGAAGTCCAAGGTAATGCATTTTAAAAGCTGTGAAAAGCAGTTCACTGAACTTACGTGTATGTACATTTTCTAAGTACAGCCCAGATGGATGCAGACATTTTAGCCAAAATAAAGAGGGTGATGCTTTAAGAAAAGGCAAAATATATTACCTCTGTTCAGGCACTCTGTGAAGACTTGTAAGGACTGGAGTACTTCAGTTGCAGCTGATTAAGAAACCCAATTTTTTACTTCGTCCAGTAAAGAACAGAGTGCATACAGCAGACACTGATGCTCTCATTACAGCTGTAGTGCTAATTAAACTAATTACACACATGAGGCTGGCAAATTGCTGGAGCCTCACGGTAAAAAGAGCCTCACGTAATTTAAAAGGGCAACGATTTTTTAAGCATAAAATTGTTGGGAAAAGATATGTAAATGAAATGTAACAATCCATTAGCAAAAAATTATACCCTTACTTCACTTAATAGAAGACTTGTTTTAATGTCAGGCTGATAATTTTTCAGTTGCGTGAAGAGTAACATAAATGTCGCACGAGAAACACTAGAGTTCATAACTATGTCTTTACTGACCTGTTACACTTCCCTTGCATTTGGGATTCTGGTAACTGCTGCCTTGTTCGACAAGAGCAAGTCCTCATTCGGTGAGTAGAAGATTTATGTATTGTATGGTACTGGGCAATAGAAACACAATAAAAAATGTTCTATTACCAAAAAGAGAGGTATGTTTGAAAGAAGCATATTATTTACACATTCAAACAATTGGGAAAATTTAGAAATACGTACCATTTATTTGCTCCTAGGGCTACATGTCATTTAGTTCCCCTCTGTCTCCAGCAAGGGACCATCCTGGGTAACGTCACGGTAAGTACCGGAGCACTTAGTTTTGCTCCTCTGGGCTCCCTGTAATGAGGGAGCACAACCATTCGTGTGAAGCTCCAACAAAAATCTACTTCTGGGTAGATGCTTTTACCAAAACCCCAGTCTCTCACCGTGCTGTTGATGGATTACAGTCACAGTATGCCCAGAATTATTCTCCTACAGGGGTAGCTCCATCCGTTACAAAACCCAACTCACCTGTTTTCCCTCAGTTCTATTTGTTCAAGCATACCCTCATCTCACTTCAATTAATGTCAACGTTACATATTTCTTAATGACTGCCACATATTAGTTCATGTGTATCACAGAGGCACTTTTGTTTTTGTGAATAAGAGTGTAGATTTACACCGAGTATTTTATATTCATAAAAGTACATTGCTTAAATTTATTTTGCACAGAGGAAATTTCCATTTTGTTACTGTTACCAAGCTGTTTTCTGTTTATAAGAACACCTGCCAAGGAACCTGGAGTCAAAAATAAGCACGCAGAGTTTAGAAAAACTTGAGAGAAGTTTTCTATCCCTTCCCACTTACTCCTACTCACTCTGTAAACCTCAATATATCAGGTCTCCTAAGGGTAGGCATTGGGCAAAGCCGCAGTTACGAGGCAGCTCCAGAGCTGGATCCGGTGTAAAACTGCCCGACTGCTTCCCGCTGGATGCCCCTGGGGAAAGAGGGAATCCTCCGCAAGAGGAAGATGGGGAAAGCGCCAGCAGAACAGGGTGCCCGCAAGTTTTTCATTGCTGCAAGAGTGCCGGGACCAGAGAGTTTAAAGAGTTGCCATCAGTATTGTCTCCTTCCAGAGGGAGCTCTGGAAACAAGTTTCGCACCAATATTTACAGTTTTAGGGTGAAAGTCCCTAATAAAGCCAGAGAAATGCAGGCCTCGGAAGTCAGCTTTGGCATTTGGCATCGTGAGGTGCAGCAGCAGTACGTCAATGTCACGCTGCGTATTACGACCTAGAAAAACCGTTGTGTTAAGCACTAACAGGTCCTCAGAGACCGGACAATTATTTTTCGAGCGATATAAGCCCTGACAGCTTTAGCAACGGTGCTGTATTCCAGCGTTGTAATAAAAGGCCCATCAAGCACCTCGGATATGTGTATGTATTTGGGAGCGTACGTGTAGCGCTGCGCACCCGCTGCGGCACCGCAGCTGCTCAATGAGGCACCGACAGGCGGATAACGAGCTGATATGTGCCTTTCCCACCCGTTTGCGCATTGCCGTTGAGTCTGATACACAGCTGCTGCAATACCTCTCGTACTCCAGATGTTCCCAGATGTGCACTCCTTATCCTGAAAAACAAGCCCTTGTCTTAAGAATACGGAATTGAATTCAATCCACTTACGTGAAACGAGTCTGCTCCTGACCTGTAAATTTCCACACAAAGTTTCGCCCCGGGCAAACGTATCAGAGAAGTTATTAGCAGCTGGAAAAAAAGGAGGGGGAAGGATGGAAAAGCCGATAGCCCCCTTAAATAAGCGTAACAGCACTGCTGGGCCTCGCCATAATGATCCCCGTACCTGCAGGTTGTCTTTTTCCTCCTTTTCCTGGTGATACATTAGGTTAAGCACTGCATAGATGACACTCACCAGTTTTCAGAAAGACAAATAAACAAAAATTCCCTTGTAACCCATTTTTCTTTTTCCTATCAGAGAGAGCAAAGACAAGGCAGTCTGCTGGAAACAGAATTTCATCCTGGGTATATATGACTGCAAGTGTTTAAAGATATTTTGTAGTTATAACTGTAGAAGAAATTGCCCAGCTATCTTTCCATTTCTCCTTGACACGCATCCAAACGAACATCAATATTTCTGTTAAGACATTGCTAGACTTGACTGCTGTGATGCTGCTATTACTCTTCCCTTTCCTTTAATTATTTTTTTCTGTATATAGCAATTTGTTTTCCCCAACTGATAAATATCATCAATTTAAGGAATGTTACTATAATATAACTCCACGAATATATTTAGCATATAGAAAGTATGTTCTCCCTTCGTCATTATAATAGAAATACAACTTGATTTATAATATTATTCTCTCCTACAATCAATTCATTTTTTCTATGAAAAATCTGCAGGTGCCGAAAAGAGAAGAGACAGTATTTGCCACTGTGTTTCTTTATCTTTTCTTTGTTTAAAGTTGCCTTCGTGGCTCTTTTGAAAGGGTGAGGTTGGCTGGCACTGAAGCAGCCCAAGACCCCTCGCAGCCCAATCTCTAAATCCAGAGCAAGACTTCAACCTCGGCTTCTGGGCACCACTCTTTGGAGGGACGGGAGACATGTCCCACCCGCCCACAGACCCGTGGATGTCTGAGCATCTTCCCGGGACATCACCAAACCTTTCCTGGTGGAGAGGTGGCAGTGGGTAAGGAGATGCCCCTCTCCAGCCAATCCCAGCCATCCATCCACCGGGATGCAGGAACCCACCTTGCCGAGTTATCTATAGCAAAGCAGATGGGATTAGCTCAAACTGCCGCTGAACTGGGTTTATGTTAATCTGCTTTACTTCGCAGGGAAACAGCCACAAGTGGTGGCGAGCTCCTTAGTCACCATGCCTCAGCCGAGGGCTGGAAATTAATAGCCGAGCGGCAATAACTTACATTTCTACATCTGTTCCACCAGTGAGCTCCCAACTGCGCCGTGTTTGCAATCGCTGACGTTCACATTTCAACTGCTCTACAAGCAAGACCAAGTGATGGCATTATTCATCCGCATGCTGCACGTTCCCACTCATTTCCCAGGCTGGCACTTGTCGGAGCACAAGGTAACTATTTAAAAAGCTTTTCACTGTCTTTCTGGACACAGGTGAATTTTGTTCCCTGACAACGATGCACAAACGCATGCTGGGTTTGACATTACGAAGCGAAAGTCGGATCGGGAGCTCACTGAAAAACACACCTATAATTTCTGGTGCATTTGTCTCTGCTGCTCAGGGAGTTATTCATGCTGAGGAAATTTCTGTCCATCTCTAATGCTGCTTCTCACAAGATATTCTCCCTTTGCCAGATCTCTCCATCAGCTACATTTTATTACCACAGTCCCAATATTTGCAAATTCTCAATTGTAATATTTTTTTTGTAACACCTGTTATCTTTTCTTAAATGGTTGCTCAGAAATACACAGTTTTTTTCCCCCGTCTTTGCTATGTAAGGGAAGCATTTGTTTGATGAGGTCTTGATGGATTTCAGCTTCCAACTGGGAGTGGCGTAGTGCGTTTGTACATTTTCAACTTTAGCTTCTGTTCTCAGGCTATGGTTTTCCAACCGACGGTTTACACTCAATGTTAATGCCGTTGTCTGAGCCACAGTTATTTCTGCCTCTAATCTTTCAATACTTTCTGGTACTGTTAATATCCTTGGAGATGCTGACGACTCAACAGGGCAAGACCCTACTTGACCTGCTCACACTGGCCGGCTCCGAGCAGGAGACTGGACTGGAGGAGCTCTGGAGATCTGTTTCCACCCACATCATCCTGTGATTACCTTTTTCCTTAACAAATGGTAAAGTTTTTCTCCCAACTAGTAATTTTTTTAAACATACACCATAGATACTGCCATTTGCTGCATTTTCAACTCATCTTGAATACTCACAGGGGATGTAAAGTGCTTTTCAATGTGCATATTTGTTATTTCTTTACCAGAGGCCTTTTTACATTGACTACGTCCTGGAGTAATGTGTATGTATCATGCAGCAGGTACTGCACGTTGCTGTCAATTTGTGTAAAGTACTATAATTTTTGCTAAAGAATTGCAAATCTTTGCATTTTTTTATGTATCCCAAATCTATTTCTTTATAAAATAAATACCTACCAGACACGATTTCTTCTTGGTGTAGGCACGCTCAGGGAAGAGCTCACTTGCTTGCGCGCTGCTCCCTGTCCGTCTGGCTCCCCCTCGTTACTCTCAATTTTTCCTTCAAGAGATCAGCCCCAAGTGATGGTGTATGACCCCGCGCCTCCGTGCCCAGGTGGGACTGATGGCTGGAGCCTGCAGGGTGTGACAACACTGCGCAAATGCACCAGCCCAGGGTGACATCTGCCTGGACTTGTGCAAAGCATTTGACACTGTCCCACGCAGCATCCTTGTCTCTGAACTGGAGAGACATGGGTTTGACGAATGGACCACTCGGTGGATAAGGAATTGGCTGGATGGTTGCACTCAGAGTTGTGGTCAATGGCTTGATGTCCAAGTGGACACCAGCGAGTGGTGTTCCACAGGGGTTGGTACTGGGACTGGTGCTGTTTAACGTCTTTGTCGGCGGCATGGATGTTGGGATTGAGTGCACCGTCAGCAAGTTTGCCAACAACACCAAGTCGTGTGCAGCAGTCGACATACTGGAGGGAAGTGATGCCATCAAGAAGGACCTGGAGAGGTGGGCCCAGGCTGCCCAGAGAAGCTGTAGTTGCCCCATCCCTGGAGGTGTTCAAGGCCAGGTTGGACGGGGCTTGGAGCAGCCTGGTCTGGTGGGAGGTGTCCCTGCCCATGGCAGGGGGTTGGAACTGGGTGATCTTTCAGGTCCCTTCCCACCCAAACCATTCTATGATTCTGTGACAAACACCACTAAAGGTGCTTTGGCTATAGCAGGTGACGTGATTTACAGCAGGCATGTTGGATGGAAATTCTTGCAAAATATTGGCTTAAAACTCCTATTCTTCTATCTGTATAAAATTGAATCATGACTGCAATGCTTATCTTCCATACTCCTTTCTAATTAGAAATTACAATGAAACTATCCGCCTACTTAGGCCTTTTGATTCTTCTCCTATTCCTGGATTTATGTACTGTCAGTTATTAAAAAATCCTTCCCTTTCTGATATAAATATTCACTAGATGCAGTTTCTTTTGTCTGCACAATAAATATTACTGTGAAGCTCACCAGGAAATTAAAGCAGAGCCTGAAGCTGACTGTCCTTGGATGATGTACTGCGAATGAACTGTGTCCTATGGGGATTATTCCAGTCCCCGAACATCATACTTCTTGTATCTAAACATCAAAATATGTTTTCTTCCAACTTCCAAACAGCAGTACACATATAAATTTTCTAATGGATTTTCTGTTTAGCTGTCACTTTAGCTGATCCAGTAGACAGAAATATAGCAGCAACATCCACTTATTTTAAAAGTACCTTAGCATACCCAAAGTTGCTCTGAATTTGGTTTGATAGCCTGAGACTGTAAGTAACATAGGAAATTGCATAGTAAGCACTTTCTTTTAAACTCCTTCCTGTTTTCCATTATGAGAATTATCAGTGCTGGGTGGGGGATTAAGAAAAGCTATCAAAGCCATTCTTCCAAGCAGGTTTTTCAAATTTAGTGAGAGCAAAGCCTTGCAGTTGGAGAGGTCTATTCCCTTGTCCCCACATACTCCTTTCAGCTCTGGCTGGGTCATCATTTGCCAAAAACTGCTGTTTTCTTCCTCTTGGTTGTGTTCTTCAGGCCGCTGTCAAAACCAATGACAGGGACATTGTGCATGTATAACGCTGCACGAGTTCAGCATTTACCTTATTATTCTTCAAATAATTAAAAAATTCAATATTATAACCAGTATGTCCTAAGTTCACAGCTTCAGCTTCCTCCTACAGACCCCGGTACTGTTCTCCGTAGAGGTATGAGCTGATCCTTTCCTAGGACAGGGCTATCTTTACAAGTTTAGCAACGTATAGGTTGAAGATGGCACATGGGGTGTTCAAACTCTGCTGCTGGCCAGGCTGGGCTGGAGCTGAATCTTGCCGAGCTCCATAGTCAGCCCCAGTAGCAGAAATGCAATTTTCTGTCGCTGCTTCTTGGGGAACAAGCTCAAAATGGGTCAGTATGTTCTTGAACATTTTGCCCTTACTTTCAGGCAGGATAGTGGTACAGGATTGAACGCCAGAGTGGTCTAGAAGGAAAAAAAGGCGATGTCTGTTCTCCATCCATCAGCAGCTAAACCGCATTAATCAGTGTCATGAAAGCTGTTCCTGGCTTACATCCTGGCCTGAGTCCAGCTTGTGCTGGGACTGGTATATTGGTTTTGGATAGATTAGCTCTCAGTCAGTCTTTAGCTGTCTTGCTAGGGAATTATTGCGCTATAATACAGTCTGTAATTACATGCTCACATGATATCTTTTCCATTCAATGCACAGGATGGAAATATATGGAGAAGCATTAAGGTTGCAGGGACAAATATGAATTTGACCTTCAAGTGTTTGCCTTTACAACCTAAAAAACTTCCTTTTAGCATAGCCTTTCACATACGATGTTAATTATATAGTGGCCTGATTTGTCGGGCTGCGTCAAGCAGGCAAAGTTTCTGCTCTGGCTGGTGCATAGTCAAAAATCCATAAAACGTAGAACAGCACAAGCAAAATTCAGTCATGGGCACGTGCAGGCAGAGAAGTTAAGCAAGAGCAACGCTTCCGACAGCCACGCGGCACAGGGCCACCTCGTCCAGGGGTCAGTGCAGCAGCTCCGTTAGCCCACTCCCTTCTTCACGCCCCTTTTTCGCGTGCACCAAAAGCACCCGTTTTCCTCCCGCCGCAGTGCTCACGGCACTGCAAAGCGTTCTCCGGGGACGAGGTGGGTCAGCCCCACCACGACGGGGTAGCGTGCCGAGGTGCATCCCGCGCTTGACGAGAGGTGAGAAGGTGATGAGAGCACAGCCAGCACGGAGGAGCACCAGAGGTGGCCAGAAGGAAATCCTTTATGTCAGAGTACATACAGAATTAAATGCAATTAATTGCTTAGATACAAAGTGGCCTTTTCCCCGGGTGACTTTAAACCAAAACTGTTGCGGCTGCTCTGCATCCCTGACCCGTCCTCCCTCCCACAGGCTCTTTCTGTACGTCCCACTTCACCCAGTGATGCTTCGAGTGCAAAGTAGCCGGTTTCGCAATGGCACCATTAGGTGTTCCAGGATTGGCACCCAAGCCCATTTCTGGCCTTCCTGACCCCTCAGTTGCTTGCCAGCAAAACCATCAGTTTTGGTGATGGTCTGGCCGGTAACAGTGGCACTGAAACACCGGCTGCCTCGCCACAGCCCAACACATCTGACCTGTTCAGCAAACAGACGCGAGTAAAAAATGTTACTATAGCTCATGAAATCCTGTTTTAAATGCCATTATCTTTAGTGTTATTGCTCAAAGATTATTATAGCCAGTCTCAGATTTTAATGTCCAAGTGGGAAAACAAACTGTGGCAACAAAAAGCAATACTGCAAATATTCAACAGGGCTTTGTAATGATGGGATTAACACATCTGACTTTCACATGTTCCATGCATGTGCAATAATTCACTACCGAGATTACTGGAAAAGCTTTAAAAGTGTCATAAATAATAACAGGTTGAGGTTTGTAAAATTTCTTTTGCTAAGGGAAGAAGCAATTAAACCATCCACTGGAAACTATTAATATGTTCCATAACTATTAGTAGACAGCGAGGCCATTTTTTGTACCACCATTTCAGCAGGTGTAATGCAATAACAACACACTCCACCGCTAAGCCCACTTGTAGTAAAGTTTGCCCAAGTAATTCTGCTTTTTGATTCAAGCAAAATTTTTTTTTCACGGTATTATTAGTTATTGCCTGAGATAGGCACGCGTCTCCTCAAAGTGCTCAAAGTCTCCTAACTCAAGGTGGAGGGAAAGATGGGCTCAGATGACTGCAGTGCCCAAGTCCTACCTACACCGAAAGCAATGTGCATCTGGACCCATCACAACTGAAAGCTTCTGTATGACAGAGCAATAAGGAAAACAGAATTTGTGCAAAAAAGGCTCCTTTGGTACGGCCCCTTTAAAGGGCAGGAAGAAACTGAGCTTATGTGTTTGGTTCCTTCTGGTCTCTCCTACTGTCCTCAATTCAGGTATTCTTCTGTATTTTGCAGTGCCCTGTAATAAATACGTCTTACATTAAAATAACTTCTTTTTGTTGATCCACATTCAAAATTGCTTCTGTTGCACTAAAGGGATGATAGGTTAAGTTAACATTTTAGGACTAATTTAAGACTAATTTTAGAATGAACCTAAGTTAGTTTAGGACTAATTAATTTTAGGACAGACTAACATTTTAGGACTAAGTTTAGGGCTACTTAGGTCTTTGTTTCAGAATGCCAAGCACTGGGTTTCATGTCAGAGGATGCTGTCACGTCTTGCATAGAGTGGCTTTCAGGCACGGTTTGAGAATGGCAGCTCTTTGTCTTTGGGATTTTTACGGGGGAAGGTGTTTATCCTTTCTTAGATCTGCTTATTCTTGTTTGTTTGATAGTTTATGGGTTTTTTCCTGGTTTTTCAGTTTAAGCAAAAGCTAAATGGTTTAACTGTGTTTAGCCGGTCATTACCTCCTATTCTGAGCTACCATGACAGCAGTTTGCATCTACAAGGTCTGCATCTGCTTTTTATTTACTCTCCATGATGAAGCCACATTACTCCGTTCAGACATTGTCATAGTTACAAAGTGCGTGTTTAGTTGTGCACTGCAGGCTTGGACAGAGAAAATATAAAATGTGCAGCAAATCCAGAGACGTCAATGGGATGGAAAGAATACATGGTAGTGCTTGATTGCCAAGTCAGAGCCTGTTTCCGAGAAAAATAGATATAAACTAGCTTTTACATCTGTCTGGTGGGCATTTTTTGATAGAGGTATTCAAAACAGATTCACTTTCCGCAGGAGAGACTTCCCTCGGGACTATTCCATCTCTCGGCAAATAACTCCTCTATCTCTAAGCCAATGAGAGCTGAAACACAACAAAACCCACTCCAGCTCTGATCCTCCAGGCCTTGAACGTGTGGAACATAAATGGATACAGGGGAGGGAGGGTGATTATACTCTTATTCAATTTGGTTTTTTGACTTGCCACATTCAGCCAGGAGGGATATCCATATGCAGATGGATTTGTTGAACACCACAGCTAACAGTAGTAGAGAAACACGTCTAAAATTCTACTTTATAGACCTCCTTGATTCCATAGCCTTGAACTCTTAAGGTTCAAGGCTTGAATATACCAAGGTCACAGTAATACGACTGGCATTTTTCCCCTTCTAATTCTTCAGCATTTTAAAAAGATACAGTAATCTTATTTTTTCCCAATTTCTATTTTTCTTTTTTTTTCCCTAGATAATATTGCCTTTGTCATGAAAAAAAACCCACAAGAACATAAAAACATAAACATAAGAACATAAAAAACCCAACGTAAGAACAATAGAATAGTGGCCTTAAAGAGTAAATGTAACACTATCAGCCACTAGGTGCATTAGAGTCTATGGATATATGTACACACATGCATATCAAATACCAAAGGAAAAGTACCTGCAAAGCAAGATTTAGCTTCTCAGAGGTAGAGCAGAGACAGCAGCGAGCTCTGACACTCCCGGGTGGCTCTAGCAGCCATGGGGAGGGATCCCACACTTGCTCTCAGGCGCGGTGCCAGTCACCTCTCCACGCAGCCAGCACAGTGCGGAGCTGGTTTGTGCGGTCAGTGACGCCAACGGAAAAATCGTCTCTGGAAGCAGTAACAGCAACAGAGAAGAGGAAGGATTTTGCAGGGTTACGTGTAGTAGGAACAAAAGTAACCGTAGGAATTGTGTGAGCCCATTAGTGCATGGGGCTTGCAACAGATATTAATGGTGATGGACAGAAATCAAAGTTATTCGATGAATATTTTCTTTATGAAAATATACAAAAGCAGAATGATATCCTTGTGCTCTAAGAGGAAGCCGAAGTATTTTCTAGTTTGCTCATCACCAATGAAAAGAGTAATATCCTCCTGCCAGGGAAACAACGAGCCAGGATGGCTTGTGCTCGGCAGTTGCAGAGGTGATGTACAAGGTCTCTGCTCCACAGAAGCTCTTTTCTAACAAACCACCGAGTCAAAGCCTGTGACCTCTTCCTTTGCTCCCCAGACATTGAGGTCTCTTGCTTTTCTGCAGAAGAAAATTAGTTTCATTTGACACATGTGTCTTCCTGACAAGCGCTTGCTGGTTGCCCCTCGCTGTGGTGTTAACCCCCATGGTGCCTAGACCTCATCAACGCACAGCCCATGGGCACCAGTGCCAGGGTTGACCCCATCTGCCTGGTCTGGGTGCCAAAACACTCAACCAGCACGGCTCTGCCACCTCCTTCTGCTGAAGGACATCTCACGGCTATCTGAAACACCTAGGAGGGTATTCAGTGGGAATCTTGGCAGAAAACTAGTCCAGGAGGTGTTGCTCTTATCACTGGGTGAGGAAAAACGGAGGGCCTCCTTTGCCTATCGCACACGGAAAATAAGAAACACACATTATGCCCAATGCAACGAAGAGAGAAGGAGTGTTACCGGGGTGGAAGGCTGAGCAGCATGGTGGGCATTTGCAGCATCGTGCCGGATTTGGAATCCTAATGATACTGTTCCAGAGGCCGCTGCGGGCAGATCGGGTAAGGAGAGAGGAGAAGCGCGGTGGCAGGTAGCCATCCTCACCTCTTAGCTGGGCAGTCAGGTGGAAACAGTCCTGGGAGGAGGCTGGTTTTATGCAAAGGCAACTAAGACTTCCAAGGCAGTTGTGCATTTTCAGGACTCAGAAAGGCATAGGATCAATTATTTTCCATCTTTCAAAAGATCATATATCTTTAAATATCTGTATCAGTGCATACATGCAATGCTTTCAACACAACAGTGACTTTTTTACTGCTTAAGCTTTCCATCCCTCTGTTTAGATGACATTAAATTTCCTTTTCCTTCTGCCTTCAAAAACAAAATAAAATAATGAGTTATATTATGGCTCTGGAAAACAGCGAGCTTTTGATTGTTCACTAATTTCTATCATCTCAGTACTAATCAACAAAGCGATGACATCACATTTTCACCTACAGTGCATAAAGGTGGACTAGCTCACAGGGTATGACGGACGCTTTCTGTATGTATTTTTCATCAGCAGTTGCCTTAATAGGTATAATGAGATTTGTTTGCATTTCTAGCATATGTCGTTTCCTCTTTCCAGCGTAGCAGCTCCTGAAAGGCTGATACCCTCAGACATGATAAATCTGACTGTGGCACAGGAAGCACGAAATCTTCCAAGAGCGGCGTATCTTGGCTGCGTGCGCGGTATGTGTCTATGTACGTCGCGCAGTGGGAGAGTTTCCTGGGGAAACCACTCACTTAGGGAGTAATTAATGCAAGTGACTGCTCCACATGTTCATGTTCATATATACACTTGTTCTGCTTCAAGAAGCTTGCTGTACAAAGAAGGAAAACTGCATAAAGAGACAGCCATAATTTGCTCAAAAAGGAATAAACCCAGCACATACCAAACCTGAGTGGGACCTGCAAGACCCTGGGTGAAGGTAGGGAGTTACGATGTCCTGGGAAGTGTCCAGGAAAGCTGCACCTTCTCTCTACAACATATATTTGCTTAGTAATGCTTTTGCCCTAAACTAATGGCTCTCTACTTTTTTAAAAAAACGTGCTGAGGATTCATAATTGCCATTGCCTGGGAGACAGACGAGACATGACGAGGATTGTATCGATCCACACTGGGAGGAAAGGAGCCTGGGTTGCTACTCCCAGGCCTGAAAACTTCACTGTTGTGTTCCCAGAGAGCCCAAAGACAGTGGGATGTGCTGCAGTTTAAAATACAGAGCAGTTTTGGTACTCTGGGAGAAGAGGGGGTGTCCCACCTTAGGCACATTTGTAATTTTGGGCCCATCCCCTGCGTACCTCCAAGGTCAATATTTAAAACCCCCTGACCTCTAGGTCTGTGTTATCACCTCTGGAAGCCGAAGGGTCTCAGAGCCTCTGTGGTCACCAGAGAACCGTACAGACACCTGCAACGGCGTGGGTCAGAAGTAACTCCTGGTAGAGAGTAACCTGCGGTCCTGAAGAAGCAGGAGCCTCACTCCATGCCCTAGACTGCACCATCTCCAAGCAGAAAGCAGTCCTGGGTGAATTATTAACACATCTGATTATGAAGCTCAGAGCAGAGTTCGCAAAAAACAGCTCTCAGCATGTTTTCTGTGGTGATTCTTGTGTACATTTGTTATTTAAACCCATCTTCCATTTTCCTGCATACTAAATTTGCCAGTGTTAGCTAATCTGCTTCATGTCAGATGAAAGTTAAGATAATATGAATACTTAAAGGTTCCTTTTGATACAAATTTTTAGATAAGACACAGCGAAATGGAAATTTCTAAAACAATTCACTTGACATTTCTTTACAGTTCATTTCCTTCATTCTCATTTTACTGGCATCTCATTTTCCCTGGAAATTCTGCCATCCAGGTTGTAAATTCTGCAAATTGTGATTGCAGTCAAAGATGACCCTTTCAAAACCATGTAGGTGACACAGAAACCCAAGACTCAGTTTCAGGAATGAGTTACAATGCCTCATCGAAAGTCAATTCAGGTTTCTAAGTCCATTGATCCCTTTTGAAGACTTTGCTCAGATCTAAGGAAGAAATGTTTCGTGCTGAGGGTGATGAGACACTGGCCCAGGTTGCCCAGAGAGGTGGTAGATGCCTCATCCCTGGAACCATTCCAGGTCAGGTTGGACGGGGCTGTGAACAACCTGATTTAGCTGAAGACGTCCCTGCTCATTGCAGGGGGGTTGGACTGTATGGCATTAAAGGTTCCTTCTAACCCAAACTATTCTGTGATTTTGTGATCTTGCTTTACCATACGTATTTTTTAGCCAACATGCTGATCTTCTCTGTCTTTCGAACCTCTCCTTGTCTATGCTTGTAGTGTGTGAATAGCTCGTACCTGTCTGAGTCACTCGATGCCTCAGCAAGTTTGTAGATGACACAAGAGCAGGAGGAGTGGTTGATGCACCCAGTGCCTGTGCTGCCAGCCAGAGAGACCTGGACCAGCTGGAGACACGGGCCAGCAGGAACTTCATGAAGCTCCACAAAGCAAAATGTTGAGTCCTGTCCCAGGGAGGAAAACCACACACACCAGGACGTGCTGGGGACTGACTGGCTGGAAAGCAGCTCTGCAGAAAACAACCTGAGGGTCTCAGTGGGCAACAAGTTGCCCACAGACCAGCAAAGCACCCTTGCAGTAAAGAAGGCCACCATCATCCCGGGCTGCATGAGGCAAACTGTTACCAGCAGGTGGGGGAGGCTATCCTTCCCTTCTGCTCAGCACCACTGGGGCACATCTGGAGCACTGGGACCAGTTCTGGGCTCCCCAGGACAAGAGAGACAAGGACTTACTGGAGTTAGTCTGGCAAAGGACTGTGAAGATGATGAACTGGAGCAGAGAGATAGCTCAGATGGTTCAGCCTGGAGAAGAGATGGCTCAGGGAGATCTTACCTGTGTCTATAAAAACCTGATAGGGGAGTGTGAAGAAGATGGACCCAGACCCTCCTCAATGGCCCCCAGTGACAGGACAGGAGGCAGAAGGTACAAATTCAATTCCTGAAAAAGCTTAGATAGAAGTTAAACTTTTGTCTATGACAACGGTTGAACATTATAGCCGGCAGCCCAGAGCGGTCATGGGGTCTCCATCCTTGAGATGCTCAAATCTGCCTGGACAAGTCCCTGAGCAACCTTCCGTGGGGTCCTGCTGGGAGCGGGGGGGACAGAGACCCCCCAGCTCCTGCCAGCTGCATCCCCTGTGGGGCCGTGTGGTTTCACAGCTCTTCAGAGAACTGACAAACAAATCAAGTTAAACTTGGTCCTTCAAGCCAAAATGATAAAAATATATCCATCTCATTTGATATGAAAAATTCATGTACATCCAGGAATCTGTTTCAAAAAGTAACTTCCATTATCGGATATTCAGAGATATTATCTACCAGCTTTTGCAACCCTTCCCTCCCTCAGGTGAACTGAGCATACAAATTGGCTCTGTAAAAGCTTCTTGTAAAACCACATTATAACTTTTTCTTGTCATCAAACTACTATAAACTATGACAACTAAGATGATATCTGGATATCCGTAGCACGTGGGCAATTTCTAATTGTTCCTGGAAGATGGTAAGCAAATTGATGTTACTCTTGACTTTGTGCTTTATTTTAATTTTATATACAACATTTTCCTTTTCCATTTCACAGAAATTTGACTGCAAAAGGGAAAAAAACCCCAACAAATAAACACCAGAACAAAACCAAAGTGTGATTCAGTGCAGTCTAGTCACTTATAATTTCCGCAGAGCAGGTTTGAGGGGGGAATTCCTCAATACATAGTAGACTTCTCTGAACAGGAATGAACGGTGCATGTTGGGCCAGGCTCACCTGCAGAGCGGTGCCCTCCCACTCAGCCCACAGCTGACGCCAGAAATGGAATTGTAAGCCGTTTCTCAGCTTTTTATAATTATCAGTAGTATTGCGCTATGGGAGCGGTGACTCGGTGGTCCCCTGCCCTGCGGTGTGCCATCTCCCGTTGCCGGAGGAGAAACGCTCTGGGGCACGGGAATTCACTTCAACCACAACCGAGCACTTCCTCATGGGGCAGTTTCTGTTTTGCCTCAATAATTGATATTTTCCAAAAAATGCACACATCTTTTGTTGGAAAGGTTCCTTGCAATCCTATTAAGATACTTTTTGACTTTCTAAAAATGCAAGGACGTAAAATATAACTCTAAGTATTTGGCTTGACATAATTCAGTCATTTGTGCCTTACATGGCTCTTAGAAAGAAAAATGTAACCGTGACATTTTTGTCAGAACATTTGAGTTGTTTGGTAAAATTGGTTTCTATATTAAATAAAGTCTAGGTTAACTAACACTAATAACAACATAACTATGGTAGTAAACTACCACGTGTTGATGAGAGACTGACAAAACCATAAATTAGCAGTTCATATGGTTGGTATGAATACATATTTCTTGATAGTATAAGGTGTCTAGCAGTGGGGAAAAGTCTGGGGAAGTAAAACAGACAAAAACATGGTATCAAAGGCAGGCAGGAGACTGGTTCTTTGGAAATGTTCTTATGATTTTTTCTGGGTATCATTTTGCCACATACTGTTAATATGAATTTTGCTGAAATAAAGCTGTGACTTTCTGTGACAATCTCAGTGTGAACGTGAAATTTAGGGGGAAGAATGAATATGGTGTAATGTCTAAACTCAATCTAATGTAACAATCTAGGTTTTATTTTGAAAAAAATTTCTTTTTTAATTGAAAATTTTTTTCAATTAAAAGCAGTTTTGATTAGTATTTTTTGGTGCAGCCTGTTGGTGGTATGCCAGTATTAATTTGTATTTCCTTTCTCTGTTTTCATTCTTGTAAATCATCTGATTCCATACCAAACTTCAGCACCCAGTGCTATTTTTCTGCCCAGTGAATCTGAGATTTGTGCACTGGATGAGAAAAAATGAACCGATGGAAATCTTGTACTGCTTAACAAACATGAAGGCCTTTCAGATTACAGAAGCCAAGATCTCAAGACTCAAAAAACCATCCTTTTGTTTGCTATGGCATTTTTCCAACACATAACAAGATCTCTCGCCCACATCCATAATTATTTCTCCTTCTGGACTACTGCGGCAGATGGGTGTATTAAATATCAACATAAAGCTCAATTCGTATTGCCAGAATTGTGATGCTTATTACAGAAGATTAAAATTCGGGATGGTAACAATGGATATTTTTCCTCATTTTCTGTGTGTGCCTAACTTGAGCTTGGGGGTCTGTTTGCAGGTGGGTCTGGTACTCATCTGGATATAAAATTAGGCAAAGGGCAGCGCAGGCAACGCTGACAAAGCCGTGCCGCACCTCTATGAGGGTTTGGCAGAGGCTGTTGAAACGGTTATGTTTGTAGACGCTCAGGTTGCACAACATTAGATGTATCCCAGAAAAATTGCTCTGTTCAGAGAGTTAGTCCCCAAATTAACAACCACGGTTATTGTTAGAACCACAAATAGCTCTAAAGCAGAGGTACCGGGTCAGACTGGGCTTCACAAGCTGCTGGGGAAGTTGCTCGGTGGGTATGGGGAGAACTGGGTAAAGCTGGTCACATCCCTGTGCTGGGCTCTCGCGGGGCACAGAGCACTGGTGTCACCCACAGGTTTTCTCCATGAGCCAGAACTCCCAAATCCCCTCTCAAGCCCATGTCAGGGCAGGTTCACGCTCTGTAATTAGCGCTGCACAATGGCAGGAATGAGCAACACGCTCAGCGTTTCTGCTGTGGGTAGCAGTGTACGGCGTTATTTCACAACCAAACGGAAAGCTCTTAGTCCAGAGATGGGAACCACCCCCAAAAACAAAACCTCCACCCATGAAATCCCTCCCAGAGCATTCTGCAGTGTCAGGCTGGCCTTGTGAGCCACCTGTGGCTACAGCAAACGTTCAGATGACCTGCAGCAGAATGGTTGTTCCTCTGTCCGCAGAAGTGAATAAATAAATAAATAAATCGGAATCAATACAGTAGCTCGGGATGGACATTTCCAAAAGCAGAGTGGTAACTAGAAGAGTGAGAGAATCACAGAATCACAGGGGTTTGGAGGGACCTTTGGAGATCATCTGGTCCAACCCCCCTGCCAGAGCAGGGTCACCTACAGCAGGTTGCACAGGATGGTGTCCAGGAGGGTTTGGAATGTCTCCAGAGTCGGAGACTGCACCACCTCTCTGGGCAGCCTGTGCCAGTGCTCTGCCACCCTCAAAGTAAAGAAGTTCCTCCTCACGTTTAGATGGAATTTCCCATGTTCCAGTTTGTGCCCATTACCTCTTGTGCTATCACTGGGCACCACTGAAAAGAGTCTGACCCCATCCTCTTGACACCCACCCTGTAGATATTGATAAGCATTGATGAGATCCCCTCTCAGCCTGCTCTTCTCCAGGCTAAACAGCCCCAGGTCTCTCAGCCTTTCCTCATCAGAGAGGTGCTCTATGCCCTTGATCATCTTTGTAGCCCTCCGCTGGACTCTCTCCAGCAATTCCCTGTCTTTCTTGAACTCAGAAGCCCAGAACTGGACAGAGTACTCCAGATGTGGACTCACCAGGGGATAGTAGAGGGGGAGCATGACCCCCCTCAACCTGCTGGCCACGCTTTTTAATGTACCCCAGGAGACCATTGGCCTTCTTGGCCACAAGGGCACATTGTAGCCAAGAAGAGAGAAGCCCAAGACAGGTTGTTCACAGATAAGCATGGATATAGAATCAATGAATCATAGAATCACCTAGGTTGGAAGGGACCTTTAAGATCATCGAGTCCAACCATCTACCTAACGCTGCCAAGTCCACCACCAAACCATGTCCCTCAGCACCACGTCTACCTCCAGGGATGGAGACTCCACCACTTCCCTGGGCAGCCTGTTCCAATGCTTGACAATCCTTTCGGTGAAGAAATTTTTCCTCACGTCCAATCTAAACCTCCCCTGGCGCAACTTGAGGCTGTTTGCTCTTGTCCCATCGCCTGTTACTTGGCAGAAGAGACTGACCCTCCCCTGGCTACACCCTCCTCTCAGGTAGTTGTAGAGACCAATAAGGTCTCCCCTCAGCCTCCTCTTCTCCAGGCTGAACAACCCCAGGTCCCTCAGCCGCTCCTCACAAGACTTGTAGCACGGACTCTTCATCCCCTTCTTTGGCACTTGCCCATCCTGGTCACCCCATGGGCTCAGCTGACCTCTCAGGGCCCAGCTCTTCCACAAACCCTTAGAGCCTGGCCTGTGATTTCAATTTGGCTTCAACTAAACTGAACGCAACACACTTGTCTTAAACTCTTTCTTTAATAAAACTATCATGAAGAGCGAACGACTGCAGTCCTCTCATCTGCTCTGTACAGTCTGGTAACTCTTCTCCAGAACGTAAAGCAAAACATGGACTGAAAATACTGCTTAAAAATCCCTTCACTTGTCAAGCAGAAAAGCTCCTAACTCAGGTGATGCATTTAAAACACCCTTAGAAGTAAATTAATATCTGTTTATGAGGGAATGAAGCAATGAAGTTACAGGTTGGCCTGTAACTCATCAGAAATTAATGGGAAAGTTAGGAAAAAATGCTTTTGGACAAGTTCAGGAAACAAATTGTTATTTCATAGTAATTAATAGTATTCTATCTTTTTTTGCCTTCTTCTTTTATCTTATTTATCCCTTGCCAAGTCAACAAGTCTTTTGGTTCACTGTCCTTGCTGCCGGCCGCCCCAGCCTCTGCGCTGGGGCTCCTGCAGGTGCTGCCCCAGCAGTCCCGCGTGCACTCCTGTGTTTCACAAACATTTAAGAGTTTCAGTTCAAAGAACTCTCTTCAGTAAGCAAAATGCACTGCATTTGCTAGATGCATCCAAAAAACCCACACCGACTGGAAAAAAAGACACCCTTTATCTGATGTCGCAATAATTAGCAAGGGTTTAATCTGCCTATCAAGCAACAGCTACGGTGTAACAGGGCCCAGTTACGGCATGACGAGTGGCTGCCCACACCACCAGCAGTTCATATCCAGCCCCAAAAGGTGTGGGAGAATCCTCGTTTGCTCACAGAAAATACATTTCCCAAAAATAAATTAAAAAAAGATACGTTTTGCAGATGACAGCCAAACCCAACCCAGCTAGTTAGTACACTCCTGTTAAACATGAGGGTCTCTGGATGATCAAGGTCTAAATGTCTGCAATAAATAATTTGAGTAGCTTTACTTTTTATGATTCCCTCTCCCTATTACTAATTGCAAGCTTTCCATTAGCTTTAATTACAGCTACTGAACATTCTGCAGTCATACAATATTTATCAATCTGGCTGCAATGACCCCTAGATGTTTTTCCTGAGATAGGGCTAATTTTGTGTAGTACTGAAACCAAATAATGTGCCTTTTCAGTACGAGCAATATGCAAGAAACCATTAAAAGACTCCAAAGTGATTAACCGAACAATAAATGCATTTAGAAAATTCTTCAAAAGCTTCGTGCTAAAGCCAGCAAGTGTGATGTGCTCCCAACAATTCAGTCCTCCTCAGTTCCTCGCCAGGACAATGGGATCTCTCAAACACAAAGAGGGCAATATTTAGCTCAAATCGCCCTTTGTCTCATTGTCTGCAGGCATTAATTAACTCTAACGTCATTCCCATTTTGCTGCACCTCTCCAGGCAGTTTGTGCCACACATGGAGATGCCATGGAGCCGCAGCGCTCCCACCTAGAGAAGTGCTATCCGCGGATATCGGCATTTGGAATAAAACGCGTGTGAGAGAGATGACAATAACTGCCACGGTGATGAGGGAAATACACAGCGTGCTTGATGGGAGCTCCTGAGGGATTTCTCAGCAGATGACCTCGTTAAGCAGCGCCTGCACTTGAAGCCGACGCTGCTGCCCCACCGACCAGCCACGAGCACGTGCTGCCCCGGCAAACGGTGGGTGAGACACGCTCCAGTAACGTCCCACAGTCCGATGGGAAATTAGTGAGCGTGCTATAGATCATCCTACTTATTTCATCCTCTGTATGTTCCGCTATAGATGCTCCTCATGTTTTGCAGAGCCAGGCCATGGGAGCATCCTCCTGGAGCAGGAGGGTGGACGTGCAGGTGGAGCACCCAGCCCCACCTCATGCAACTTCTGCCCCACCTGAAGGCACCTAAACTCAGCAAGTACCTCCCTGTCTAATAAGACCCCCAGCTCATTTTCTCGCAAAAGGATCAAGGGAACACTGTTTTCCAATAAAAGCATCCCAAAGAAGAAGAAATACCTGCCGGAGACCTTAAAGGATTATTCCAGAAATGGTAATAAGCACTATAAATGATTACTGTATTTTTTTTTTTTACCCTTAACAGTGTATATCACAGCTATGAGTTTTAATAGCCTTTAAAATGTTATTATAGTGGATTTTTAGTGGTAGGTACTACATAAAAAAGAAAACGTTTATGATGTACACAATGACTATTTTGCATAAAAGTTGATCTTTTTTCATTTTAATTTATCTGCTACAATTTATCCTTTTTGTTCTTTCATAGCCTTTTTTTCTAACCTACTGAAGAAGTTCATACTCACTGAAATTACCACTGTCTTAGCTTTAAATCAGTTGGCTTAATTCATTATGTTCCATTATGGAGCTAGATAGTGGCACTAATCATATTTTCCAGTCTAAAGATAAATATATTTACCCCCAAAAAACAAAGGCATGTAGAAAACACATGTGCAAGCTGCTGGTTTTGAAGCTGGAGAAAGAAGGAAAAAAAAAAAAAAAAGACAAAAATACTGGAATCTCAGGAAAATCTCCACAAAAGAGCTTTTGAGCTAAGCCTTGGCCCAAAGGAGGCTACAGAAGTGGGAGATAAGACACTATTTCTTCTTTGATTCTTCAAGAAAAACAAGACTTTTATGTTCCCTATAATAAACACACATTTCTAGCAGAAATGCCTGGTTCTGTGACCAGTTTCTCGTGGGGACTGTGGGCAGCTCTAGCAGCAGGGATCTCTGACACCCCATTCACACCCGAAGAGGTCAGACGGGATCGCCAGGGTTCACACAAATTCCAACCGTGACGCTTTGTTGCTAACTAAACCTGTATTTTGCTGAAATGAAAATGTTTTAAGGCCACAGAAGTTTCAAAGTTCAAGTTCAAATGGCTTTGAAGAGCTATAGGAAAGATTCAGTGGGGCATGTTCAGAGTGAATTGCCTGATTTTAAACGTAATTCACGCCAGATTAGTTTACTATTTATGTGCTACAAATTAATCAACATTTAGTGCATACGTACTATGGCTAGGTCCTGAATTAAACCCAACTTGTACGTTTGGTGGATCAGACACTTCAGACGTGATTCCCGTCCCTGTTACCTGGAGGGAAACCCAGCCAAGGCGTCAAGCAGACACCTTTCTCCCTGGGAATGTTCTCGGATATGGATTTTAGAGCTGATTTTAAGCCAGAGGCCAAAGTGCTCGTACTGGAGCACGGACATGGGGGCACGTCTTTTACTGCCCTGAGTGGGAGCTTTTGCTTACTGCTAGTCCGCCTTTACTGTTTCCAGCCCTTTTGTGGGAACTCGGATGCATTTTCTTACCTTCACGGCCAAAGTCAGCGCAATCGTTCATGTAAATAATGAGCTCCCTGGTGAAAACATGCATTTCTTCAAAGACCAAGCAGAGATAGCTGGAAGACAAGGTAAATTCCATTTTCTATCAATGCTAACACAAAAATACGCATGTCGTGTGATGACGATGTTTTCTGTCTAGTTTTAACCTAGGTAACGAGGTAGAGGAGGAGATTAGACTACGTGAGAAACCTTACAGTAATTAAGATAACAGAACTTAAGTGTCTAATAAGGACATTCTCATTAGCCGTTGCTTCCTAATCATTCAGTACCGCGCAACCAGGAACCTGCAGGGTGGAAACGCAGGTGTATAACAGTCTCTGGTAAAGATACCCTTCCCAAATTCCCATTTCCAGCTATCTAAGACAACTTTGTGTAATTTTAAAGAGTATATTGTACTGATCTTACACTCGCAGACATCAAAGTTTTTTCCATCTGCAAAGCATGAAACTTCCTCTATTACAATATTTAAATCAGGTGAGAAAACATACCTGTTTGATGTAGTTGTTATTACTTCCTGAATTTTGTTTGCCCAGGGAAGTAAGACATGTATCTTAAGAAACCTCTATAAAAATTGTCTCTGGTGTGGAGTATGACAGCCAAGCAGACACGGTTCATAAACATTTGTGATGTATTAATCAAACCAAGACAATCTTCCCTCCAAACACGCAGGTAACCATATAAACAACTTTGTCAGCATTGACATAAAAATATATGATTTAGCTGTTATTAATGGGTGTGAATTGTCATGTTTAAGCTGATTGTTAAGCACACAAAAAATATGAGAAGTGGTTTAGCTGGGTATGCCAACTGTCCATGTGCATATACGGAGCTGGCAGAAAAGGGTAGATTACAGACTGCATCCCAGATAAAAATGCAATCCCGTCAGATCAGTGCCACTTGTATAAGTAAGAATAAGAATAACTCTGCCAGATAGATATCAGGAAGAAAAGCCATTAAGCAATATTGAAAGCCAGGGTGGCCCCTCTAGCTAAGAAAAGTTATTAGTCTGACAAATGTCAAGAGCTAATCTAGAACTAATGGGATTTAATTTTATGAATTGTTTTCATAAATATTCTAAAACGTCTTCAGAGAGACATCTACACTTTCATATCTTTGAATTCATAAAAATACTTTAGCATAGACTGTAACTCATTACTATAATTTTATTTATACAGGGAAATGATATTTTACTTCTTTATGTGTTAAAGCATAGTGTCTTGAGCTCTCTGCTTGCCACAGCCCCAGTCAACCACCACTGCTGGTGGCAGACGAGCCAAGCGAGGGCTGTCAAAACACCGCTGCACAGAACCTCCCTGCCTTAGAGAATACACATCAAACTCCATCATTGTATCTCTGTTGTGAGATAGTACCTAGGACTGTTGTTTCATAGAATCATAGAATCGTTTAGGTTGGAAAAGACCTTTCAGATCATCTAGTCCAACCATTGACCCTACTCTACCAGGTCTGCCACTAAACCATGTCTCTCAGCACCACATCTACACGACTTTTAAACACATCTAGGGATGGTGACTCCACCACCTCCCTGGGCAGCCTGTTCCAAGGTTTGATAACTCTTGCAGTGAAAAATTTTTCCTAATGTCCAGCCTAAACCTCCCCTGGCACAACTTGAACCCGTTTCCTCTTGTCCTATCGCTAGTTCCTTGGGAGAAGAGACCAGCGCCCATCTCACTGCAACCTCCTTTCAGGGAGTTGTAGAGAGCAGTAAGGTCTCCCCTCAACCTTCTTTTCTCCAGACTAAACAATCCTAATTCCTTCAGCTGCTCCTCATAAAACATGTTCTCCAGACCCCTCACCAGCTTTGTTGCGATGTTTCAGCCTTGCTTTCTTTTCTTTTTTTCAGGGGAGCCAGGGAAGGAAGTGCTGGATTTTCCCTGCTTTTAGTGCAAGCCGTCTGCTCTCAACAAGAGACTCCTCTCTGTTCCCTCTTCCTCCTTCCATCAGAAAAATGATGTTAGGAGGTGAGTTGGAAAGATATGAAAAATACTTCAGAAGGCACAGAAAGGGAAAGTGAGAGACTGGGACTCATTTATGTATTTGATTTGGTTTGTTCCTAAGTTCGTTTGTAAGGGACAGCAAAAACCTGTTTCCTGGCTGTCCCCGGGGCTGTGAGGAAAGATCCTGCCGGAACCCACAGCCGCCTGCTCCGCGCTGCCCCGGGGAGGAGGCAGAGGGGGCTTTCAGCATGGGCCCCTGTTGTCCCTTGCACAGATGAGTCCAAAAACCCTGTGCCCATTGGCTTCTGAACTTTTTAATGAGTAAATTACACTGTTTATATTTTTCCATTATCTTTCAGGACACCTAGAAGACATGGTGAAAGACAGGGTTTGTATCTTCCATTGTAAGGAGGCTGGTGGCCACAGCTAACGTGTCCAGCTAAGGAACCCCAACGTCAGATGACTGGTGTTCAAACGCCAAAACTCTGCCTGTCTCTTTTTAGTTCAGAGAAAATCATATGGCTGCTGCTGCGAGAGCAACTCCTAGTCTAACACGGCTTTCCCATCAAAATTATTCTTTATAGGACTTCGGTGATATATACCTTACCCTTCTGTACAACCCCTAAGTTACCACTAAGGTTGTAATAAAGATAGTATAAACAGCAAATCAACAAGCACTCTGTCTCTCTTTCCTTATTGTCCTACCAATTCTAATTATGCTTTATTTAAGGTCAGGCTCCGTGTCCCCGGGTCTCTGTCCCTGCCTGCCCGGGAGCACCGGCAGCCTGTGCTGGTGCCATCTCTTGTGTCACCCTTCCCGAATTTCATTCTTTCAGTGATATCTGTTGATCTTGTTCAAAGCTCCTGAGTGTCGAAAGCATTTCTGAGTGTGGAAAGCGTTTGACAGGAATTTACCTCTTAGTGGCAGGGGGAAAGTGCGTATCTTATAACGACATTTCTCAATCGGTTGCTGCATCCTTATGAAAGAGACTTCAGGTACTCTACAACGCAGCGAGGCGTTTCAGCAGTGAATCAGAGAGTACTGACCTGAATTTATTCCCTGATATCAACATGATCTCAGGTGTCATCTAAGTACCGAATTCCAACTCTTCACCACCCCACAAACTGCAGCGCAATGCGCTTTTGGCGCAATGGCATTTGTCACCAGCACTGCCGCGCTGTCTGCAGGCTCGTTTCCGAGCAGCGTCTGTGCTCCAGTCCCCTCACGCCTGTCATAGGGAAAGAAAAAACCATTTTACCCATGGCAGATTAGCTTCTGTTTTCTAAAAGGAAGAGCATGTTATTTTATAACGACATCAAACTGAAAAGCCAGGTCTGCTTCCTGCCTATATTGCATTTAATCGTGAAGCCATTCTGCATGCAGGGAGGAGCAGAACGAGTATCATCATGAGCAGCAGAGACGTTTCTGCCGTTTTGTTCTACCTCGTTATAGAAGAACAACCACCCTCCTGACCACATAAAAGATTAAGTGTCAAAACTTCAAAAAACTACACTTTATAAAAAGGAAAAAACCACAGTAACTACCTTCTTTATCAACTAAGAAATTTTACCTAAGGTTTGATCAGATGAGGAAATACCATGACTATGCAGAAGCTTTCTTATGTACCTATGAACTGTGCTGTGAATACAGAGGTATCTTTCTGAACCGCTCCGCCTGCTGCCCCGGGGCACAGGGACCTTCCCTTTGGGCAGCCCTAAAAACTGAGCCGAGCCAGGAGAGCTTGAATTCTTGCTCCTGGTTATTCTTCTGAAACCTCTCCTGATGACACGGCCACAAAATGCTTTTTGCGAGACAAAACTAGAAATAATTTCACTACCTGGAGGAGATATAGCGAACATCCTAATGTGTCTTGCAAGCTGCAATCCCACAGGGTATTTTTCCAGCTCCGAAAGGTTTGTCCTCTCTGGGGGATGTGTTTCCCCACAAGAACACAATGACTTAAATTGCTTTAACTTCAAATGGAGTGACAACATGCCAGACTAGTGCTTTCGTTAATTATAAGGTCTTGAATTCACTTTAAAGGTTTTGACCTTTCAGCCCTAAAGTTGCATTCCCTCCCTGCACCGCCTCCACATTTAGGCGTTAATATACCGGCCACTGTGCAAAGAGAAGGAGGGCTCCACATTTCATTCTTGTTACACTTGGCTTATTTTCCAGGTAAAAACACCAATGCCTACAGAACGACTAGGAGTTAGCTGCGTACCATGGGAAAGACTGTCACCGATCCTCAAAAATACCCCGAGAACCCAAAGTATCCGCTGCCTTCAGCTGAACACACACAGCGAGGAAGGCGCCAGGAAGGGATGTGCTCGGCAGCGCAAACCTCTTGTCTGGCTTTGGCTCCTCCGTATCCAGAGTGCAACTGCGGGTATAAAAGCTGGAAAGCACCCTACGAGAGTACATTTTCCCATGTTGCTTATTGTCTTTATTTCACTGTTTTCCACTGACGTTTCCCAAAGAAAATATGAAAAAAAAAAAATTCTGGGCCAATCAGAACAATTTTCAGTCTTAACTTTCCAGGGAAGTGATGCTGAAGAGCAGCTTTTCCCGTGGAGCCGTTGCCCTCCCCTCTCTCCCCTCCTCTGGATTTACCAATACAGAACTTTCCCTATGAAAACTCTGATTTTGAACTAATCAGCCTCCCTCCCTAAAAGTTCAGGCAAACAGTTCCAGGTCACATCTACACTTTTGGGTCAGTGCTTAAGTGTCACCGAATCCGCGGTGGCTCCCTGCCCGCAGCTGAGATGCTAACTCTATAGGGGAGCACATGCGGGGCAGTATTTCCTGAGATGCTCCACAAATCTCCTCTTGCATAAAAACTGTTTACTCCAGAAGTGTTGACTTTATAGAGACTGAAGTGGCAGAGTACTCCTGCCGCCGGAGATATTACTTCTGTCTATCACAGCGGGAACCTGTCCAACGAAATTTCTTATCTGTCACCCAGATGCAAGCTGGCGCTGGGCCGGGATGCGCCCCTTATCTGTCTCGGAGTTACAGGGCGAGTGCCACATTGGGAAGCCATTTGTACAGATCGCTGGGTTTTAATGATAAGTATAAAGTACTTCACCTCTTCAGGAGTGTCGTGGAAGAAATCAAGAGCTTAACACGATCTCCTTGGAAAGCAATTTGTACCGCAATTACAAAACACCAGTATCTGTGTCACAGAGAGCCAGTGGATTTCAGAGGTTTAATTTACAATTTACTGGAGGTAGGGCATTAAAATACCACTGACAGCCTTGTAATATACGGCGTATTCAGCGGTGACTTTCACGCATTAAAAGAAATTAAAGAATTGTCTCTTGCAAAAAGGTCTACCTCTGCCTAAGTGCCTTTATTCACTGAATGCCCAGCTTTGTAGATAATAGAAGTTGTAGGGAATTTATAACAGTTAATTCAGTTAGCTTTGTAGAAGCTAAATTAACATATCTTCAAAAAAAGCTGAAAGATTGCCTCCAAGTTAGTGAACTCGGACATGAAGAGAATCAAATCTTGTCAGATGGTGGTTTGGGTTTTTTTGGCAGGGGGGAAGACAGGTGGAATAATCATAACATTTTAAAACCATTTTTATCTTTAAATAAAAGAAATAACATCACTGTAAACATATATTTTAAATCATATTTTTACAAAATACTAGAAAAAATTATTGTGTTTAAATAAGCCAACTATTTTTCTTTATTGCTAGCTGCTTTATATTGCCTGGCATAATCACCTTAACCATACTCTTCAACAATAATTATAAATGCTAACGAAGGAGGAAAATATGCTTATTGCAGCACAAGTTATGATGGTAGAAGAATTCTCTTTAAGCGTAGAGAAGAGAGGTATTTTGGCTCATTCCTCTGGGAAAGCTATTTTTTGGCTCATCCCTCTGAGTTGGAAAAATAAGCTTTTTCAAAAATAAAATTAAAAAAAACCTACCAGGAAATCTGGGTTATTTCGAGCTGAGGGGGAAACACATTTGGGATTCAAGGGCTCCGGAGAGAGCCCGCTGGGTCCCTCCCGCTTGGGAGCGCAGCAGTGGCACCTCGGTGCTCTCACCTGTCAGCCACGGGCTGAGAACACGAAATGGGGTAAATCTGCCAAATCCTGGATTCCCTCGCCTTCGAGCCGTCTCTACTGGGAACCGTTGCTGTGAGGCCAAGCAGCGCAGAAGGTGGACCTGAGCACAGAAGAAAAAGCTGTATCAGATGTTATTTGCTACGTCCAGATTTATTCCTGCCCCAGCCCCTCCTTTTAAACCTGGCATGACCACGAGCATTAAGCAAAAAAAGTTGCAAAAAGCAGAGGGAACTTTTTTGGGCAGCGGTGCCTCAGAGCTGCGCTCCCACAGATGTCCCTCGGCACCCCCGTCTTCTGCGGGAGCATTCCCTGTGGGACTGCGCTGAGTTTAACGGGATTGCTGCCTCTCTGGCAGCTCCCGTGCCTGTGCGGCAGGCACCTTTAAACCCAGGCGTGGTTTTAAAAATATTTGAGTACTTTGTTTACTTGAGTACTCTTTGTGCGTTTATGTTTGGCTGCTTTTTTTATTCCGATCGCCTTTCTAAGAGCGGCTCCGGGCAGACAACGGATGCATCAGAGACCTCTGGGCACACTGTGACGGTCACAGAAGCGCAGAATGGCCTGGGTTGGAAGGGACCTCGAAAGATCATCTGGTCCAACCCTCCGTGGGAAAGGCAGCCTAGATAAAATCATCTATTATTGTCCTGTCCCATCGGGGACTTCAATCTGATGGGATTTAATGTTGTCTTCCTTTGGAAGGGGTAGGGAGAGTACCAGAATTAATGTGATCTTGTCCTCTAATAACTGGAACACTTGAAATAGTAATAAATGATATGAGAATTTTACTCAAACCCCATCATCACTGACTTATGAAATATGGGTGTCGAAGGTCTGAGCCTCCACATGCTCAAGTACAAGAGTACTTTAATCTTGAAAAAGGGTTAGAAGCACTTTTATTAAAAACAAAACTGCATGAAGTCGATCTGAGGAGTTCAGTGTTTCTTTTGCTCAAAAATATTTCCTTCTTGATAAAAAATACTATTTATTCTAGGCAATGCACAGCTAGCGTTATTACAAAGCGACCAGAGGGAAGGGAATTGCCCGTCCTGTTTGTGTCATCTTGAGACGACGCAGCGTCGCTCACTCGCGCTCCAGTCATTACGGGGCTGTTCCAAAGCACTACAAACAAATAGAAGAGTTTTTTATTATTCGTTGTTCTCCTCATAAACAGGCCTAGATAAAATGTTCCAGTTAAAAGTTTATATGCATCGCTATAGAGAACGAGTGACCTTCCACTTTGCCGCATCACTTTGCCTCCGTCAGAGCAAATCCCTGTCCCCTTGGAGCGGGTACCCACTGCTGCGGGCCAGCCCAGGCAGGGGGGGACGGTGCCCAGTTAGTCACGGGGTCAAGCAATCTGTGCTGAAAAGGCAGGGTTTTGAGTGGGGCACTTCTATGAACAGGCTATTTAAGTAAAATTGGAAGTGAGGAAAGAATTTAGACTACAGTGTCTATTAATGATATCAAAAATCCTGTTACCTCAGGAGCATGGTGATGGGCTCGATCTTAAATTACAAGTAGGATCAATTTTCATTCTGAAAGTAATTGTCGCTTCATGTTTGGAAAGAACAGTGAGTTTTACATTTTGTGAACTAGTCAACAAATATCGCCCAAATAATGCAATATGAAATAATTAAGGATATGCTATATAATTGTTGCTTTAAATTCCTAGAAGCTCGGTAGGAAAACTAATAAAAACCACCGAGAGGTTATTTTTCCTGTGTTGTCAGCACATTGCTAGTTAATGACTTTTAGAGTAGGTCAACTGAAAAGTGGTTTCTTTCACACTTATATGTTACTATCAACTTTTATTTCCTTTGTCAGCTCTTATTTCTAAACTACAGGAGCTGTGGACATGATTTTTTATTTATTTATTGTTAAAAATGACTATTTTTACTCACAATGCAGCTGATTTTCAAAAGTGGTTCTTTTTTATGACTGCACTGTCCTATCTTGTATCTCAAACACCACAGCAAAGGACAGCTGCTTTCTAATTACAAAAACCATATATATTGTTGTTTGCCTTGCCAACTTTTATTAAATGGGCTTTTTTTCTCAAGCACCAGAACCCGAAAGCGCATTTATGTGGGAGCAGCCTTTCCGGGGAAATGGCTGCTATCCCATGAGCTATCCCGAAGAAGCACTGCACCCACCGGGGCCGGCGGTGGCGAGGAGCCAGCCGGCCGCCCCGGGCTCCAACGGCCACCCCACCCGGCCGGGGGTCAGTACCCTGAATACGGGCTATGTGGCACCAGCTACATCGGCTACATGCAACTGGCATTGGGAAGGGGGGAAAAAAAGTAGTAAAAATCAAATTTATATCTTGCTAAGTCACCGTGGCAATGTTCTGAGAAAAGAAAATTTGTCTCATCCTGCGCCCAGTCTAAAGCAAAGCTTTCTTAGACTGCGTGGCAAAGCCAGTAACCATCTCTTACTTCAGGACGAAGCCCAACCTCTTCTGGTTCCACCTTAACCAGTTACTCAGAACTGGGCCAAACAGAGACGGTGGGTAAAGCATGGTGAGTGCAGGCCAACAGGTTACACACACACACAAAACCTAGATTATCAGGAGTGCACCTCGAAAGGGAGAGCGTGTGGCACTGATCCCTTCCAACGTGCTGGGTTAGAACAGCTTCTATTGCTTTTATGACTTCTTTTTTCAATTGAAACAAGAACACTACCTGAGAACAAACGCCACAGCCCGATACCACCAGCACTCCTGCTCCTGGCAGTATTAGCAACTAAACTCCGGTTCGAAAAGAGCTTAAAAAACGCCATGACTACAGCTGCTATAACACACAGTTGTTACAGCAGCTTCAAAAAGAAATGGCCAAAACATATGTACACTGCCCCAGAAAGTCATCCACACAAGGCTACGTTTCCCATCAAGAAACCTGAACAAATCTGAAACGAACTGTCAATGAAATTTTAATAGTTATGTGTTTTCCGTATATACGTGATGACGGAATTTGGATCACTGTCTATACTTTTAAAAGCAAAGATTTGAATAATACATGGAAGGTAGGAATTAAATAGGCATCTTCTCTAGGAGGAGACAAAGTTGCACTCTCATATTCTTTTAGTTTCCTAGTCATTAGATTTATAACCAGCTCCTCACTAGTTCATGAATATTAGAAGAATATGACAGTGAAATATATTGTAATTGAAAGAATATTAATTAAGGTTCATCTCATATTCTATGGCTCTCTGTAATATCATCTGAAAAAGAGTCATTATACAAAGCTAGAAAGTCATGCTTTATTCAGGACAGTGTTATCTTTCTAAGCAGATGTGAAGTTATTAATTTAAAACAGTAAAACAGTTCAAAACCTGTATTCTTCATTGTTTCAGATGTTAAGAAAAGCTGTTATTCACTTAAGCAATCAAGATTTTACTTGATTAATTTTCTTCTCAACGAACAGGAACTGTGGGTCCTTCGTGATTATAACTTTCCTCCTAACGAATCAATGCAGAGAGCGGGACGTGTAAACCATATCTCCAAGAGCCACTGGACGAAGGGGTGATAAGTGCCCCACGCAGCCCATTTTCTTTGCCTTGCAGCGTCCAATGCACACTTACTGCAAATGAGCACTACTGGAAAAGCTGCATCATTTATTTCTTCTGATTCTCATAAATGCCTATCTAAATACTCGAGGGATCACCCATTCAAACGCGTTAGCAAGCTCTCTATCACGTTGGTTTTCAGACCCGTTGCTATGCACTGATTAAGCTTCCCCCTGCAACAGTTCTATGACCTTATGGAAGCTAATCCTAAAATTTTTGGGGGCGTTAATTTTAAATATGGTTAATAACAAATACTGTCACTAGTCAAAAGAAACTCATGGCTCCATTCTGCTTTTTAAGATGTGATACAGACAAAAGATATTTGGACTCTTTCGGTGACGAGGTAGCTGAGTTATCCATGAAAAAATTATGAGTCATGGTTCTTAGTCTATTTATCACGTACCTTATAATAATTAATATAAGAATGGTTTAATGATAATATTGGTCTCTGTTGTTTGCTAGAAATTCAGCTGGACACAGAATTCTCTGTGGTAGAGACAGCTTCAAAACTCAATGGTCATCACAGTGCATGTCTTTAAGAAAAATTGCAAAAGCTGGAACTTTGGAGAGAGCAGAATTAGGAGACATAATGAAGGTATTCAATAAAAAAAAAAAAGTAATTTTTTTCCTCTTGTCTGTTTTGTCACTTAGGTTGACAAAACACCAGTTTCCCAAAAATAACAATGTGATAAATTTGTACTGATTAAAACCAGAAATAAATACTCTGGGTTTTTTTAATTTCCTGAAGTATTCCTAGTGTGTGTCATTCATCCCAACAGGAGGGCCATATGTCCATTCTATAATTTCCCCTAAAACACAGGTATTATGTAATGATTTTAAGACCAACTGAAGCTAAAAAGCCTAAAATGATTCTAAGAACCAGTAACGTTCCGGGAACCAAACTGGTCAAGCTGAAAGGCAAGGTGACGTTTCTACTTATTGCATGTAATGTGGAGAACAGAAGATTATAGGAAATAAAGGAAAACAGGTCCTTCTTTTCAAGCAATGAAATGGAGACATGAAGTGATGTACAAACATTGTATATATTCTTTAATCACTGTTCTCCTCAGTTCTTAGGTTTGTTAAAATCCAATGGATCCAAACACTTCAACATCTGCATTTCTGATGCAGATGGAAGATCAATAAAATACATCATACCATACAGCCTCCCAAACAGACATGTAAAAAACCTTTTTTTTTCTAAGAAAGCTCTGAAAAAGTTTTCTCTTTGTTGCATTTTCTCCAGCTCAACTCTTGCAAATGAGGAGAAATAACTTAATTGGGCAAATTCTCCTGACTCTGAGGATTCATAGATCCCTGAGACACAAAAAGGAGATACGAACCTGAACATGCAGACTTTTGTGTTTTCCTGTGAAAAAGACAGTATATTTAAAAGCCACATTTTTGCAACTACTGCACTGTCTGCTACTCACGTGTTCCCTGGATGCCACAGGCCCACATGCGTGAGTAACATCTATTTCAAAATTGCTCGTTTTAACAACTCAACAAATATCACAACATTCATTGCTTCCACTACTTCTATACTCTGATTTTGTATAAAATAGAAGTACAGGATTTTGTTGAAAATGTATTATTTTTAAACCATTATTCTAGCATCAAAATCAGTATGAATCTTTTCTTAAATTTCTGCATGTAACATTTAATCAGCAGCGAGAATTTATTTGTTCAATAGGAAACCTTCCATTAAACTTTAGCAATGAAATGTGTTTTCCTACACAGGCTGCGAAATTCACTTTAATGTTAATTCTGGTTATATTCTTGGAATGATCATGAATTAATGGCCTATGAACTGAATAAATAAGTCTGGGTTTGCTAGCCTGTGAATAAATAATGCAGTCTACAATACCCTCGTCATCATCCCAGTTTTAACGCAGTCTATTGAGTGCTGTCAGGGTTGAAAGATCATGGAAACACTGAGATGCTGCAATCTTTTGATTTATTCACTCGGCTCTCCTAGTCTGCGTCGTTCCAAACCCCAGCCAAATTTGTCATGAGACGTCTGAGAACCTACACCTTATTTTACCAAACTCCAGACATGGTTTTCCTTAATGATTTCTATCCAGCTTCACTTTGGTCCTTCTGCAAATCATTTGGGCTTCAGATTAATTTGAACAATCATGTAAAGACAGAAAAACAGGAAAATAACATGACCACATACTACTAGCTAATATGGTGAATGTCCCTGTATACCCATCCCTGCCTCCCCAGTTAAGGATGCAGCGGGACAGCCCAGTCCCACAAGGTAACATTGCCAGATCCCAGTAGTTTTCTAAGTATCCAGTAAAAAACAGGACCCCAGCACATGTTCCCGGACGGAGCTGGTGGAAATTTGATGGTGGCAAAGCCGTGCCAGTCTGCAAGGATGGGTTCAAGATAATGTAGAGTGAGATGTCCACCTACCAAGCATCAAGCTCAACCAGCGCGGCTGACAGCGGTTGCGGTACCTCTACAGGAGCCGCAGCCACCGCGGGACTCGGAGCAGACTTGCCCGTTGGTTTATCACGCTTACAGCATTGGCTGTGTTGCAGCTTTATTAATTGCTGCCCCTTCTCTAGATATCCTTCCAGTAAAGTTCTCCGATGAAAACACGAATGAGCCTCTCCGTCCAAGGACTCATCCACTTCTAGGAGAAAGCGAACATCACAAAACCATTAATCTTTGCTGTATTCCCAGTTTTATTGCAATTCTCAGGAACACAGGAGGGAGGCAATCAGGCAGACAATTTCACTGCAATCAGTCCACAATTCTTTTAATTTCTGCTCCATTTCTGAACAGTGATTCAACCTGCTTCACTTCCTCGCTTACCTGTGAATGTTTGCCTTCCAAATAATTTATTGCTTGCATGAAGATGGGTCAAAATACTAAATCACTGTTCAAAAATAAAAGCCTCTTAGACAGTTTTAAAGTAATTCTTTAATTAAAGTGAGGACACTGGGAAAGTGTCTTAAAAACCCATCAGGATTCTTATACTATATAGACATAATTACTACCCACTTTAACATGCCCTGAAAGTAATGATCAAGTCTTATATGACTGAAGTTAAAGTTCAATGAAATCTGATTAAGGGAATGCTGAAAACTAGCCAACTTATTAAAATCTGTATAATTTGACAGTACACAGTATCTAGATGTGTTGAACGGAGTCAGAATAGATGTTAATAATAATAATAACGCTGTTTCCCCTGAGAACTGACGGACTCTGATTTCCGCCATAACAAGAAAGAAGAAACCAAAGGCACGCCTGGGGGTGGGGAAAGGACCAGCCAGGAGCCAGGGAGGACACGGAGGAGCACAGGGCTGCAAGAGCAAACAGAATGGGAATACTTTAAAATTATTGAAACTGTATACACTATTATTTTTCCTTCAGTCTCCATTGAGCGAAAGAGGTTCTGAGGCACCAAGAGATGGACACTGCTTCTTTCTCTTGCCACTGTCAAGAGAAAGTCTTGAGAGACAGCTCTGCTTTTAACATCCAAACTCATGCTGCAAATCAAAGGTGAGGATGAACTGTCAAGCACTGTACCTTCATAATTATTGAAGTCTCCTAAACCAAAGCCCTAAATGTAGATAGCCTTCAAGCTCTGCTCTTCCAACATACAAATTAATGGCAGAAAAATAATACAGTGCCTATTTTAGGTGCTTTAAGACAGAGTCTGCTGGAAGCTCACTGCAAAGAGACACAGCTGCTAAACAAATCTCCAGTGGGGTTTTAGAAAGATGAACAGTTTTTGAAGAAAACTTCATCACAAGTAAACCCAGGAATTTTCTCCAGTTTTCTCACTGCCTCCAAATCAGTAAAATAAAACCTATAAAATTGTTAATGGCACTACTACCTTGCAACATCCTATGCAAAAAGGGGGAGCAGGCAGGAACGAGCAGCCCTCCATGGAAGGGGAGGAGATGCTCAAGCCAAAACAGGAGGGGAGGGACGGCGCGTTAGAAAGAAGCAGGTTTGCTGTGCACGCACCAGGTGGGGGACGAGTGGCTTCAGACGGCCGGACCCGCCAGCCTCCCCCAGCCCTCCAGGGCAGGCTGGCAGGTACACACACACGTGATGGGAAAAGATGCAATTACAAGAGAGACTTCAGAAATTAAATTAGCCGAATTCTATATCCAGGAGCCAAACGGCGCTCTGGGCAATTTGGTGAGATACAGTAAAATAAAATTGGTGCCAAACGTGCATAATGATGACAACAGCAATCTTAAAAACAAATCTATCTATTTCTGCTCTTTGCTTTGTCTGGAGGATGTGTACTGACTTTGTAGAATCACTGCAGCAAGTTGTAAATGATGTATGAAATGAAAAACCTCTGTTCCGCCACTGCAGAGAGAAATTGCAGACCGTGCTTCTCAGTCACTTCTGAACTGTGCTATTTGCTGTAATATTGAGCACAACCATATTAAAAAAGGCCACTAAACTTGCATGTGGACACACATGCCCCAAGAAAGCCACTTAGTGTGAACATATGAAACACAGCAGCACTGTTTAGAAACGAAATGCATCGCAATGTTTAGAAGAATTCTGATTTTAAGGTGATCTTTGCTCTGATTGAAATTATAAGTAAATTGTCTGCCTTCTGTTGTATATATGAGAATTTTATAGCAGTTTGACTGAACTGACCACTTTGAGTTATACTGCACATCTGTTTATATCATAACTCCTTGCCTTTAACCAACATACATCTTTTTCACACCGCAGCTCTGTCCAAAAGAGAATTAAAACTGCAGCCATTAGGGTAGGTTAAGATTTTTTTTTCTTTTGGTCTTACGAGTCCTAGTGGGTTTTCACATTTTCTCCTCTCTTTCTTTCAATCATTCCCCTCTGTGTAACTGCAGAAACTGGAAGAATGAAGTACAGCAAGTTGGGCCATAATGTCCTCCGATGTTCTTTTAGAGATCATGGACATTATAATGCAAATTTTTTTTCTTTTTAAATAGCAATATGTATTTGTTAGTTTATATAACTGATATTTCCTTTCCCAGGTGCAGAGATTTAGATCAAAGTACCCCATGGTATCACCCAGGTGAAGGAGCAGAGCACTACATCCTACACTGGGAGGATACATAGAGGACTTCAGGTTTCTATTTTATATGTAATAAAGGCGAAGCAACAGACTCCAATGGACAACTTTGCTCTGCACGATTTCTATCCCTGAGATACAGCTGCACTGCATTTGCTGAGGAGCAGAGTCTTTTCCTTTGCGCACTTCAGGAGGATGAACTGCCTTGCATCCCTTTTCATACTTAAGGAAAAATCGTTTTCTGACTTCTATCTTCTGGTGATCGCTGTGGGCCAGAGGCTAATGGCCAGTTTGTAAACTAACACGGGGGGGGAGCATGTCTGCATCTTTCTTGCCTCCTGGCTGTTTTGATTTTAAGTTATTTTATTGTTCCATTTTTTCTCTTACTTTCTCCATCATGGAGAGCACTTGCAATTTTTCACTGTTAGTATGAATGGTCTTGTCGTGAAATTATGGGACCAGGAAATATATCGCAGACAAAGGCTTTTTTCTTGAATACAAAACCCAAATCTAATCTTCTTGGATGCTGTTTAGGTTCCCTTGCTATGCTGCTTAGGAAAGAATATATACGATCTGTGTGAAATTGTCAGCAAAATGGAAACCTGGAATACAGGTTTAAGAATTTTGCTAAGTAACTCTCTGCTAAGTATACAGATGCAACAATCAGCAAGTAAAAATCCATAAGCTTGTTTTAAAATTTGCATTTTAATTTTTCTCCTTGAATCTAGTAGGAGAGAAAAGCCCTTTGTCCCACACCCACGTCTGCAGACACCCTTCGGGCCCAGGGAAACTTCCCGGGACCCTTCTCCTCCAACAGCACTTAAATACCAACAACACCAACAAGGGTCCGGGGTTTTCGGTTGCCTCACCTTTAGAAAGGGCATGCTCATCGTTATAAAAGAATAATTGAAGAGTAAGAGCAGGAGTGATATCAAAGATCTGGCGCAAAGAAAAAAAAAATCATCTAAAGATCTGTTCTTGTAAATCTCTGTAATCAGAAGAGTAATTTTAAGGATTTTTCAAGGTGACAGGCATGGCTCACTAGCGGTTGTGAACAGCTTGGGAAAATCAGGACAGGGACCAAAAGGCAACAATAGCTCTAGCACCAACTGCAGTGTTGGATTCCCATACAATAATTGCATTTTTAAGGATAACGGTTGGACTGGATGATCTTAAGGGTCTTTTCCAACCTAAACGATTCTGTGATTCTATGACTAAAGACTGTCTTCAGCTCCCTATGAGTTCTAGGTAAAAAATTTGGAAATGAAGTACACATTTGGAAATTCTGAATTAGAAACCTCCTTTGCAAGTTTTGCCCTCGGGGACAGTGTAAAATCAGGAGCAATCCCAAGTCACCTCGAACCGGAGCCGCGCTCCCCGCACGGGCAGAGGAGGCACGGCTGTGAGCACCCTGCCGAGCTCCTTCCCGCGCTTGAAAAACACGTTCTCGGAGCACGGGAACAAAAAAAAAAAATTTTGAACAAATTGTGATCTACTTTTTACCTCAAGCTGTATCCACACCCCGAACTCCATCTACTCGTAATGCCTTCATGATAAAAGAGAAGATTAAACACAGTTTCATTACAGTCGGGGTTTTGCCCCTCAGTTCTCAGATTAAATAAAATTTCTGTCTCTAAAGACACCCCATTTAAATGAATTGAGGCAATTAGGAAGAAACAGGATCATCTCTGTTAATGAGGCTATCTGATTAAGGCATTATACAGCCAATAAATCTCATCTTTTCTTTTTTTTTTTTTTTTTTTACATTTTGGTGAACAGTGAGAAGTTAACAAAGCTAATGCTGAGTTATCTCAGTGAGCTTCTGAACTCTGTCCCTTACTAAGATAAAAAGACTTTTTGTACTTTTATTTTTTAATTAAGCATGGATGCAAATTCTGTTGGCATCTAAGCCAGCTATCAATTTAAGTTTTGCTCCCATTTTGAATATTATCTTTCATAGATCCAAGGGGAAAACACCTGCTTGCCAGCCCGGGAGCCCGCGGGAGGCTGGCCGTGGGGAGCGAGCTCAGCATCGCTCTGGGGTCCCCAGACCCCTCCCGGGAGGAGCTCGAGGGGTCAATGGCCATCGCAGAGCTGGGCTGGCACTGTCCCCTCTGGGGAAGTTCCCCTCACCTACCGAAAACCCAGGGAATTATGGCTTTACCATTTTGACTTGCTTCAAACCTGGTTTTTATTCCTTGCTAGCAGTAGCATGTTTTCTGAACTTCAGGGAACCTTCAAAATTTTAATGATTATTTCTGATATTACGAACCAACCTTCTGAGCTCTCATTTTTTGTTCCAGGAGATCTGGTCTCTCCCACTTCGCTTTCATTTCCACAGGCAGATGGAGAACAGTTAATACTGCTACAACAGCAACAGTATTTCACTTTCTTCTGTCTTTCCCTCTGCGTAATTAATTTACTCAATGCAGCCTGCCACTTCATAATTAATCAATTAGGTAAAAAGGCTCGCCTGTTAATTTAAATACACCGGGATATTTGATGCATATTCTCTTTTTTCGTTAGCACTTCATGGACTATCATACCTCTACAAGAGCCCTTTTCAGTCTCTGCACAAACACTTCGTTTGGGTTTTATGAGGACTGGCGGTGACCGAGCTTTGCTCTCCGGCTTTCCAGAGATAATTTCCCCTTTCCCATAAACGAGTCTCTGAGGCAGCAGGATGCCGCGCTGATTAAGCCAACTATGTCCAAATCTCCTTATTTTCTAGGAGCAGGACAAGTAATAAATGCGTTCCTGATTGCAAAATACTCCTGCCTGGAATGACCCAGTTCCTCAAGATATTCCAACAACCGTGCATCTAATTTGGTGTTTGCACAACTCACCCACAGACTGTACCTAGTCGGGGCGCTGCTCCCCTGGGAGCATCTCCCACCTTTGCTGGTTCTGGATAACAAAACCTCACCGTGGACAAACATTCAATAGTTCACAACAAAAATCTTCCTAATTTCACCTAATTTTCCTACTCAGAAACAAAAGCATTTTGGGTCTCTTCAGTATATTCACCCTGCTTAATGAATCACTGAATATTCTTATTACCCATATAAATATTTAATCCTTTTCATATTCCTTTAAATTGTTAAACTCAGTGATGTTGGTATCGGCAATCTGCATGGGCTAACTATGGCTTATACAAGGAATGAAGGGGTTTATTAATTGTCTGGAATTAGCCTGGGTGGTTTTCATTTTTCTATTCAGCAAGAACATCCAGAGGAGCTTCACTACCCGCTCTTTCCTTGTGAGAAAAAAAAAAAACTCAAAAGCTGGAATTTTTAATTTTTCTTTTTTTTTTTTTAACAGTTCAATCCAGGCTGAGTTTTAGGAAGACCCCGGGCCGGAAGCTATTTTGATTCACCCAACCCTACCCCTACCCACGTTTCTAACCAGCCCTCGCAAAGGACATCGGTGCAAGGCGCATTCCCACCGGCAAGTTGAGCCGGGCTGCAGAGCCACGCAAAGGAAGCCACAGGTGGGATCCCGCCTCTTGGTACCACTTTGAACCCGTATATTTAGAAGCGGAGCACTGCTGCCATGCTGACACAGCACTCGCCGCCGCCAGCCGCCTGAGAAAATCATGTTTAAGTTGGCGAGAAGCAACGTGTGCTCAAAGGACTCTGCAAAGCCGAAACATGAACATCAGCTAAAATTGCTTATTCAGATTTCATCCCCGGCATCTCTGTGGGTTTTTTCAAGTACCTGGCACCAGCGCTGCTCTCGGAGACATCAATTTAAAGAAGTGCTGGAAACATTCAATCCTCTTTGCTCTCAGTTTAGTCAAGGAACCCTCTCGTGAGAGGGGATGCTGCGGAACGGCGCCTTTGAAATGCGGCTCCCCAGGAGAGTCCTCAGGAGAGGATCACTGGCAGGTTTTAAAAATAACCTCTAATGTAATTAACTCACTGGCAGACTTTAATGGTTTAATAGTTGGAATATTAATATACCGGAGCACGTTCAGCAGAGGACGGCAGAGCTGCAAAGCAAACTGCAGGAAAAGACAAGAGCTTCGGGGAGGCGGCTCCCCGCAGCCACAGGCACGTCTGCAGAGGGACCGGAGTGGCCACGGTCACAGAACAACCTCCCTGCAGAAGTACGGCTCATATTCATCCCAGCCGACCGAAACGTGCAACAGAAGTCTGCAAAAATATCTCATTTATGTTCAGCTCTTAAACACGTTCTCAGGACATTGCCTTTCTGCAAAACAATACTTAGCTTTGCAAAAATAACAGTCTAGAAAAATAGATGAAAAGTTATGTTTTCTTAGTCCTAAACCAAGATCTGCCACCCTTTCCTGCAGAAGCTGGCTGTATAAAGCAAAGTTGCCACCAAGCTTGTTGCACTTATTTTCCCCACTTTTAATAAAACTGCATCTTTCTCAGAATACATTCAGCAGTGAATGCATGTCAGCAGTCAATATGTAATTCCTTCCAAAGAAAAGATCATTTTTATGATGCCAACAACAACAACAACAAATCAGTGTGATTTTAAGACCAGTTAAAGGGATACAAAATCTTTATCAGCAGGGATTTTTTTTTTTAGTCCATTCTAATAAAATACAGCAGCTTTAAATGGTTTGTCATGACAGAAAAACAATTAGTTCACAGGCTCAGTGTTGGAAACTCATCTACAAGAGCCCAAGCACCACGTTTTCCTCCTCAATACTACTTAATCACAATCAATCAGGAATGATAAAATTATCCCTGATATAGAAATACAGTAGAAATTACAGCAGAAAAGGAAGCACAAATATCTTTAATTATTTTCAGTGCACATTAATGGGTCTACTGAAATACTGAAGATGGCAATAGCAATGTCAGAAAGTAGCTAATCCAAGCTTTGGTGAACAAAATCACTTACTTTGCATGAAGTGGGATTCACGAAGGGACCTACTGGAGCTCTGTGCAGGAGGTGGATGCTCACACTCCAGGGGTGGAAATCCCAGCAGTGACTACTGCGCCCAGCTTTTGGCACTGCGCTTAACAAACCTGTGGACCATTTGGAGAATCTGGAAGAGAGCAGGAAGATCGCTCAAGATGCAAGAGCAGTGTTGGAAAGCACTGAGGGGTTTAGCAAAAAGCAACATGCGACAGCAGGACCTTCCCACTATGGTGGTTGTGCTTTCCATGGGGTACCAAGGACCTCACTGTTAACCACATCCACTGCTCCACCACCATTGCTTGTCTACCCGTACGTCCACACCACCCAAGATCTCTCTTCTGACCACGTGTGAGGTTAAGGTTTTTTTCAAATCCTCCTCTCTCTCCCCAAAATGTTCCTAACATTGTCACATGGTTCTTCAGTCTTCTTTCCCCAGTTTTGTTTCTGTGTTTTCCATCATTTGACCAGTCACCCGGATCATGCTTCCTCTTTTTCATGTAGATATATTACTTTTATCATCCTATTTCTCTCAGTCACTTTTAGTCTCTACTCGCTCCTTCACTTCTTCCTTTCCTCCACACATCAATAACTTCCTTATCAGACAAAGCCATAGACGTGTTAAGCCTCAACCACGACTTATTGCATTTGCAAGAACAAGAAACCCTGTTTGCAAACTGCCACATAACCTTGTAGCGTGAAGTGTTTGATCCAAAGACTTCATTGTTGTGTGGGACCTGTCCTGCTTACGCTGAAAAGAGTTATTCAGTGAAGTGAAAATCTCACTAGAGTCTATATACTATCATTGGTAAATCATCACAACTTCTTTCCTTTAATCTTTTTCTAGATACACTTTGGACATCATAAAAAAAATCTAATACATGGCGATTAAAAAATCTGTATGCTGAACTTGTATTTGATGCTGGTTAACTGTGTTTTTTTCATCTCAGTCTAATATAGATTGAGTAATCCTTCCTCAGGCAAGGATCGCATCGCTTCTCCAACCACTGCCCTGTATCTTCAGACTACAGAAAATCAATTGCACTCCTCCTGTGCTTGGCTGTTCAATTAAGTCTGCTCCACACTTGGAAGTACTGCAAGTACATTTGGTCTACAGCTAATGCACTCGCACACAGTAGCTACACTCTTGATAAGAAAGGGCTGATGTGTGGTTTGGAGGCGCATGAGAAGTGCTCATTGCTAAAATCTGCCGTTCCCTTAGAAGATGCTTTTATCAGCTTGTGATCTTCCCACTTCATGAAAGAGCAACGCGCAAGTTCTGGGAAACCCTGCATCTTCCTTTTTCTTTTCTCCTGATAAGGCCAGAAGCTAGGGTGGTAGTACATGTAAGTGGATTTTGTGAAGTGTATTAGAAATAGCACATCATAAAAAACCCAAAAAAACCCCCAAAAAAACCCACCAAAAAAAGAAAACATAACTTTATGCAGATGCAAATTGACAGAAATTAACTCATTTTTTTCAGAGCTGCTGCTCATGTCTTTGGGCAAGGAGGCTTAAGACCTTTGTGGTAGTGACCAGGATGCTTCTGGACCTTCAATCTGACCCACGTGGTAGTGACCAGGATGCTTCTGGACTTTCAATCTGACCCACGTGGTAGTGACCAGGATGCTTCTGGACCTTCGATCTGACCCACTGAGGCATTTCTAATGCTCCAAACATCACCGTTTTCCCCAGTAGATGTTTGCCTCAGTGTCTGCCCGGTGCCGGGCTGAGCGAGGGTGGCATAGCCAACCCCAGTCCAAGGGAGCAGCATTCCGTGAGTACGCCAGGGCACTCCAAGAAGAGAGGATGTTCATGTTAGTGGAAGAAAAAAAAGAAAAAGACATTTCCTTTGCTATAAAACTCCTGATCCTGCCCTGGAACAGAATTCTTGTTGATGCTGGACTCCCCACTTAAACTCAGAATCTCACGGTTAACCGTTAATTGCAATATCTTCTCTGAGCAGCCAAAGGTGGGGCACGAGCCAGATTTGCAGAGCTGCTGGGTGCTCCTGTAAGCTTGCAAGAGCATCCACTGGACCAGCACTTAGACTGGGGAAAATCATAAAGCAGGTAAGACCTAAAAAAGGCTCAAGCTGAGCAGCGAAATTAACAGCCCCAGAAGGCAATTTTGACCTTACCTTCTCCGTAATGATCTCATGCTTCATGTCACCCCAAAGAAGCATCATAAAAATAGTATCATTTGGTGCTACAGTAAGAACCTGACAATTCTTAGAGAAACAGCCAAAGAAAAATAGCCAAATGTCTAATTCAAATTATCCCATGCAATCAGTTCAAGTAACTTGTCACCGATTGCTCAGAAATAGAACAGCTATTTGGTAAAAGCACAGCCACTCATTATAATTCATTGAAAAACCCTTAATTTTGCAGTTACAGAAGCCAGTATCAAGTCATATCAAATTCTTCAAAAGAGGTGAAAATGCTGAGATGCTTATATTCAGTAATTTAAGTTGAACAGTTCTTCTGAGCATTTATTGCATTTTCTCAACACTTTTTTGGTGCCAGTCAGCAGCAGCTCCATCAGTGATGCAGCTTCAACACGGACTCAGTTACAGCCCTTTGAGCAATGACTAATTCTCAGCCTCCCTCTCAGAAAAATTCCAAAATCTTGCCTTCCTAACTTCTAGAGAAGCGGTGGGAAGACAACCCTCTTCTTCTACTTCTGAACAGTATTTTCCCAGCCCACAGCCACTGTTCCACCACCGAGACAGAAGCCAAGAAATCTTTTCTTTTTCATAGATTTATCTTATGAAAATAACATAATTCTTTAAATTAACAGCATCCGAGTACCATGCCTGAAAATGAAAATAAAGCCATTAGCAATAAATTTACCGCCCCAAACTTATCTTTAAGAAACAGACCACCAACGCTTCTTTCTCCCTGCTGAAAGCCACACATCGAATGCACAGAATCCTTTTATTGTGATGTTTTAAAAATGTTTCCTTCATATAATGTGCCAGTGTCCTATATGCATTTTAGGCAGCTACCCTGGATGCTTGTATTTGTAGATTGATGAAACTAATACCAATAGCTTGACAGATTCCAAAGTATATATTAAAAAAAATATTCCAAACAATTCTACAGATAAACCATAACACAGAGCCCCAGGAGCAGAGCACAAAGGGGGAGTAGCAGTGATGTCCTCCAGGCTCACAGGCTGGAACACATAAACCCTTGAGAAAAAAACAAATTATTAGCTGTCGGTAGGCTGAGGATCAATCTCTGAGAAATTAAAAAAAAAAATTATTATTATAAAGGGAAATCAATTGCAAACAACATGTAATGACTGATTGTGGTAATGAGATAATGATCTCAAAGTTCATCTTTACACCTTCATGCCGTAGGAATACCCGTGACTAGTAAAAGAGCAGCACTTCCCACATAAAACCAGGATGCATGTCTGCAGCATAAAAGGAAAACAAGCAAAATAGGAAATTTTAAAAAACATTAAAAGCATTTGGCAGGTGGGTCCAGAATTGGGTAGGAAGCACGAGAGACCGAGGAGGCGAGTTTTCCTCGGTCCGAGACAGCCGGCGTTAGGGTTTCACCGGGGCTGTGTGCCATGCCATGGGAAAGCACTGCAGCGTGAAGATGGGCACAGAGTGCATGGAACAGATCCACGCTGCTCTGCTCGCCCGACACCGGCGCAAACGCAGAGACCTGAACACCCAGTCGATCTCTGCACAGCTGCTGGTGACTGGCAGTGAAAATTATTTCACTGACTGCCGTAGAATCCCCATGGCATTTCCCAACCTGCTAGCTTTCCCTTACCCCATAAGAAAACTTCTAAAGACCAATATGGCACCAAGGGACCAACAGTCTTTTCTCATATGTACATTTTTTAATTCTGTGTCATGTATACTATAGATACAAGGAGTGGATTTTTTTTTTTGGTTATTATTGCTAATCTTTCAGAGTTTGTTTACCGCACTAGACCAGCAGAGCATCCTTTTTCTTTTTCTTTTTCTTTTTCTTTTTCTTTTTCTTTTTCTTTTTCTGAATGTAGAGTTTGTTACACAGTTTGTGCTCTGCATAAACCACATTTAAAGTATGTAAAGAAATCACTTATTTCTGTGATTCAACAGAGATGGCAATTGGCTGGCAGTTTCTTAATCAAGAGACATCTCTATTTGAACTGAACTGAATAATCATCCCTTCATTCACAGACTTTATGAAATATCTATCATTTGGTAATATACAATCACTTCTAATGTAGTCACAGGACAAAATAAAATGGTATAAACAGCTCACTCAAACTAAAGCTAATCAACTTGGTTGAGCTGCCCTCTATTTGCGATGGTTTCAATAAAATATTTCTGAACAGAGCTAAGTGATAGCTTGAGAAAAAGCTTCATAAAGCCATCATGCTAGTTTTGGTCCTTTACCAGGCAGCTGTTGGAAATGAGGTGCTCCTGGACTCTACAGCGTGTCCATTTAACATCCCTCATCAGTAGCTAATCCCACCCCTCGCACCCTTGCAGGAACAACTGGTTACCTGGGAAAACCAGTAGGAGCTTCTGGTCTTCACGGCAAGAGCTGTGCTGTAGCTGAGGAGCAGAGAGGTGAGACGGAGAGGGCCAGGGTAAACCTGAGGAGCTGAGCTCCCCCAAACCCTTTGCGCTTTGTCCTGGCCCTTGTCAAGCCGGGGTGGAACTGGGCTGGCACAGGGCCATGCAGCACCCCAGCGAGGCAAGGGATGGGAAGGGGCACTCACCCCTGTTGACGATGCAGATGTTTCCTCTTCACGGTACGGTTTGCGGACCAAAGCCCTCTCATGCTGGGTAATTTATAGAGAAAATGCATACCAAAGGCTGTCATCCAATTGTTGGAAAGCTAATGAGGCTCCAGCAGCAGATTTGTGGCCAAGCGGTTAGTTGTTGTTATCAATTTTTAGCACTTGCTGGGTCAACTGTTAGATAGGACTAACATTATCTCCAGGAGGAAAGGTTTTTTTGCCACGATGCCATGCTACAGCTCTAGCAAAAAGGCTGCTGGTTTTTCACTGCTGAGTTTACTGTATTTCGGTGACCAAACTAGCAGCAAAGAGCATCGCTATCCACTCCTTTGCTGCTGGAGGAATGATGAGCCATTACATGATTTCCCATTATGCCATAATGAAGGAGGCAATTTGCGCTTTTGCTCACATGTTTCGCTTACGTGAGCCTTTGGTTTCACTTGAAAGTGATTTGGGGAAAACTTGTATCTAGCATAATATTCTTCCAGATAATAAATTAAGCTCCTAAATTAGCATGTCTCTATAGAAACAGCTGAAAGAGAAATATTAAATTAAAAAAGCAATTTTCTTTATGATGTGATGATTTAGCAAGGATTTCATTCTACTGTATGAGTTACAGCCAGCTGCTTGTTCAGCTTATTATAATAAATATTTGAGAATCAACCTTTTGATCTGTGTTTCTCAATCTGATTGGTTGACCATTGGTAGAAATAATCATGAAGTCATTTGTATTTTCTCATTCCCGAGACAGAGGTTTGGCATAGATCTTTAAAAACTTAATTAGGAACATTACTATCTTCTGTATTTTATAGCATTGGGTACAGAATAGAGCAAAGATATATCTGAGGGGGGAAGAGCTAGTTTTGGAAACTAGCCTTGAAACTGGGGGAGGAGTCTTTGTTTTGAAGAAGGGTGAAAAACCTATGGAGTAGAAAACATTTCAAGTTTCCCCTGCGTTTATTTTGCTTATAGTTACTTTGAATTAATTGCAAGCTGTTGGACCTTACGCCAGCTCAGCACGGCGCTCTTACCCGCTCCTCAGCCTGCGGCATCTTTCCTCATTCCTGCTGCTTAATTCCAAACTTGGGCGATCGTCTTTCTGAAGTTGCCTTGGCAACTTGTCAAGGGTTTGAAGGGTTTTTTCCCCCCTTTCCTTTTTCTTTAACTTATTTCAGGCTTTCGCCTTAACTTCCGCAAGCCGAGTGTAAATATTGAAGTTACGGGGCAAAGGAAGGAATTGTTTTAAGCGCACGTTAAGGATTCACGTTGAGGAGAGAGCTGCAGCGCCCGGGCGGGAGGGATGCGCAGAGCAGGTCGGTGCAGAGGGACACGCCGGGAAGAGCTGGAGGAGCGAGGAAAACCGAGGTGGACAGTCCGATGTGACTGCCCGTGGGTTTCACAGAGAAATCACCCCTCTTCTTTACAGTTTAGAAGGACAAAACTGTAAAAGCATGGGATATTTGATAGTTTAAATCATGTCTTCTTGTTCTTCCCACCTTAAATTAGAGCAGCGTTTGCTGCCACGTTTGCCTCCTGGAGAAGGGCAGGGGAGGGGAAGTGGTGTTATCCCCAGGGGTAACGATGGCAAAGGACAAATCGCAAAAGAGCAGCTGGTAAATCAAACCTCTCCTTGGTCACAGCATGCAAGCAACAGAAATTCATCTAGCAACAGATTTCTTACATTTACAAAGCACGTACAGAAGTGAGAAATCATCATGCACTCAGCAGTAACGCTTCATAGAGCAGCATCTATTAGACGATCTCGAACTCCTAAAAAGATGCATATGAGTGAAACCGAAACAACCTTCCGCTGCAGCAGAACACCTTCTGCAGAGGCACAAAAGCATCCCTGATAAGTCTGGGCTCTGCCCTCGGGCAGGCAACGGGCCTCAGAGCCCAGCACGAAGCACCTTCCAGCTTTTCATACCTCAGGATACCCCCAGAGCTCAGAAGTGCCATTGCGTCATGCTCCCTCTTTCCCAAACCACTTCCCATCTTTTCACCTACTTCTTCATTCCCCGATTCCCCCAGCCCCTCCCAGCTCTCTTCCCTTCCCTTTTCGCTTCCACCTCCCTTTTTATTCTCCCTCTCCAGCCTTCTCTGCTTAAGTCATTCCCCCGTTTTTTCACCGTCTACAAATAAATAAATGCCAGGCCCCCACAAGTTCCATTAAAAAAACGAAAAGCAGAATTTTGTTATATATGAAGAAATATTTTTACCTTTTTAATTTACTCAATTTTAATTAACTCAATTTTCTGTCCCCAGTACATTCCCATGTAGCTTCCTCTTAGTAAAATATTTCCTGTAGAAGTTGCTTACATTGCCTAGGCTTCCTATGTTATATTTCTTATCAATTAGATAATAAATTAAGTCTCTGACAGTGTTACTTAAATGGAGTTCATGCTCACAGTGACTCCTGAAGAACTGAATAAAAGTTAATCCGTCCTGGGCAGTTCTGTTTGCTCCATTTAGCTGGAAAAACAAGGGACTGGCATTGTTTAACGCTCAGAATTTCTGACTATATCTCAAGGGAAAACATGGAAAAGAGGGAAAAGGATAAAATTAGGATGTTGACTAATAGACACTTCTTCAACAAAGTCTGAGATTTGCCTCAAGATTAATCACAATGTCTTCACAATCTTTTTCCTAAAAATCTCATTTTTCCTATTGGCATCCAAGCCAAAGACTCTTAAAGTGAAATAAAAAGCAATTGTGTTAGAAAGGTGATGTCACCGCATCCATTGTGAGAGACTAATGCTACCCATTTTTCTTCCTGACTACTTTTTTCTTTTCTTTCAGAGGAGCGTGCTTTGCAGTTGCACCCACAGTCCGTCAGACGTACATTCGCTAAATTTATGTATCTGTACTTTTTTCCACCTTCCATCTGCGACGGCTTCCTTGCTCGCAGGTTGTAAATATCTGTGACAATCACTGAACCTTGCAGTGGTGAAGCTTTTGATATAGTGAAATGCTCTCAAGACTAAAAGCAGTTTGCTATAGAATTTTTTTTCCCCACCTTTTCAGGAGACAAGATTGTCTGAAGCTCCGTTTTCTTGCCGCCTCCCCACTCTGTAAGAGAGTGTTGCGTTGCGTTGCGTTGCTCTGCTTCTGCTGTCCATCGCCCTGGGCAGCCAGGGCTGATTTCCGTTGAAGAAATTAAAACTTCTAGAGAAAATTGAAGCTGTGATAATTCTCATATAGAAAATTCAGACTGTGTCTGGAGATCTGGAAACAGGAGAAGGTAAGCAGGGTGAGCCAATGGGAAAGCACCAGCAAGTGCAAAGGTGCTGGAAAAAAACCAAGATAACATGAAATAACTTGTACAAAAGAGAAGTTTATTCTAGCAAATAACATTCCCTAGCTGATAAGTCTAATAGAGATTCAGGGTTTAACATTTTCTCCTCTCTGACTTATCTTTGGACGTTCCTCTTGCACAACTGCTTTTCCCCGAAGGAGGAGGTCTGCGTAAGGACGGCGAGATGCGGCCGGGGCTGGCTGATGGGTGCGACATCCGCAGGTGGACACGGCTGGCACAGCTGGGAGCAAAATCAGTTCAACAGACAGTTTTAAGAGGGTTGCCTGGCAGAAAATAAACGGTTATACCACGGAAATGAAACTTTGAGGATGTTCACGAGCACCAAGCAGACCAAACTCAGCCTCTCCTCACCTCCAGAAGACAGAGCGGTTAGTCTGTCACACCGCCATGGGGCACAGTTTATCACCGTGTAGCAAACTTAACCTCTGCTCAGCGGATCCCAGGACTTGGCCGTAATATTCCATCAATTACCTCCAAGTCCACGTTAAACAGAGCCATATGATGAACTGGCGTGATATCCGACCTGTGGATATAAACTCAGGGCTTCATGCCACGGCACTGCTGGCCCTTCATCTTCATGAGCAGAAAAACGATCACCTCATTCAGAGAAAATAAAGGACAGTTCTGTGCTTAAAAAAACCCAAAACCACACCACCTTGACATATTCAGAACATAGCACATTGCACTGAAAATATCACTTAAAAGAAAATGAGTTTAGTAAAAGCAATACATAAAAATAATGAATGGCTATCAGAGCAACTGATGCAAAATATCACCTAAGGGAAGAAAATCTTTATCGTCATTTTAGTGGTTTTATTCACTGGAACCATACAACAGCTAAAAGGCCCACGAGCAATAAAACTTTATTTACTTTGGGGCATTTTTCTAATACACAGCTCTTGCCCTCAGAGAAATTCTGTATTCGCTGTATCAGGCCCCTACTTTACCAAGTACTGAAGCGCCAGCCAGACCCCGTCAAGGGTATAAGTCCTTCCAGCGGGCCTTCGCCCAACCCCTCGTCTTGCTTGGGCTGAGGCGATGCAGAAGAGCCACATTAGACTGCTTCCTTCCAAGGCTCTCAGCAGAGATGGTCCTGCTCTAAAATTTCCTTTTGGTGTCTTAAATTCCCTCCCGATGACACACCAGCACACGTCGCCACGCAGAGGCCACGCTACGAGTGAAGTTTTGCAGCCCTTGTTGACACCTGTCCTTCCCTGCTCATCTCACATCTCTCCCAAGGAAAAACAAAAACACAAAAAAACCCCACCAAAGACTGCGGTGGAGAGGGTGCATCCTTCACGATGAAGGCGGCAATCTGCACCAACCCCTTCCTCAGCAAACAGCCCAGGCTGCCGGGGCAGGGGGCAGTCAGGCTTTCAGGGATGGGTCTCTTGGGGGTTTCCACCCTTCTGGAGACCAAATGCTTCATCCAGGCTTCATTAGTACAGAAAATGCTGTAAAAAGGAATGAAATGCCAGTGCCGACATGTTTTATTACTTATTGTTTTGACTTTGCAACGCGAGTCGTTTGTTATTGACTGGGTTTCTTTTAAGCTGTTAAAAATTCACAGAAATTCCATCCTGTAGGTGAGATGTGTCCATACATACATACACATATATGTACATACACACATATATGTACATACACACATCTCAATAGTTCTGATGTCTCTACGTGCCTACACACACACAGGTGGGTCAGAACCATGGAACGGTTTGAGTTGGAAGGGACCTTGAAGATCATCTGGTTCCAGCCCCCCTGCCATGGGCAGGGACACCTCCCACAAGATCTAGAACTTGCAGATTCATCACATGGACCAACACCACCATGCGGTAGTTAATGCAGTCATTAATGCAGAGGAAGAGAAATAAAACTTGGCAATAAGATCACAGGGAACCGCTGGCAGCAGGGGAGTCATGAGGCTCAGCAACCCTCTATTCCAGGCACACACCTGAGGGTTTCCCTCCTGGAAATGGCAAAACCACTGAGAAGATGTTATTTTCTCTGTTGTCCCTGCTGCAGATTGGTGCAGTCTGTGTTTTTCCTACCAAGCCTTTGCTGCTTTCTCTTTGGGAGAGGGGGGCATGAAGAAGGAGGGGAATCAAAAGAAGACAATTATTTCCTGCATTTCCTCTTATCTGTTACTGAGGCAATTCCAACTCAGTCCCACGTGTGCGCATCACCTGAAGCATGAATTCTTACAGGGAATATGTAAAAAGCAGTAGGAAGAAAATGTCAAACCTAAAACTGAAAACAGAAGTAGGAAAAAATTACATAAAAAGAAAAAAAGCAATCTGCAGCAGGAAACACGCTGTCCCTCCCAGAATCATCATAGCCAAAAAAATAATTATCCATACCAAAATACCAATACTGTATTAATTAGACAGGGAAACATTCCATCACACTGTTAACAAACCCCCCGCTTCCCCCTCCCTGTGGGGATAACTCAATGTGCTTTCTGCTCATTGCAAATACGCCGTGACATTCACCATTGGCCGGTGCCGTCCTGCCAAAGCCAGCGACCGGCCACCACAAACAAGCCACAGGGACACAGGTGGGAGAAAGGGGGCGAAAGACCAGGGCTCAGGCTGTGAAGGAAGAGCATACCCTCACTGGAGGAGTGGGCTCAGGTGGGAAGTGGGCAGCTCCAGGTATCCGCGTTAATGATGGAAACCTCACCGAGTGAATGGAGACATGGCCACCTTGCTTTGTTTTCTGCTTCTGCTGTTAGGAGGTCATGCCCTACAACAAACTTGGAGGGTCACAAAGATGATCAGAGGGCTGGAGCACCTCTCCTGTGAAGACAGGCTGAAAAAGTCAGGGTTGTTCAGCCTGGAGAAGAGAAGACTCCAGAGAGACCTTCGAGCTCCTTCCAGTGTCTGAAAGGGGCTCCAGGAAAGCTGGGGAGGGACTCTGGATCAGGGAGTGGAGACATAGGACGAGGGGGAATGGTTTTACACTGAAAGAGGGGAGATTTAGATTGGATATTAGGTTGAAATTCTTTGCTGTGAGGGTGGTGAGAGCCTGTCCCAGGTTGCCCAGAGAAGCTGTGGCTGCCCCATCCCTGGAGGTGTTCAAGGCCAGGTTGGACGGGGCTTGGAGCAACCTGGTCTGGTGGGAGGTGTCCCTGCCCATGGCAGGGGGGTTGGAACTAGATGATCTTTAAGGTCCCTTCCAACCCAAACCATTCTATGATTCTATGAAACTTCCAGACACTGTTACCAAGTGCTTTGCTTGTTTTGCATTATTATTTTGGTATTTAAGGGACTGGTTTTCCCGCAGTCAGGCTCCACTTTCTCAGATATCAGCAGTCTGACAACCTGAAATAACACCTACATTTTCTGAATCTAATTAGTCCATTTGAACACAGGAATTCAGCACTATGGTAACACCTCTGTCATATTTCTTAGACACAGAGTCATAAAGCGGTTTAGGCTGGAAGAGATTTCAGGAGGTTTTGGGTCCACTCCATGCAGGGTCACCTTCATGTAGGGTGTTTGGGGTTGCCCTTGTGATCTCCGGGTCAGACAGCCACAACCTCAGAGCTCATCACACAAGCATCTGAATTTACCCTAACAGATTTAATATTATAAGAAAATGTTCTGAGAACATAACTACCAAGAACTGATGGTTTCAGGGAAACAAGCTTTCCTCGTGCATTTCTGCTACGTGAAAGTTCCCTGGAAATCCAGGTAATTCTAAAAATGAGCAAATATTTTATTTTTAAATCATTTATTTGTGGGTTTTTGCAAGGAGCTTATTATGAAAGCCATTTAAAGGAAACCTAATGAGTTGCCATTCGTGTGGCAAAAAAACACATACCAAAAGTCTGCTATTCACCAAGAAAACCTTCATGCAGCTGAACCAAAACACACATTTGGACAAGCAAACAAAGCTGATTAAATGACTTGGAAAATCTAATAAAGTTATACCCAAAACAGCTATTTCAGCTGGAGTTGGGAAGACCTGTGCAATGGAAGATAAATAAAGATGGCATATACCGGATTTCAGACACATCAGTGTCGCTGCTCGCCCAGATCTGGAAGAGGCTGCTAATCAATGAGGTAAACTGCACTTGATGCTCATCGCAGCAATTCTGCCCAGCTCTGCCTTGCCTGGAGACAATCCACCAAGGGTCAAGAGTTTGACCCAACCTTTGCCACCGCAGCCACCCTGGATCTTCACTCTTCATACAATTCCGTCGGGTTCACGGTGTTATATTACCATTTCCCAGTAACAGGGACAGTTTCTGAGAACACTGTGCCCTTCTTCCCACCATCTCACACCTTTCTAACTACTGTGCCCACCTGGCAAGAAACTTCTATAGGGATAACTTTATACCACATCACTTACAAAACTACCTCTGCTTCTGGGCTTGGTGGGCTCTTTTAACTATCTTTAATAATTTTTTTTCCCTAACAAATAGTTCATAATTAGGCCTTATTTAAAAACTGAAGAGGTACTAAAACCTAGAAACATCAAGCAATCGAGGCAGTTACTGCTTATATGTGTCCCTCTAAAAAGAAGGAAAGAAAGAAACCTACAAGAGAAATCAGTCACACTGTTTAAATGGAAGGTTTTCAGATGCTGCAATGACAAGAAAAATATGAAAATTATGTAAAGACCTGAGAACAAAGCAGGAAAAGGATCATTTGCTTAATTCCATCATTACCAGAGGCAGGTGTCCTCAGGTTTAATCAGAATATCAATTTGTGGGGTGGGGTTTTTTTCCATTGCAAGTGAGGAAAAAAAAGACAAAAAACAGAACACCTTTCCTGTGTTTTTATATTTTTAACAGTCTACCACTGTTACCAGTTCTGTTCTAGCACGCGGTGTCAGTAGCTCTCATCGCACCGGCAGCTGAAGTGCCCGCCCCTGGTCTGCCCAGGGGATTTCGGCAAGCTCAGGGAGCCACTGACATTTGCCCTTGACACCTTTGGTTAGCACGGTTCGGGTCTCTGATGGTTTGTTGTTCTCTTTAGCTCACATTTTCCAAGTTAGCATTCATTTCTTGACTTTGGAACCAAAGCTTTGCAGCACTGAGTTCTAAAAAATTTTTATAAGCAGAAAAACTTAGTAACTAACGAAATCCTGGATTCTTGTTTGGAGAAAACCGTCAGCATACAAGTTAACTGAAGAACTTTGTGCCAGGGTATTGGCTTAAAAAATTGGAATAGCCTTTTGTTTTGAAGACTTTCCTCCACTAAAGCTAGGGATACATGTTTGGGTTGACCCTTGCATACATTTAAAAACAACTTTATCTAGTAAGGTGGCTGTAGTCATTTATCAGGTAATTCATTTCCTTGAATGAATTTGATGATGAAAAGTTGATGATTGTCAGTCACCGTGCAGCAGTGGCTAATTAACCCTGAGAATTGTCGGCTGCAGAGTTTTGTGAAGCGCATGGCTCCAGGGTAGACTTAGTTTTAAGTTTCTTTTTCACAATTCTGCTATAAGTGAGTGCATTTAAACCTTTCTGTCCATTTTTCACCTGCTGGCACTGAGTTTTGACAATACACATGTTGGAAATTATCTGCATCTCTGTGAAACTTCAAAGAAAAAGGTTTCCAGAGGGGATGAGGCACTATAACTGAATATTAAGAAAATTAAGAAAACATTGCCTGAATACTTAATCTATCGTTTACTTCAACGTTGGCTTTCCCCTGCCAGCTCCATTAGTGAGGGGAGAGCTTGGAACGACACCAACATTTTCTTTAGACTACAACTCTAAGAATTAAAATTTAGTGCAAATATTAATAGCTCATCCATCCTCTGCAAGTGCCTCCGGTTCCCAGCAGGAGAATTTGAGTTGTTGTAAGGCCCATTAGCTGCAGCTACACACTAATTTTCAGTTTTCTGATGTCGCCAATTGATTTGGTAAGATGAGGCTCATCTCTTTCTTTCGGCCTCCACAAGGCGCATAAATAGCCATTTTCTTAGCCTTGCTAGTATAACAAACCAGCTTCTGAACAGAAGAAAAAAGTCAAAAAAGAAATCAGAGAATTAAGGCCTCTTTCACCATAGCATAGAGTACTTGTTTCTGTTGTCTCCAACACAAGACTCCAGGGAAAAAATTGTCTTTATTGCAGTTTAATTCTCAAAAGCTTTTACCAGAAAACCTCACCACATCCCTTTTATTCAAATTTTGGTTTTCCCCTCTTATAGTTTCTGATAAGTCTTCTCAACGTCACTAACATATTAAACGTTCAGCAAAAGGACAGTATGCCTGGGATGACTCAAAATATTAGATCCATATCAAACCCATTAATTAACAATTTCACAAGACCAACACTGAGACAGGTCACCTGTCAGGCACCTGGCTGGGACGTTGTGCTCAGCAATAGGTGAGCGAATACAAACGTCATCCAGACTCAGAAACTGCAGAGTTCCAACATACAAAATTTGGTTTCTTTTATTGTATCTTTTAAAAGATATATGATTCTGCTCCTGATGTGGTTTTGGTCTTACAGCCTTGACATTTAAGGCTCTGTACAGCTCGGTGCTTTCTTGCTTCGCTAGGCTGTTGTAGCATAATAGGAAGGTGCGTCACCACATTGACTTTCCCTCAACCTCTCCACCAGAGGAATTGTTCACTCTTGCATGTGAATAATAATTTAAATCCAACAGCACAGTGTAAATAATAATTTTAGCAATATATAGAAAAGGAAAGAGTCACAAGTAAGGCAGGAGCAACTCATTTCGAGCTCTGCAATTAGAGAGAAACATGAATTACTGCTGTCGTTTTGATCACCCTACGTAGATTCATGCTCTCTGCAACTCATACCCAGAGCCCCTTGAGAAACTTTCTGGATTTCTTTTTTTTTTTTTTTTTTATACACTTTCTGATGGTATTCTATGAAATGAACCATCTGTCAATGACAGATATAAGCAGTTTACGTTTCTGTTCTGCGTGCTAACAGCCCAGTGTACTCTACCAGATCCCCATAGTGTTCGTGCATGGTCAAATTAAGTTGATGAAATCGCTCTTTGAAATAGTCACTTTCAAACAATTCTGGCACCTCTACGATATAATTTCTCTTGACTTCTAATCTGCATAGCAAGAAATTTGTTTGGACTGAGATTTTAAGGCTTCATCACAGAGATGATTTCTATACCCAGCTCACAAGCCCTTGGAAATAACAGGTGAGTAACTGCTGGCACGAACTGCACCCACAGTGATTTGAACAGCTCCAACGTGCAGCAATTTTTAGCACTGTGATTTTATTTCCTCTTACGAAAAATAGTGTCCCTCAGGTGGTCACAGGATCAAGCCCTCAATACGGTACTTGGAAATGTTTGTTTGTGGCATTTCAAATTGTTCTGGAACGTACAGGCTCTGCTTCACCACTTGGTTAAATTTTAAACCCACGTCTAAGGCAGCCCATGCGTACGTGCTTTCCTGAATCATCATCATTAAAAAAAGCTAGAAACAGCCAAGAAAGAAATGAAGGACAAAAAGATATGATCCTGGGAAGAGGATATGCCTTTCCATGATAGATCAAAGACATTTTCAGTTCTACTCTTGCTTCACTTGGAGACTAATAGATAAATAATGCATATGTTTTTCTTCTGCTCTTTACGTACTTACCATGCTCCCGGTATCACTGCTCTCCTTCTCCACCCTGACACTTTAACGCATCTTGCTGGCATGTGTTCATGCTGCGCTATTAGGATGACATATCACATCCTAATGCTCCGACAGGCGGGAATGCCACAAGACCAACGCTGCACGCCACGGAGAGCTCACGGCTTGGGGAGCAGGCGTTGCTCGGCGCAGTGACAGCACCTGCCACCACGCTCGAGTGACATCCCAGCAAATGAGATGGAGAGGTCACAGTGAAGATCACATATAAACTTGACGGGGATTTGATTTTGACAGAGTATCTTTGTTTAGTATCGACATGTTACAGAAACCCGTGTCAGAAATACAATTTTTGTGACATCCTTTTCTGCACCAGCATTTGGAAAGTGCCAGCACCTTCCTGATGGAGATCTGCATCTATCAAGGGAGCTTTCTGCAGAAAATATGTTGGTGCCACAGGTGCCAGAGGACTTTTGTCACCAGAAAAAAAGCAAATATAGAGGGCTTCTAATTTCATGCTCTTTTGCTCTACTATAACTCACTGTTTTCTCATTTTAAAAAAAGTTCAGATTTTGCTTCAACAGCCACATTGCAAAACCCTAAATCATAGAATCACAGAATGGTTACAGTTGGAAGGGACCTGAAAGACCATCTAGTTCCAACCCCCTGCCCTGGGCAGGGACACCTCCCACTAGACCAGGTTGCTCCAAGCCCCGTCCAACCTGGCCTTGAACACCTCCAGGGATGGGGCAGCCACAGCTGCTCTGGGCAACCTGGGCCAGTGTCTCACCACCCTCATAGTCAACAATTTCTTCCTAATACCTCATCTAAATCTGCCCTCTTCCAGTTTGAAGCCGTCACCCCTCATCCTCTGGCTCCACTCCCTGATCCAGAGTCCCTCCCCAGCTTTCCTGGAGCCCCTTTCAGACACTGGAAGGGGCTCGAAGGTCTCCCCGGAGCCTTCTCTTCTCCAGGCTGAACAACCCCAGTCTCTCAGCCTGTCCATAACGACATAAAATCCTTAATCCATTTACACTCGATTCCGCACACTACTCAGTTCAACTCTTTGGCCAAGACCTTCACTCAGCCTTCAGCTGTCCGATGGCCACAAAGGGCCTGGCACTTTGAGCCCTGATTTTTTAATTTTGAAGCAGAAGTGCAGCATGATACAAGTTCCTCTTAAAAGGGTACCTTAACCACCAGGAGCTCCAGATTGAAACAGTTCTGTTGGGAATTTTGATACTTTTTTTTCCCTAAAGAAGCTGGAAATTACAGATTTCACCACACCACGAAGTCGACAGTCTGTGCATGGCACACCACAGCTCAGGCAGGGGCCGGTTACTCTGTCTCGCTTCACCCAGTGAGATACGTAGCAAGAATGGATTAATTAATGTTTCTACAATACTTTGAAGATGTGGATTTCTGTACAAGTGTAAAGCAGACAACTTTGGTATTTTTTTTTATAGCTCAGAGTCAAATTAAAAGTAGAGTTAAAGGAAAAGGCAGACAACAGCTTGGGAAAGAAACCACGAAAGGTTATTTCAGCAGAGGAGTTGTTATCACTGACTGCCCTCTTTGCTCAAAAGCTGCATTTGATCATATATTCTTCTGAATTATCTACTGCATTACTTGAATGCTAAAAGCAGAAATAAATACAGGATAAATATTAAAAGGTTCATTTCAGATTGCACTGACGCTTGAAGCTTACAGTCTGTAATTCCGGCTTTCTGAGTAAGAATTAATTATTCAGGGTTGTGGGAAAAATTAATACAGGTCACTCAGAAAGTGTATATGAACAAAAGCTAGAATACTATTTTTTAAAAATATCTCTCTAGTATATTTTGCCTACAAATAGCTTATCAGGGTTCTTTTGCTTGCCTACAAAATTTATAGCTTCAGCTGCCTCTTGCTTATGAGGCAGAAATGTTTGTGTGTCACATGCATGACAGGGCTCTCCTGCCCGTCACCCGCCTCGGAAGCAAACTCCCAGCTCCGCTAGAGCCTGACTTTCCAAATGCAATAACAGTTTATCTACACGTGCCTTGTGAATCCTAAACACGGGAGCAGTTACAAACCCACTCGGAGGGGGGAGTGGGGGGGACACCAGCTCTGGTGGGAGCCACAGAGGGTCCCGCCGAGGATTTCCCGGGGCGCCCTCCTCATCGTGCAGGCTGATGGACACCCTCAGCTCCAAAAGCTGCAACGATTCGTCATGGGGTTTTGTTCTTCACCCCCCTTTTTTAATTTTTCCCCCCGCTGTGTTTTTTTTTTTTTTAAGCTAATTTCTTTTGAGAAATGCCTTTCTTCAGCTGTTTGTCAAAAGAGCAGGGTCTGGAGGCAACGTGTGGCAAACAGCATCTCCCCATCACAGCCCTCCTGGGCTGCCCGGTACCCTGCCACGGGGAGAGGGGCTGGACCGGGGCTGGGCAGGAGCGGTGGGTTCCCCTCTGCCGGGACGGCTCTGCCGGCGCTCTCACCGGCGCGGCACACGTCTCGCTCAATAGACGTAGTCAGTTCCCAGTGAATTATAGCCGCTCATCGCTCCCCAGTAATTGCCAAGCTCTCAGAAAGAATTACCACATTTATCCCTCGTGATAGGAGCAAATTTCCTCCTAAATTGCTAGCTGGTCCACCTTGGTGAGAGGATCGGCTTCTCCAG
>VFFE01007174.1:2775720-2811602 GCA_008921705.1 Burhinus oedicnemus | reverse complement strand
CAGGAATTTGAAGAAACAGAGCATTTAAGTCGTTTGCAGGCTGTTCATTGTACTGAGAGAAAGCACAGTGAATTCAACATTCACTTTCTTCTTAGACAAAGTAATAGGAATATAAGCATTAATATACTCAACGCTACTTATTTCAAGAATTAGCGATAATATTTCTGAACAATTTCTTCATTGCTTACATTGGTACTTTTGACTGGCTGTTTGTAAGCACGTACCATGTTACATAAAAGTCAATTACCCTAACTGTATAATAATTATAGTGTGTTCCTGTCAGCATCGGAAAGAAACCCTGAAAATTAACTTTCCTCTGGCATGTCTTAATTAGAGCAGTCTCTTGGTATTCTTCCCTCAGCTTGCATGCAGAAAAGGAGTTTAGAGCAAGTGGAACAGCAGATGACAAAGTAGTTTTCTCTCATGAGAGATAAACCAGTGCAGTTTCTATAGAAGCACGGCGATTAACCAGCACAAAAAGAAAAAGCGCCTACCTTGGGCTTGCTTGCGCAGTCCTTCAGGTGGGACGCTTCCCACAGCGTTCTGCTAGAGAAGCTGGCAGCCCCTGGCTTAGGCGGGCGTACTCTTCCTTGGGTTAAAAACTGGCTGGGTGGCCGAGCCCAGAGAGTTGTGGTGAATGGCGTTAAATCCAGCTGGCGGCAGGGCTCAAGCGGTGTTCCTCAGGGCTCAGTTTTGGGGCCAGCCATGTTTAATGTCTTTATTGATGATCTGGACGAGGGGATTGAGTGCACCCTCAGTAAGTTTGCAAATTAAGCGGGAGTGTTGATCTGCTTGAGGGTAGGAAGGCTCTGCAGAGAGATCTGGACAGACTGGATCGATGGGCTGAAGCCAACTGCATGAGGTTTAACAAGGCCAAGTGCCGGGTCCTGCACTTCAGCCACAACCACCCCAGGCAACGCTCCAGGCTTGGGGAGGAGTGGCTGGAAAGCTGCCGGGCAGAAAAGGATCTGGGGGTCCTGGTGGACAGCTGGCTGAACATGAGCCAGCAGTGTGCCCAGGTAGCCAAGGAGGCCAATGGCATCTTGGCCTGTATCAAGAACAGGGTGGCCAGCAGGAGTGGGGAAGTGATGGTGCCCCTGTACTTAGTGCTGGTGAGGCCACAGCTTGAGTCCTGTGTCCAGTTTTGGGCACCACAGTCTAGGAGGGACATTGAGGTGCTGGAGTGTGTCCAGAGAAGGGCAACAAAGCTGGTGAGGGGTCTGGAGAACATGTCTTATGAGGAGCGGCTGAGGGAACTGGGGTTGTTTAGTCTGGAGAAGAGAAGGTTGAGGGGAGACCTTACTGCTCTGTGCAACTCCCTGAAAGGAGGGTGTAGTGAGATGGGCGCTGGTCTCTTCTCCCAAGTAACTAGCGAAAGGACAAGAGGAAATGGGTTCAAGTTGCGCCAGGGGAGGTTTAGGCTGGACATTAGGAAAAATTTCTTCACTGAAAGAGTTATCAACCATTGGAACAGGCTGCCCAGGAAGGTGGTGGAGTCATCATCCCTAGATGTGTTTAAGAGTCGTGTAGATGTGGTGCTGAGAGACATGGTTTAGTGGCAGACCTGGTAGAGTAGGGTCAATGATTGGACTAGATGATCTGAAAGGTCTTTTCCAACCTAAACGATTCTATGATTCTATGATTCACTTACAAACGTACAGCCGTAGGTAGAGCAGCTTGAGTAAGCTGGCCATGAATTTCCTTATAATTTCACATCAGTCATCTTTTCTGAGACGTGTTTTTTTACAAATGCTTAGATTTTTGTAAACATGGTCATCAAATTTTTCCCTAGACTCGCAGTTACTTTAGATCCTCCAGCATCAACCAAGGTGAAAGGTTCTGCATGTCCCCAATAGCACCGAGATCCACCCACCACTGCTGAGCCTGACACTCCCCAGGTTGCTCCCTCAGCTCTCAGGTGTTGTCCCTCAGTACATCAGGTCTGACTGACACCAACGAGTCACAGGACAAGACCCTCTCACTTCCAGCTGACTTCAGAGTGCTATTACTAGCTTAGGACATCATAATTTGCAAGCCAACAGCTCTAAGGTAAAAATCTTAAATGAAGATAACAGAAATCATGAGTTGAGAAAGTTGGAAGGAAAATCTCCATAGTCAAGAAGCCAATGTTTAAAGAATTCTTCTCATAGGACCATACCTGACCATCAAATCAAACTCTGACACATATAATGAGGTATAGCACATTCCTCGAAATTGGTGCCATTGGAAGGTGCTCCCATGCACAGCTGATGCTGAAGCCGATGCTGACCTTCACCCACCACCAGAAGAGCCCTGTCCGTGTTTCAGCCATGTGAGGGATTCAGCTGAAAGGGGTGGAAGAAACCTGATGTCCTCAGTTATAATTTGAATTGTCATTTCACACTCAAAGACATCTCAAAACCAGGCCATCCAGGCAACCCTAGTAGTTAGCACAGTGACAATTGCAAGAAATGATCACTAGATGAGAAGGTTAACGTTCACTTGAAGGTTATGCAATTTATGTAAAAAAAAAAAAAAAGAGTAGCAGCTAGTATGTCAATTGTCAATCAACACAAGCATTAACCTGTTTTAGATCTCTTGCCATACAAGAGCTCTGCCTTCAGAAACGCAGGTGGGGTTGTTCAGCCCCGGAGGCGTTTTTCCCCCTCAGACACCCAAGAATCATTTGTTAACCAGTTTCTTCTTCCAGAAAGGTGAGCACCTTTAAATTTTATCATGGAGTACCCAGCCCAAGGTGCCACGGAAATTCTGGGAATGGCTCGACTGGGATATGGCCAGAGCCTGCGAGAGAAAAGGATGGAAAACCACATTGCTCTTCATTATAATTCTCAGACAAGAAGTTCTACTTTTTTACATTAAGGATATGTGGAAACAAAAACTGTGGGGTTACCTAAGGTCAGAGCCATAATCTAACAACTATAACCTAACGATGTCTAACGAGAAATCAGAGGGAGCTCGGGGGACAGCTGGGAGGGAAAGGTGAAATCCCAGCACTGCTGTTAAAATTAAAAAAAAAAATAAAAAATCTCTTTGACCAGCTCCTCTGCTTATTTCAGAAAATGCTGTTAAATCACTGCATTCACTCTGAATTTGCCAGGGAAAAAACATCTAAGGGCTCTCTTCATGAACTTGCAACAAGCTTAATTGGTTAAATACTAATTATCTTCCAACTCCTCAGCCTGTATCTGAGATACTGCAGCAGTAAGACTAATTAGCACATTATTGTTAGATTATCTCTCAGCAGCTCAGACTGGCAATAAGGTATTGATAGTCAGAAATGATCATTTCAACTGGAAAAAAAAAAGTAATTACCAGAAGAGAACTCTTTATTTTTATTATAATTATTGTTAGAAGAGGAGAAAATCTTCTAATAAATAATAAAGAAATAAAATCTAATAAAAAAAAAAGAAAAAAACCAAAACCAAAACAAAACAACTTACAAACCACGTGTGCTTACTTACGGTGCCGAGAAGACTGAGGGAGGTCCATAGCTCCCAACAATTTCCCTTTGGTGCAGGCTGTATTTCTAGCCTGAGAGCCCCAAGTTGCGCCCCAGTGGGAACTAATATGAACATTTTCTATTTTAAATAGACAACAATGGGTTTCTTTATCTTCATTTGTTAAAAAAAACCCCAAATCGTTCCACTTGTAACCCCATGTAATGGCAGTAAAGGATGACTAAGCAGTTAAAGAAACTTTTGGAGCAGCCTACAGAATTTGGCAAGTCTCTCAGCTGAGAAAGGAGTCAGCTAAAAGGAACGGCTAAAAACTTGCCTTGCCACATACTTTTTTTCCTCCTAAAAACTTAATATGAATCAAACTGGGAAAAGGACTCTCATGGCAAGAAAGGCCAGTGGCGTACTTAGGATGACTGTTACCCGAGGGTCTGGTTTAAAGCATGGTGGTTTATTTCTTTATATTCTCTGCAGATATCGGTGATAGGGCTGTTGAGAAACACATCCGCCTCTCAAGAGAAATTTAGAGAAAAAGGCTGTCAGGAGAATTCCTTTGTTTGCACCCTGAGGTCAGCCAGAAACCTCCAGAGAGCTCAGCCCTGGTGCGTCTTTTTTGGGTCTTCCAGTGACGCTGCTCCACTAGTGTTTGCACAGATTCGGTAAAACTGACATTATCACTTTTTCCTCCAAACTGATTTCAGCTGCTTCTCTCGTGACATTTTATGCTATTAAATAGTCATTTATTACCGCTGTTGTTTCACACCTTCAAGAAATGGAACACAAGTTTATAAATTACAGTTACAGCGAGCATCCCTTTTGCTTCTTTTCCTCAGAGGCATATCTTAATTAAATCAAAGAATTGAGGAGATTGTGCCATATTTTCATAACCTTTGTATCTTCATATGCATAACAAGCACACTACTGATTTAAGTAGCCTTTTTTTCTTCTTTACAGAAAGACAAAAGTAAATTCCATTAATCCTTCATTATATTCACTTTCAGTATTTTGGAGCACAGAGCAATTTGAAATGAATTTCATCATCTCCCTGACCACCGGTCCCTAGCTCAGCCAATTTCACTTTGGTTTGGAGCTTCATTTCTTTGGGTTTGTTTCACATTAGGGTTCAGTATTTTGTAAACATTTTTCAAAAATTAACTTTTTTACTCAGATTATTTTACTTTTCCCTATGTTGATAAAATAACCAAAAATACTAGAAACAACTAGATTTATATCTATTATCCCTCGCACAGAAAACTCCTAAAGAATCAAGGGACAGCATCCCACCCAAAGAAAATTACATACGCATTCCCCAAATATTTGATGTAAACACCATGGTTTGTAATTGTTTTCCAGGAAAGGTCCTCAGATTGTAGTTACATTTTCTTCTTTTATTTCCATGAAGCCTTGTAAATGGATAATGCTTTGGAAGTCCACAGCGTGGGACCTGGGAGGGCACAGGGAGCTGTGTGCTGAGCTCCTGCCCCGCAGCCGGGCACCGGCAGGATCCAGCCCCAGACCTGCAATAGCCAAATGGAAGAGAGTCAGGGAACATCACCACACCAGCAGCTATTTAGAGGTGTTACACCAAGCGGGTTTGTGCAGCAGAGGGACAAGTTCAGACCAAAAAAAGCCTGAAATAAGTCCACAAAATAATATCATGCTTTTCCTTTTTTAGGAAGAATTTAAAATTTTTATATTGCTGTTCTATCACTTAGAAAGTATAGGCAAATGCCATCAGAGATCAGACTGGGCAATGCTGAGATGAGCACGGCTTTCCACGCATTTCACTTAAAATGTATAAATAATATTTCCAATATCAGGCAGGGAAATATTAGCAGTTGTGTATCCGTTTCTTCCTGCCCTTGTGCTGTGAGCTTGATAAACCACATAAGGAGAGGCCGGTCTCCTTTAAACCACATGCTTAGCTCAAATCCATGATTGCCAGCACGAGTGGGAATGGGAATGGGAATGGGAATGGTAACACTGGGTTGTTGCTTCCAGGGTCTCAGCCCAAACACCCAGCGAAGCACGAGGCTGTGGTTTGGAGAGCACACAGGACTGGGGCAGCACCCAGAGACCCCGTGTCACGAGAGAAGGTTTTTTATTACCGTTTTGCTGGGAAATGCCATCAGTTACTCGCTGCCTACCTGCAACCTTGTTCCCTTTATTATACCCAGGGCTGTCATCCTTGTCGAATGGAGAGACGCTGAAAGGAGGCAGCGACAACGGCCAGGCACTGTGCAGCGTTTTCCGTGCCACTGAACAGCCATAGGTTAGCAGAGAGACGAGCAAAGGGACTCCCAAACGCAGCTGTAGTGCAAGGGTACTCTCAAGAACAGAATAACCCCCTATAAATAAATATCTACACTAAAGTCATAATTAACTCCTGCAAAATATCGAGGCAGAGGTAGAGCTGGAGCTCAGGAAAGCCCTCGTTGCTCTCCCTCCACCTGCCGGGGCAAGAGGATGCTTTGTTTCACGCCTCGGCCCTTCATCTCAGCCAACATTAAACCAGGAAAAAATTAGGGAATAGGTTTATCAATCTCCTTTCTGCTAATGAGGTTTTATAATACATTTTCTTCAATTTGAATAATTGGGACTGTCTGTGGGTAGGTCATCAGATATCCCATCCACCTCAGAAGGTTTCCTGTAACAGCCTTGAGTCATATCTGTTAAAAAGTTAATCAAGCTGAAATGTCATGAAATTTAGTAACTACCACAGAATAGGTTTTAAGTTCAATATACCACTAATTATGTTATTTTCCTACAGGAAATATGTCTTATAGTAACTAGACCAAGTACTGTTTTCAGTTATACTTGACTATTTATGTCTGTTTGTCCTGGTTTTGCTCCTTCCCCAGTTTGGGAACAGCTTTAAAATTAAGCAGGCCCTTAAAGTTAATTTTATTATGTAGATACATGGCTTTGCCTCTGGTGTTTACTTGCTTCCTTACTCTCCCCAATTCTGTCTTCATTATGAGACTTTGCTTCCACCCCCCTCAACGTCTGGTGGGTTGAATATCTTACCTTTCAACGTGTCATCTGGGATCGATGACTGATGGCAGCCACTGACATTTATAAGTATTTATAATAAATATATTTGAATAAAATCAAAGCACAAGTGCAAAGACAGACAGACTGCAGCATCTTTAAGCCGACAGACATCATAAAATGTCATTTCCAACATTATCCCTATCACACAATAGCAGGCATAAATGGTTTCTGACGGCTTTAAAACACCAGAGGAATGTTTCACCATGAACGCACTTTTAATAGCAACCAGCTATTCACAGGCAAGTGTGAATCCTGTGCGGCTTTGTGAATTTTAAATGACTACATGTGGCGTTCGGAGCGGAGTCAGAGCCAACGCTAAGCAAGTGCAGCGAGGGTACGAAATACAGGGCAAGAGACGAACACAAAATCCATACCCCATTGATTGGAGTTTCTGTGTTAAACGCGCTGTTCTACAATGCAGCACAACAACGTTGTACCCTTCTTTTCTAAAAACAAACCTCAATGCAAGGTAGAACATTCAGTTTAAACAGATACGAGCAGAGCGTTGTACTGCCGACTGCAGAAAACCAGGAGATTCTCTCATACGTGCTATTGGTGTTCTAACGAAGCGATAAGCACAACACAGAAGAGAAACTCCAAGGCAATAACCATTTTTCACCTGTCAAGCCAGCTCGACAGCACAGCTGCCCTTTCCGCCACCACCGCCAGAGCACCGGAAGGCACGGCAGGGATGTGGGCAGCAACGGGCAGTGCCCTGGGCAGCCTTCGGCCTCGGTACCAGCGGGGGATATTTTCTTGGAGTATTTTGACTTGTTACTTTCAGTTTGAAACACAGGTCTTCAACAGCTTCTCCCCAGGCTCTGTTCTACCAAAGCTCAGCTTTTGCCTAAACCTTCCCTTTCTTCACCCCAGCACACAGGGGTACGTCCCTCTCACTCTAAATCTTCTTGGCAGGGACTTTACCACTGACACACCATGCTCCTCCTCCATCTTGTGTCTGCTGTTGAGATTTGCATCTCACATGAATGGTCGGAAGAGGTATCTCCGATGTGAGGATAGTCATGGTCCCAAGCACACGTGTATGCACCAAGCAAGCATCTCCATCCCCTCACCCCTGTCCTGGGGTGGCCTCCATCCAGCTCGTGAGCAGTCATTGCAGCAGAGAGACTGCCTGAAATGAGACAACACATACGTGATTGAGTTTTACATCTATTTAACAGCATGCAATTCCCGCTTTTTAGTGTTTGGGCCAGTCAGTTTAACTTCAGTTCTTTCCCAAGTGCTGGAACAACCCTCTGCAGGAACCAACATCCCAACCAAGAAACAAGAAACAACGAAAATGGGTTTGTCATCAATAAATTCCATCAAATCAGCCTATTTTCCTCCTATGACAAAACAAAAGCTCTTGTAGATGGGAAGGAGACAGCAGGTCTCTGTGCTTTGACTCCAGGAAGATTTTTGACACTGTTCCACTTCTCAGGAACAGGCCAGGGAATCAGCCTGGATTCCTTGACCAAGGTGAGGGCAAAAGTGGAGGGAGAATTGGAATTATTTTAAATTTGGAGATGGCATTAAGCTGGGAAAAACTGCAGGCAAATCTTAAAGTTGTCTATCAAAGCCAGGATATTCCCAGGTTCCCTGGTCATACTTCCGTTATTTTTCTAAACTCTATCTCCTTTTATTCCTCGCCCTGCACTGGCACACTGCCGGCGGTGACACCTGCCTCGTGGCACCGAGCGGAGCGTTAATGTGGCTGTGGGCTCCTTGTTGCCTGTTCCACAGCGTGAGCACCAGCCGGGTAAGAGCCGGCAGCACAGCCGGTGGGTGTCTCCTCCCCGGCTGCCGCATCCCTCCTTTCATCCCTCCTGTAGAGCTGAAGGAGCCCGGCACGACGGTGCCCCCGCCCCAGCTGGGCACGGGCTGCGCGAGGATCCATGCGATACACAGTCGGCACCCAAACCCTTCGCCTTCGCAGCAACAAATTACCAGATTTGTCAGTTTGTTTGGTTTAAAACACTGGAAATTGCGCTCGCCGTATTTGACCATGAAGAGGGGGAAAGAGCCCATGTGCCCGTGGGAATGTGTCCTGCCAACTGCTGATGTAGTCCAGCTCCCACCTGCCTTGCTAACAAACCCGAATTCTCCTGTGATGTTTAGTATTCAGCTTTTCCTCCTCCTTTCCTAAATCTTTTGGATCTTCTTTGCTATGCCCACGTACCTTAGGTGAGAATTTAAATTGTTCTGTGTTTGTGTTTTGCCAAAGTCTAAACTTTCCGTGGAGAGAGTTCTCACCTGCTCCAGGGGCGCTGAGGAGAAAAAGCCTTTCAAAAATTCCTTTGCCCGGCAGAGCACTCGCGACTGGCCTCCGGCTGCCGTAAAGTGCTTGGAAAGGGCGAGGAAGAATTTAGAAAAACCTCCTAGCTCAGAGCAGAGCCGCCCAGGGGCAAAGGACGGCAGAGGGAAAGTTTCTTTCACAAGCTCCTACCAGCTGTAAGAACAAAACGCTATCACTGTTAAACGCACAAACCCGAGGTTGTGCCTTCATCCTGCCGGCAGCTTCGCTTTCCTTCTAATTCAAAAAGGAAAAAAGGAAACAGCCAAGGTCAGACCTGGGAAGCCAGTCTAGGTGAATCCGAATTTATCCAGCCATTATCCAATGGGCAAAAGTCTCTCAGCATTGCTTCAAACGAGCAGGAGCCCACCGCTCCGCAGGATTGCATCCTTTTGGTTCCCTCTCTGGTCTTTTAAGGATCAATAGATTATGGAAGACAGACCTTAGAGTACATCCAAGGTACCTTGAAGGAATACAGGCAGAACATTCCTCAACATCTTAGGAGCTGCCAACATTTTTAAGAGGTTTGCTATAACTTAAGTACATTTGCATTATAGGAATAAATTTTTAATATTTTTTTTTAAGTGGAAATACCAACTCAAAAGAAATCAGCAAAAAGAGTAATACGATATATTTGATAGCTGATGAGAACACTACTGCTTAGGACGGGCTAAAAATCGTGGTTCAGGGGTCAAATGATGAATCAATAGGATGGTCACGAGCCGTGCTCTCTCAGTAATTGCCCGGTGAGAACAAATCTGACACAACCCCCAGTGCTGGCGAAGGCCAGTCCATCTCTCCAAGCCACCTGCAGTAACTTTTCACCCTTAGAGAGTTTACAAAGTCCCTTAACTTCAGCATAAAGCAGTTTTGCAAACACGTTTCTGTGGAAATCCACACTGATACACTTATTCCTCTAAAGGAAATTACCACTCTCTTGGAGTTTATTGGACGTTATCCTAAGCACAAAAGGAATTCTTAATGAACAGATTACGTACATTTTTGAGAAAATTAGTGAAATAATTTGCAACGCAAATGAAAATCTGCTGGCAAAGAATGAAAAGACTTTTTTTTTTTTTAAGAATGAGTTTCTTATTTTCTTTAATAAACATATTAACTTATATTCAAATTAGCCACAACACTGGGAATCTCAGCAAGTGTTGATTGCCAAAACTCCCAGAGCTGTTGCTAATTCATCAAACAAGCTGAAAAGCTCCTATATAGATACAGGAGTGCTGAACTACAACAAATTAACAGACCATTGTGGCTTATATATATGTTTTGACACAAATCTAGGGCTGATGAATAATCAAGGCTGCTGCACAACATGCGTATAACACAGTATATTAAAGGTAGGCGTCTATAACAGCATTTATCTTGTGGTCTTCATGCTAAAGGACGACATGTCTCAGCTTTACCTCTGCCCTGCAGGACTCTCCCCAGTTTCTTGGCCTACCGGCTTTTCCTTTTTCTCCCACTGACTGTCAGGATGAACCAGGATGAACCAGCAGCAAGTTCGTGAAGAGAAAAGGGAATTTACGTAAAGAAGAGCCTGGCTGAGCACCTGCTGGACCCAACCACGGCCCTCCCTCGGCTGCGGGAGCCTTTTACATCACCTCCTAAGTGCCTCATGCCACAGGTTATTTCGCTACTTGCAAACTCTAATAAAGATTTACGTTAAGCTGTAAAGCAAAAAAATGTTAGTACGTGATTATTATTCCCTTTACACAGTGTCTGACAGGAGACTATAAATCCAACATTTACATTGGAAAAATTGCTGAAAATGGAAACCAATAAAATCTCAAACATCTTCATAATCAGGCCAACTTCATACCCAGGAATCCCAGGTGCATTTTTAAGGGGAAGGGGTAAATCTTTATATTTGCAAGGAGAATGCATTAAGAATATCACTGCTCTTTTTAAGAATATATTAAACTGCAGACAAGGATTTCTTCAGATACTTTTAGGCTCAGATTTAGCCTAAGTTTCAAGGTTAAAAAGCCTCATTATTCCTTGTGTGCCCTATTCTATATGCTCAGCATAGACCGGCTCAGCTGGCACCTGCAGAAGTGCGGAAGATCTTCCAGGCAGAGTGAGCCTGGACATCGAGGCCAGGGGACTCGGCAGCTCTCTTCCAGAGACCAAATTATTGTAAAACTGTGTGCTCTGGGCTAACGCAGACTCTGAAATTTCCACAGGCTGAGAGAGACAGAAATACAGCTGAGCAAAATAATTCCCTTTGACCTTTAAGCAGAGGCGGAGGTTGATGCCCCGCACAGAAGGGTGATGGGTGCAGAGACCTGCTGGAGAGGGGCCAGAGGAGGCCACCAAGATGATGTGAGGGCTGGAGCCCCTCTGCTGTGAGGCCAGGCTGAGAGAGTTGGGGTTGTTCAGCCTGGAGAAGAGAAGGCTCCGGGGAGACCTTAGAGCCCCTTCCAGTGTCTGAGAGGGGGCCTCCAAGAAAGCTGGAGAGGGACGTTTTACAAGGGCATGTAGTGATAGGACGAGGGGTGATGGCTTCAAACTGGAAGAGGGCAGATTTAGATGAGATATTAGGAAGAAATTGTTGACTGTGAGGGTGGTGAGACCCTGGCCCAGGTTGCCCAGAGAAGCTGTGGCTGCCCCATCCCCGGAGGTGTTCAAGGCCAGGTTGGACGGGGCTTGGAGCAACCTGGTCTGGTGGGAGGTGTCCCTGCCCAGGGCAGGGGGTTGGAACTAGATGATCTTTAAGGTCCCTTCCAACCTAAACCATTCTGTATGATTCTTTGTGACCTTTCCGTTCATGCCCAACTGGGATAACGGTTTCATGCCATGATAAAACCCCAAGTTCTCTTAGTGCCAAAGGAATACAGCTACATGGGTATAGAAGAGAGCAACAGCAAATCTGCATTAAATTTAACTGGAAAATTGTTTCCTACGGTATTATTTCCTATTTTTCCTGCATTACCTCTCTTGTTAAAGGTTAATGAGGTGGCCATGCGCTGTATGGGGTGCTGGGCTGAGCAGACGAATGGGAGAATGGGGTTCCTGACCACCGGGGCAGGACTCCAACACCAGTGTCCCTCAGCAGCCAGGGACGTAAAGCCACCACGGGCTGCACAACACCATCACCCAGTAGCTTACAGTCTCTCAAGCATGAAAGACCTACCGAGTGACAGTTAATTGCTTTTAGGAAAAAGACTGTCTGCATGCGTTTTAAGAGCAAGTAGATGTGACTACGTTCGTCTTAGCTGTGACCAGGAGGACTGCCCCAACCTCCATTTCACCGTCTGCTTTCATGAATGACACTAATACAATGAGACCATTTCAGGAGATGCAGCACATCTCTACTGTCCTATACAAGGAAAAAAAATTATTGGACCAAGGCATTGCAGGAAAAAGACCCTTTTTTCCACCTAACCAGTTTTCCCATTTTTTCAGCAATGTTTATTAAAGAGGCTGTTCCATGGCAGGGCTGCTGAGGCACCACCCGCCCCGTCCCGCACCCTCCTGCCGCACAGCACGGGGAGATTGGGCAAGGGGCTAGGGGAGAAGGGCCAGAGCTGCCACGTGGCGACTCACAGACTTTCAGACAATTGGGAGCAGCCAAAAGAGAGCTTTGTCCTCTAAAAGAAGAGACATTTAAACTCAAATCTGAAATTTCAGTGAATTTTTGGCTGCGTCCTCTTTACTCTTCTGGACATTTGGCATGTATATTTTATGACTACTTCATTAGAATTTCAGGGAGATTTTCTCCAGTCTGAACTGAAATATTCCACACTTGATTTTATGTAGTGTTACAAAAACTTAAGTATTTAGACCATGGTTTTATGTTTAGAAACTGCATTTTTAATAGAACTTTTCTCAGATGCGCGAAGTTTACTCTCATGCAAATTTTTTAAATTTTACTTTCGGCTCTGAGATATTTTAACGCCTTCTTTAACTTGCAGTAGTATTGATATGATATGTCATTATTTTCTCCATAAAAGTCTGTGTGATGCTGCAAGGAAGATGTCCTTAATTAGTAGACTTTTACTGGAATTATGATACTTTTAGAAACTTTTTTTCAATCTTTTATGAATATTTTCATGAAAATCTCTGAAAGTACCTTGGAATGTTTCATTACTATTTTAGTGCATTAAATGCAAAGATAACATTTTCAAGGTTTAGTAACTCTTTAAAATGGAACTTATATTAAACTTTTATGAAAATTCACATAATGGGATTTTCAAAGCGCATTTTTCCCTCAAAGTACAAAATATTCTGTATGACTCTAATTACTTCTGTCTCATCCTGTTCATCTGTAATTTGGGATTTTATATTCTAGATCGCAAAAAGCCTCTGTTTGATGGCAGAGAAGGAGGGGTCCACTGCCTTGACTCAGAAATCTTCACTGGCCCACCAAAATTCAGAGACAAGATCCGTTTGTAATCCATCTATAATCATTTCACAATAACACTAGGAATTTTTCAAGCATATCTGTTTTCTCTACTTATGCTTCAAATGCAGGAGTCTGAACCTACATGGTAGCTGGGCAGATATTTGTCACGGCTGGGCAAAGGAAAATGATGGCCATGGATTCCCTTCCCGGCTGCCGGAGCAGCTGGGCAGGCAGAGGTTTTAGTGGCCACCAGCAGCAGGACTCTAGGAAAAGGACGAGTGATTGCATCTGACCTGTTACAGCCATTGCCAACGGGATTGTTAACTTTCATAGGATTTTTTTCCACCAGCAGGAAGATGCCTGGATACTACAAAATCTCTTTCAAAGTTGCTATGACAAAAGACCAGGGACTGCAGCTCAGCTGGAAGTGTACTTTATGGAGTTATGAAATCCTGCGCTATCAGTGCTATGAAAATGATGGCTTCCAGCGGGGCATTGATCAAACTGGAGATAATTTAATTTAAACATGGCCTGTTGTTATGCTACTTGAACTTAGGACAGAGCTAATTTTTTAAAGGGAGAAGAAAGGGACATATCTTTGGTGGTTCATGGAGAACATTTCAGTTCTCACCAAGCCAATGCTTCAGATGGTTTCCCACCCTTACTCCAAAGGTGGGAAGAGCACCCAGGGGATGCGAGGAGAGGACCCTGTACCCGTGCAATGGTTCATCTTCAATCACCAATGCCACACTCAGGAACTCGCGGTCTTGCAAACTGGTTCTTGCCAGGGAATATACACAATAAATCGCATGGTCCACACATCAACTGCACGCTGCAGACCATACCACCGCGGATGATGAGGCTGTACATAGATTCATCGCCTGGCATAACGAAGCTTCAAATTCTGCTGGGGCATCCAAAATCTATTATTTTTCATTTCCACAATGCCTTAGCATACTGGGCCTGTGCTGCCGACAGGAGAAGGAGGAGTGCAATCCAATTTGACTGTGCACGTATGTGCAATGTTGTGCAAGCCACAACAACCTTCACAGTGAACGTCTGGTAAGGGACAGCCTTTCTAAATTTTCATGTAATGCAGATATGACTCCTTTTTCAACAGAAATGAATTTGCATAATTTGCTTGATGTTGCAGCCTTCTCATGGTTTATATATTAAAACCACCTCATCTCTTTAATAAACCCCAATGTAGTAGCAATGCCCATGGATTCTATTGAATTAGACTTTTTTTTTTTTTTGTCTCAGACTAATAAGTATCAGAAGCAGTCCAATTTTTATGACATACTGAAGTTTAGATTTAAAATTTTAAACAACTGAAGACTGAATTAGATTTTGCATTTAGCAGAGATACAAATCCCATAACCGGTAGTATTAAGTCTGCCGAGGTTTGCCTGTATTGCTTTAAAGAACCAAAAGACAATTATTGGCAAAAAGTCATTTTAGCTTTAGTGTTCCCTCGTTACACAGGCCTGTGTTATAACAAAGACTAGGATGTTTTTATTATTTTTCTCTCACCTTGATGTCAAGCCTATTGGAATTCTCTATAGCCACACATTTTATGACATAATGTTTAATATCTAACACAGACACTAAACAAAATAATTTAAAGAGGTGATATGATACATCATTCTGTTTCTTCTTCTGTTAATACAGCAAGGTTTGCTTGCAATATACGCCATTTTAATTAGACAATAAAGTCTCTGTTCTGCCCCCTTGGAGCACCTTAGAATTACAGTAAGCTACGATTTTGGGAAGCGTTGGAGTACCAGCCCTGGTGAGGAGACATTCACCACCGAACCCTGCGGCTCCCCTTCCATGGTCCTCCCCTTCCTCTGGAGCAGTAGGAAAACGGACCAAGGACAGGTCAGACAGGGCACAGTGCAAGGAACCTGCATCCTTGGTAGGCTTCAGGACACGACACCGCTGGCTCTCTCCACCTCACATTTAGTCAAAAGCACCATGTCGACCCAATTTACTTCAACACAGCTGATTACCAAAAATCCCCCAGTAAGACACAAATTTCTCCTACTACATAGCTCATATGCTGCAACATTAATACATTATTTATTCTTTCAATAAAGGTCTCCTCTCTGCAGCATCACTGGCAAATTTTTACCACAAATGCTTCAACAGGGGAAAAAAATTTTAAAAAGGTTTCTTACAACGTCAGTAGAAGTTTTCAAAGTGACGGCATGCAGAGAACCGGTACGGAGCTGGTGCCGTTTGCTGCAGCTTTACAGCGTCCCACGGCGCTGCCGAGCGGAGCAGACGGTGGGAACCCGACCAGGAGCTGCACCCTCTCAGCTTCACAGGGCGTTGAGACTTTACACCCTGGGGAAGAACTGGTCCTTCAGAAGAAAAAAAAAAAGTCATCTGACAAAATTTCTGATTTATCTGAGCAACAGGTGACTTACAGTTAACCCTAATTTTTTTTTTTTCCAGCTAAATAGAGATGGGTTCAAATCACCTAGTGAGCACGCACCTTTGAACTGCTAAAGAGAAATAAGGTCAGGATCCAAATCTGGGTGCAAATTTTATTACTGAGACCCATTTCTAGTCCTAAACCCCTTCTTCAGCACTGTTCCAAGACCAGACAGAGCGCACAGGGCTGCCTGGCGGAGGTTCTCGCTTTATGAGGATGGACAAAGCAAAGGTAGACTAAGGGCAACCTTAAAATATATTTTCAAGTGATGTTTTGCCTCCTGCACTCTTTTTAGTAACATCCTATGACTCCAGCAGAGGTGCACTGTTAAACAATGATGAAAGAAGAAGCCTTCCAGGCAGAGCTTCCCGTAACTACAGACAAAATCAATGAAGCATGAAGAAACCCAACACCACAACATCCACAGCAGGGACGGAAAAACCTGATTTACAGACCTCTACCGCTTCCTCACCTGGGCCAGAGTGAGATCGTCGCAATTTCCATGCAGCAGCCGTATACAGCCAATGGGTTTATAAATGTTTAGTAATAGAGATGGTGAAAGTCATACCAATCTCAACCTTTTTTCATAGAAACCGTTTCTGTATAACCCTGAAAATTCAGTTTTAAAGCTCTCAGTAATTTGTAGAGGAGGGTGACGTTTTCAAGTATCCATTGGATTGCAATTTGAATGCGTTCAAGAAAATTCTCTGTAATAAAGCAGGTTGTGTGGAACATGTTAATATTGAAGGTGAAATGAAAAAATAGCAATGAACATGAAATATTCTGACATGGCTAAAAATAAATGCTTTGCAGAAATGTCAGTTTCAGCAAACTTTCAACGTATTTTTCACTCGGACTGTATTTCAGGGAGTACTTTGATTAACGTGCCATTGCATATGGTAGACCTGTCAGTGCATGCAAATACAAATGGGGAGTTTTGTCGGCTGTGAGGACGTGAGGTCTCTGGTCGCCTCTAGCAGTCGCTGGCCTTTCCCACAGCAGGGAAGCTCCAAGAGCCTCCTTAGCTCCAGCTCCTACCACATTTTGCTGTTTAGCTGAACTTTCGGTGAGGATTCCCAGCAGGCATCAGGAACCATGAAATCCCAGCCTGCAGCACCGCAAAACCAGCCCAGCTTGGTCCTCAGGAGCCCGGCGAGCGTGCCACCAACTTTCTTGCACTTTGTGCTGTGTGCGAGAGCTTGAGGCAAGAGGAAAATCTGCTGCCAACAGACCTGAAAGGCTTTTACTCCTCCTTAGTTGCCATGCCCGCAGCTGGGCTGCCTCTGGCCCATGTCCTGCACCCATGGGAGCTTTGTGGTCTCCTATCTGCCCCTCGCACCATGCCAAAGTCCTGGTGCCTTCTTCTCCACAACCCCCAAGAGCCCCACATCCTACCCAGACCCATTCACCGTTATTTGCCCTTACAGTTCCGCGCAATGGTGTTTCATAACAACATCCATAAACCTGCAAGCGTTGCAATGTTTCCTACAGAAAAGTAATTTTAGTTTACTGCAGCAGGTAAGACGTTAGCTGTTGGTCTTCACTTCAGCTGTTGAAGTCTTACCAAAGTGGGAACGTGCCAACATCCAGCTTCGCTGGAAGCTCACAAAGACATGCAGGGCAGTTCTCATTAAAAACACAAACCCACTGCACCTGGGTTTTCAAGAGCAACTTATCGCCTCAATTGTCCATGGTGTTGAGATACTTAAAGAGAAGACTTTTCAAATGATCTTTGTGAAGTTTCTAATGGCATTGTTGAGACCAGAAGCATTACAAGATCACCTGTTCCTCTGGAAAACGCAGGTCTGCTACTCCCTGCACCAATTCTCTGTAAAATACTCTGCTGAACCTGCAGAATAAAACACAGGGAAAGAAAAAAGCAAAATAAAATACACCGAGGTAAGTCCAAACAACCAGAGCACTCAGCTGAGCAAGTCTGCTCAATAAGGAAATAGCGTATTTCTACAGTCACAGTTTTAACCATAATCACTTTATGGGAATGTAGATCCTTTCCATGCCGTTTTTCCCAGGGAAGCTTGAAGCAGTCGGAGCGCAGGGGAAGAGCTAGCTGGTTACTGCTGAGGCAAGAGACTGTGAAAGCCGGTCACAGCCTCAGCCTGTGCATCCCTGAAGGAAGCGCTCCTGTGCAGAATGACTTGAAGATGCTCTTGGTGGGCACTCGTTGAGCCGGATTTTGCAAAGATTTTGAACAGATTTTACTCTCGGGAAAGTTGTAGCTAATTGGTGAGCAGCACAGCTCACCTCTCGTGTTATCGGCACCCGCTTTCAGCAGCAGATGCTTTTGTCAGAGCTCATCTGCAACAGGGAAAACGTACTGTACGGTGAGAGGTCCTCAACACAACGAGCGCTGCCCGGACAAGAGCTTCTCCTGCTGGGGTTGGTCACATGCAGCCAACACAACCCTAACAGTGGCATGTACTTCCTGACCTGACACAATTAACAGTGCTTTCATTAAAGGGGTGACGAGGCTCCAAATGCAAAATTCACAAAATTCACAAAATTCACAAAATAGATTCAAAAAAACGTGCACTCACAAAGTAACACACCATTGTGTCTTTAGTAGGCACAGCGTAAAATTTCCATTCCAATGTAATGTCCACCTTTCAGCCACCTCCACCCTCTCCACCCCGGTTATTGGAAGATAACCTTGGGAAGGAGTCTGCAGGAATCCCGCCTGCCCACGATGCTTCCACACCACACTGTTTGCCCATCCGATCACTTACTCTAATTAATTAAGACTTTTATTTAACAAGCACTGTATTTTTAAGAGCTACAGAAAATCCTGCTGAATGAGTTAAAGTACAATGCAAGCTGGTCTGCAACCATGAACGCCTGACTTCTTGGGTGTGATAAGCATTTTTTGTTTCCAAGTAAGATTCAGCACCAATTTTCACTGAACCCAAATTAAAGGTGTTTTAAACCAATATTTTAAATTTTAGACAGGCACTACAGCAGTTGTCCTCGGCTGGTTGAAATGTTGATTCCTTTGGCCGAGTTGCTTATTCTTGTTGCAGCTTTTACAATTTTTGAACAATTAGAAGAGCAAGGCACTCTCAGATGAAGTTGTGAGGCAAGAAGTATTGTAACATGTTAGGGCAACAAAGACAATTGGGGGATTGGAGCACCTCCCTTGTGAGGAAAGGCTGAGCTGGGACTCTTTAACCTGGAGAAGAGGAGGCTGAGGGCAGACCTTATTCTTGCTTACAAGTATCTAAAGGGTGGGTTGAAGGAGGATGGAGCCAGACTCTTTCAGTGGTTCCCAGTGACAGGCCAAGGGGCAACAGGTACAAGTTGGAACATAGGAAGTTCCATTCAAACACAAGAAAAAACTTCTTTACGGTGAGGGTGACAGAGCACTGGCACAGGCTGCCCAGGGAGGTTGTGGAGTCCCCTTCTCTGGAGGTTTTCAAGACCCGCCTGGATGCAGTCCCGAGTGATGTGCTCCAGGCATTCCTGTGTCAGCAGGGGAGTTGGACTGGATGATCTCTAGAGGTCCCTTCCAACTCTGAAAATTCCATGATTCCACGTTTCGTATTTCCTCTTTGCTGGTCGTACAGCCTTTGATCCCACAACCTGTAGGCACCACTTTCTATTTAAAGATGTCTTCATAAACTGATACTTTCCATGCTTCTGACACTGGGTTTGAAGCAAGGTTTTCTTCCCCAGACCGCTATGCTCAGCACCGTGGATGCCCAGCTCTCAAAACAACTCAACTCATGACCCCGCATTTAGTAGCCCAACGCCCAAGGCCACCTCTACCTGCCCCAGAGGGGACAAACCCGGAGCGGAACATGGGGTAGGAGTTTGTACTCATTTGTCCCCATCTTCTCACACCTCTGCCCAGAGGCTGATAACACCCCTGCTCCCACCGGCACGCATCAAGAGGATTGCTATTTAATGAAAACACTGGCACCTTTCACTTTTCAAAACAGACATTCACTCTGTTTCCCTTCATTACAAGATGATTATTCGCAAAGGAGAGGGGAGAAAAGCGTGTCCCACTTTTCTGGAGCCAGAGGATGGATGAGTTTCCTGCTCTACAGCTCGGCACTGAAGGATGAGCTTGAGCACAGCTCAGAAGGAACAGGTGGAAGCACAAGGATATTTCCCAAGCTTCAGGTCATTACATGGAACGTTTCAAACCTAAACCAAATAAAAGGGTTGTTTGTGGAAGTGGGAGATATTTTTTCACTAGTTTTCAAAATGCAGGTGCTTCTATCAAGCCGTTTATTTTTTTTTTGTATTTAGTCTTCAAAACGTATTCCAGAACCTGTGGCAATACATATATACCAGCTACCTCATCCAAGGATAAAACCAAATCAGTCTTTATCCTCCATGCTCATCCCAGGCCCAGTCATACCTGTTACAGATGAAGTCTTTTCTTCAATCACAGTGTTAAACGTTATTATTTAGCCCTGAATTTGAGGGACCTGAGGGGATGTCTCCGGAAGATGCTGTCCTTTGAAAAATCTGGCCCCATGCTGAGCTTTTTGTAACGACTAAGGCACAGTGAGCCTGTTCACAACCCACCGTCAGCTGTGGATGTGGAATATCTAGCCACAGGATTTCTCTTTTTTAAAAATTTCTCCCCAGTCTTGTATGATGAAAACAAGCTATTTAAAGCTTTGACACCTTTCTGAAACACCCTCTGGGAAAGTTTAGAGATACTAAAAAATGTGAGTTAAATACAAACAAAAACGCATGCAGCCTCCTGTGACACTAAGAAATTGATATTGCTATTTTTAGGGAACCATTTGAGTAAATATTTTCCTCCCATGAAAATAAGGTCGATTTTTAATTTTCTTAGTATATTTTACAGGGAAATTTACAGTGTTCACAAGTCTTAAAACTCATCTATCACTTTAACACAGGAGTAAATTGCATGCAGCCCATTACCAGCACTTTGGAGTAAAGCATTGCGTGGACGGCCATGGTACAGACTGGGATGATATTATCACTAATAATGCCGTCTTAGAAATCTCTAAATGAAGGTACATAATGATGGAAGCACACTGCTATGAGCACTTTGTCACAATAACATTTTGCAACACTGTGGGCAGTGGTATCAAATTAAAAACGCACACTAAATTCTGTTATCTGGCAGTTTGTTTAGCAATTTGCAGCTTGCAAACACAGCATGCCTGTAATTCATTAGGGCGAACATTGCAAAAGACAAAAAGCTCTTACTTTGTAATCGTGCTTTAAAGGCAAAACCAAAACAAATCCTCACAGAAAATAAAGCACTTCGCCCCCTCTCCCAAACAGATTTTCTCAAGCCTGGGGAAAACTTTGATTCAGGCGAAAAATTTACAAAGGACTTGGAAACCTTCGCTTCTGATGCTATCGCTAAGTCCCCTACTCTGCAAGTAGCTTTATAACAACCTACTGAGAGCACGAGCGGCAGTTTTCTCCAAGCCAGGTATTCACAAAAAATCTGAGATCTGGGCTCATTTACCAGCTGCCTTGTTTGCCGGGTGGTGGAAGCTGAGATGGAAGTGAACAGGCGAGAGCTACTGAGGAGGAGAAAGAATTACGAAAGAGTCTAAAAAGTACTTTTTTTAAAAAGAAAAAATCATTTGCTGCTGCTCTGGTTTCTCACTGGCTTTCCTCGATGTTTTTCCCATTATCAGTTCCAACGGACCCAGCGGCAGCACAGCAGAGCCCAGTCCCTCTTCCTCGGGCTCTCCACCTAGTCCCGCACCTTCCCTTTGGGGCCAGAGCAAATGCTCCTGCAGAGCTGGACCTGCTGGTCTCCTGGTGCAAAAAAATATATGAGAATTTGTTCACTACTCCCCACCGGTTAATAAAAAATGAATGCTAAGTTATCCAGAGTAATTACCTTTCCTTTGTCCCTGTTGCTCGACTGTAAATTGCGCTAATCTGTTTCTACAGAAAAAGGCACTCCGAAGGCACAATGCTTTGTATGAATTTGGTGACCCATCAGCCGTTTCAATTATATGACATTTGTCGCACTGGAAGTCATGAATAAACATGTCTTAACATTTTTGGTACGATCCTGCTCAAGCAGCGTTAACGTTTCGCATCATTTTTCTTTCGGCGCTTGCATTCACTGCGTCCCGCGGTGGAGCTGCAGCAGAATGAAGTGCAGTTTTAGTCACTTAGCCACAGTGCTTTACCGCCAATTTACGCCGTAGCTCTTTGACCTCAAACTGATTGCTGTAGCAAATAAGACCGTATAATTGGAATAAGTGTCTGTCTTGTTCATGATTTGGCAAATACTACAGTTCACCAACTGCCCAAATTAAATGTAGGTATTCTGGCAAATCACTCTCTGACAGCTGTTCTGCCCGGCGTCATGAAGTCTCGATATTGATATGCATTAAAAACACTTCAGTTTATTTCTGCTCTAATTAAAGGACTAGGACTCATCTTGGATTTCACAAAACTCTACTAGAACTGCACACAAAGCTGCAGACAATTCAATAACAGCTTCAAATCCTATTTCCTATTACCTCTGAAAACAAGGAGTCATCCCTTCCATTTGTTAAGGTCAAGGAACTCCAGGATGCTAAAACAGTCAATTCATAAAAGAAAGATGAAAAGCAGGGTTACCAGGGCAATGTTTCAGCGAGAATGGACAGGGAGCTGAGGAGCAGTGCTTTTGGCTCTGAAATCGTAGAATCACAGAATGGTTTAGGTTAGATGGCACCTTAAATCTCATCTAGTCCTAATCCCCTGCCATGGGCAGGGACACCTCCCACCAGACCAGGTTGCTCCAAGCCCCGTCCAACCTGGCCTTGAACACCTCCAGGGATGGGGCAGCCACAGCTGCTCTGGGCAACTTGGGCCAGGGTCTCACCACCCTCACAGTGAAACATTTCTTCCTGAGATCTAATCTAAATCTCCCTTCTTCCAGTTTGAAGCCATTACCCCTTGTCCTATCACTACATGCCCTTGTGAAAAGTCCCTCTCCACCTTTCTTGTAGGCCCCTCTCAGACACTGGAAGGGGCTCTAAGGTCTCCCCGGAGCCTTCTCTTCTCCAGGCTGAACAACCCCAACTCTCTCAGCCTGTCCTGGTAGATGAGGTCCTCCAGCCCTCTTATCATCTTTGTGGCCTCCTCTGGACCCACTCCAACAGGTCCATGTCCTTCTTGTGCTGAGGACTCCAAAGCTGGACACCGTACTCCAGGTGGGATCTCACCAGAGTGGAGTAGAGGGGCATAATCACCTCCCTCAATGTACTGGCCATGCTTCTTTCAGTGCAGCCCAGGATATGGTTGGTCTTCTGGGCTGCAAGTGTGTATCGCTGGCTCATGTTGAGCTTCTCATTACAGGGCTCTGCTGTGAGGGCTGTCTACATGAGGGGCAGGGGCCAGGTTGGGTGGGTCTTTCTCCCTCCAACACCCTTCTTCTCACTTAAATCTACACCAGGGTCTGCACTGAAAGTCAGCTTCACCAGAGGCCATGGTGGCTACTGGAGGAAAGCACCTGTAACCGGGAATCCAGTGACATTCAAGGCCCTTGGTCCTCCTGCCTCTTCCCAGGGAGCCCAGGACAGCTCAGCCCCACATGCGTATTTCCCCACTGCTCCTGACCTTGTCTTGCTGAGCACATCCTCCACACAGCAAAGCCAAGCATCCCACGGGACACCATGGAGCCTAGTCGACCTCTTCCCCTGGCACCACTGGCACAGCCCGAGGGACGTATTCCCTATGAAAGACCGACAACACTTTTACTGTTGGATAGGTTTTATCCCACAGAAATGGGTCATGGGCAAAGGATGGAACATGTAAATTTTTCACTGCTGCTTCAGGCTACAAGCATTCATTAGAAAACAAGAAATTACAAGAAATCTACAATTCACAGGATATTAGGAATATACACATTTTGATAGCTCCTTGATAATGCCTGTGTAGCTTCTGTTTGTAAATATTTGCTGTTTTCCTCAGTCAGCTGACCAGCAGGGACCAGCCCTGGGCCAAGTCAGTGCCTCTGCAAGGAAAGCTTTATAAAGCCCTTCCTGGCTTTTTGGGGTGCGAGAGGAGCTGAACCCCATCACGAGCCAACAAGCTGCATCCAGCCTCGGAAAGCATTAAGCTCCTTAAGCAGGCAGATCGCTTTGCACCCTTCTTCCTTAGAGCTCCCGCTTTCTTGAAAGAGTCAGGACTGTGCCAAAAAAATTCAAATTCATCATTTTTCCAGTGTAATTTAAGTCCTTTCATAACTCCTCTTTTGAAGTACCAGAGCCAAACTCTGATTTTTGCAATATGACTCTAGTCTGAGACCGCCAGCTTCTTCCTTCTCAAATCCACCTTGTCATTTTCTGGTGTGATCGATCATCTTTTTGAAAGACACAGTAGATCAATGCAGGGATGGAGAACACAGCTCTGCTCTCAGTATCTAGATCTTCACACAGATTTGTAGCACCTTCAGATGCAGAGAAAAGGATTTTCAGATTTATATACAGAAATTTTTGTATGAATCAGTCTTCTCTGGCCACAAAAAAAAGGAATTTTCACAGGAAAAAGAAATCAAGTGCATGACCTCACTTACCAGGCCTTTGGGAAGCAAGAACCCAAGAAAACCTGAATACGCCAGAACCAAAATTGCTTCTGATGTTTTGTTTCTTCCCTTGGAGGTTTAGAGCAGCATCACCCTGCGTGCTGAGCGCAAGAGCTGGGGCAGAGCCACGCGCAGGCTCCGGCGCTCCCACAGCCCACCCCAGTAACACACACACATCAGCAATCCCAGTTTTTACCACTTTCAGCCTTTCCTCACGCCTTCCGAAGGAGAGAAGGACTCTCAAGGGCACATAATAGGTAGTCGCATAATTACACAATGGGGAAGCAGAGATCAGTTTTCTAAATTGAAGTATTATTACAAAATAAAGAAAAAGATAAGAAAAACACTTCTCTCTGTACTAATTTTAAATTGATGCAAAGAAACAAGATTGCAGACAAAACACAAGACAGAATATAGTGTAAAGACATCGTTTGATAACCTTCACTGTACAAGAAGCGAGATTGGGTCCATAATTAGAAAACTTTTAAATATGCTGTATCAAAGTAAACAAAGCTGTTCAGAGTTGAGGTGATCCTCGACTAAACCCCCCTCAGCTCCCTGACCTTTGGCCATCCCCAGAGCCCATCAGACGTGCTGGAGATTTCACAGCGAGCTGGGGTGACACTTGCAAAACTAGGAAAAGACCTTGGATGGCAAATTCTCATTAAATTCGATGGAGACTCGATCTGTCAAGCAGCTTTTGAAGACTCACCACCAACATCATCAAGCCTTTCTCTACGTTCAGAGGAGCAACACGGTTCATCGCGTTTTGCACCAAAGTGCTGGCCAGCTTAGTCACTGCCCACTTCATCCATAGCTCCATCCACCAGCACTTGAAGCTCTCTAATCACCCTGGTTACCAGCAGAAAAAAACAACTTTCTGAATACTTTACATGAGTTCCTTCCAGGCAATTTCACCCCCGTCTCACAACGTCGCTGCTCACAAGCACTCATCTTCCTACTGCAAGAAAATCCCCAGATTTTATGTAGAGCTAATGCTGATATTTTCCCTTGCTCTTGATATTTGTCATTGCAAACCACGCCTTCTGGTGGTCTTCTCTGCACAAATCAAAGACATATAAATGTTTACGACCAAGTATTCTCTTCATGGATGACACAATGTGCCTTCAGGCCAACATTTCTACAAGTGGTCACTATTTCAGGTATTTTCCTTTCTAACACTTAAGAGTGTGAGCCCACCAACCAGCCAGCGCCACTTAGAGGTTGCCCTGTGAGAATCCATGGGGCTCATCGTGACCCACTGTTGCTTCTGAGGATTTCTTTGCCTATTTGTGTGCAACTCACCTGTCCCTTCCCAGGGTGGCTGCTGCAATCCATGCTGCAGAGCTGCTGCACAGAAATAGCCCTAGAAACTCTCCGAGGATGCAGGAAAAACAGATTGTCTTTGTAGAAAAAAATGTATTTTCTTCCATTGCTTTCGCCTGAGGTATCAGAGAAGCGAGAACAGGGAAAACCAAAAATTCTCATATAACCACACTTCCCCATCCAGGGCTGTGCAAAGCTTGGGGCAGTGAAGTCGTATTCAGGGCGGAGGAAATATGAGTTTATTGTAGGGACAGTGCTTATCAGTGGCACCCTCATTACAATCTAGGTCTCTCAGTGATACTAGACAAAAATAGAGTGTTATTAATTACATTAATGTGTTATGAACATATTTATAAATAAATTTTTAATAACACTTACGAGAAGCAAGCTATAAAGCTATGGTTTTACTAGTAACTAAACAGGCCATGGTCTCCCCTTTGAGCCTTCTGGCAAGTGATAGAGCTCATATATACCTGGTGGTCCTCCCCATTCTCTTCCAAAATAGGTTATTCTCACCCATACTGCATTTATTAACAGCCCTGGCTGTGTGGTCTCTCCTGAACCATGGCATTATTTGGGACTGAAATCCATTGGAGGTAGTGTGGGAGGACATCAGTTGGTAAAGCCAAAGCTGTGCCAGGGGGTGCTTGGAACTGGAGTGGTGGCCAGTGCTGGAGCGGATGATTTTCTCATGTTCAACTTGCTGTTACACACACAGTTCACACAGCAAAAACACTGGCTTGCTGTGCTGAAACTGGAAATCTATTATTTGGAGATTGCCCAGAAAACTTTTACTGTTAGCAATTCAAAGAGTTCACGTTCATAGAAGCGTAGAACAGTTTAGGTTGGAAGGGACCTGAAAGATCACCTAGTTCAAACCCCCTGCCTTGGGCAGGGACACCTCCCACTAGACCAGGTTGCTCCAAGCCCCGTCCAACCTGGCCTTGAACACCTCCAGGGATGGGGCATTAGAAGAGCCGATACCTGCAAAACATCCTAAAATGCTTATCTCAGGTTAGCTTTTCTTTAGCAATTCTATAAACAACCCATCCTAAAAATAGCCTGACAAGGAAAGATCAAATGGAGTACAGCCATCACATGCCCTAAGATCAATACTACTAAAATATAGAACAATTCAAAATACATCACCTCAGTCTAGCTCCTCTTTATCCATCATCAAACCAACGTAACATTGATAATCCTATCAGTGCAGAAGACAAAGAATAAAACACAGTAAGCCGTTTTGAGTTATGGAACAACAGGAAATAAAAAAGGCTGGGTTTGAATGAAAACATTTTCTTTGAGCAAAAAGATATAGAACATTTTTTTAATATAATCATATCTCCCTTTTAGCTCCTGTAATTACACTCTGAATTCAGTTTAATAATGGCACATGAATGCGTGCCTGACTGTGGGAGCCTGATCCCCCACATTCGTCGCTTCCATCGACAGAAACCCTGTAACCAAAGCAGACTCAGAAATCAAAATGCAGCTTTGGGTTCTGATGAGAACCCTCATCCTCCTCTGTCCACTTCTCTGCGCTCCGATCAGCACCGATTTCTTTGTGTTCACTTTTTTTATCTTGCATGAAACTGTTTGTTTCAGGGACGTTTCTCTTTCTCCAAGCACATACACCAGTAAATGAGTATATTACAAGGTTTCCAATAAACACAACTGATATCAATAAAATCTTACCGAAACATAAACTATTACTTTCTGTAAAAAGTGTAATATTTGGAATGGCCATTTCTAATGCTGTTATCCTCCCAGGTCTTCAATTAAGGCTGCTTGTTTCTTTCTTCTCCAGGCACTAATAAATCTCTGAAAGAAGAAATAGAACAGGCATCCTATTAGATTCCAAATATATAACTCTTAGGTAAAATACCTGTTTATCCACTAACCGATAGATAATTTTCCAACCACACTGTGAACCAATTTGTTGCTATGCCCCATCCATGCTGCGACGCTCCCCTCTCACGAACTATTTTCCTGTCTCCATAGCAACACACACACTTTGAAAGGGAAGGAATGAATAGGGTGATGTACAAAAATGGGTGATAACACAGTCAAAATAGGGAACGTATTCAAAAGCTGAAATGACCACAGATACTTCATTTTGTCAGGCAGACCTGCAGAGCTCATGTGCAGGAATGTTCTCATCTCAGATCAGCAGGAAAAGGGTCAGAGCATTACACCCTAGTAGCCTTTTTTCCCCACTATTTTTTGCTGTTTTAATCACAGTAACAAGTACTTCTACTGCACTTAGCACCACCGCATCAAGACATCACATTGGAATAAGAAAATAAATCATTGCTACTACTGAGGCCCGCATCCGCAGCCCTCAAATTTCAAATGCCCATTGGATAAACAGCACAAATTCTGCAGCAGAATTAATCGCAGGCACCGCGCGTGGATCAAAATACGTAACTGATCGTAATGCGTAATAATACCGAAGTGGTAAAAACATTTCCATAAAACATGAGAATAAACTCCGCCTGTCCAGAAAAATAGCATTAAAGAAGCACTATCGTAAAGTTTAACAAATCCTGGATGCAGCTGCATAAACAGGGCACGCGTTACCCAGCAAACACCGCGCTGGAGGTGTTCGCCGGCATCTCCTGCCCGCAGCCTTTGGGCGCTGCTCACCCCTTTGGCCGGGCTGTTGGCACTCTGAACCTCGAGCTGGGCTGTTGTCACACGTCGTAATAATTTTTCCCCTTTAAAAAATGGCTCTAGAAAGAGAAATCACTCAGGTAAAATAAACGTGTCTGTAGATCTCTGAGTGGCTCTGGCTTTAGTATTTAGTCTTGCAACTCAGCTGTGCTATTTGGTGATTTGTGAACCATTTTTCATTCTTACTAAAAACAAAAGAATGTGGTACAAACAATGTTCACCCTTATAACCGGGATTCAGGAATTATTCTCAAAACATCCTTTTCTGATCCCTTTTCTAAATGTTTAAGGGAATTTGAGGCAGCAGAGAAAGATACATTCTTACCTACTCTACAGACAAGCTGTTTTCTCCTGAATACCAGGAGTATCTTAGTCTCTGAAGTATTTTTGTTTAACCAGCAAGAAAAAATATTTTGCACTGAAGATGTTAAAATGAAACCCAATCAGAGAACCAACTCCAAAGAAGTTACATGAGGAAATCCAAGACTTCTTTGAAACCATACTATGAGAAAAAATCTTGCATTGATCTAAGAGGTTTTGCTCATGCCTGGAAGGCAGACGCCTCCTCTCCTGCTGCCATTAGCGCAGGCTGCCTAACGAGCTCCTGTGCTGCCTCCAGCATCCCTGGCCAAGCTGTGCCATCATGCCCAGCTTCCCGGTGAATCTCGCGTTGCGCCTGTAGAGAGGCAGCATCAGCATTCGCACCTTTGTGGTACCAAGGGATGGCCAAGCTGTCGATATGGTAATCTGAACATATTCGGGTTAAAGTTTCAAAAACGAGAGTTCATGAGCTTTTAACTGATGGAAGTCTGAACGTAAGAGATAATGAACCAAGAAAACAAGCCTGGGGCTTGTGGGGCTGAGCTGGGAGACCAGCCAGGAGCAGAGGGGGATGAACCGAGGAGAAGCCCGAGCCGCCACTGGATCCACAGCCTGCATTGGTAGCAGTAGGAGAAAGCACTAAAATTCTCCCCCAAAAAATAAAATCATCCATTTCTTGGAGGTTATTGCATTGGTAGCAGGAGCAAGGTGAACACAACATCTCATCTGCCAAACGTAATCGCAGGGAAGCGAGCAGAGATGTTCTCCCTCAGGCTGGCGAGTGCCCGGTGAAGACCCCCGCTGGCCATGAAACAAGCCAGAAAACCAGGAGGTAAAAATCAGGATTCTCTATATTGCATCACACAAAGCATTATATGTCTGTCTATCAAAAACAGGAGTTAAATTCAAACCAGCCCTTAGGTTGCCCAGTAATCGCTGCTATCATAAAAACTTTGTCGCTCAGGAAATGTACTTTAATATTGTCTGTCTCTTTGAAAAGATGCTTTCCCACTTTGGCTTGACTGTTGTATCTGTTCAAGGCTGGGAAGGAAACCGAGAGTTTACATTTATTGAACTTGTCATTGCAAGAATCACTTATTCTTTGGTTTCCGACAGAAAACAATCCAAATGCAAAACCAGACAGTATTTAAGGAGAAAGGGAAACATCAGCCCCCTGGTCCTGACATGCCCCACTCCTCCCGCCTCTGCAGCACGGCAGTGCTCGTAAATCAGTGCCGTCCCTCACACGGGTACAAGCTGTGCCGTGAAGGTAAATAGGCTTTTTCCCCCCTTCCCATAGTAATGAATTTCTTAAGAGTCTTTTCAGACAGAGCACACGACCATGGAGCCTGCCAAACTCCTGACCAGAGAGAGCTCTCAAACCTGAGCCAAACCTCCTCTTGCTTTTCAAACCATCTGCTATTTCCCCCAGGGAAAAAATAGGAAGCGCAAAACAAAACCACAGATCTGTCCCTTACTGGAAAAACAATCCACTTATTATTTTTTCTCTTTTTTCTGGAAGGGGACAGACTGCCATTTAGCCACTCTTAATCCTCCACGCTGCAGGAAAAGACTCTCCTATTTGGCCACCATGAAATTGTAAGAGCTGGATTTAAAAGTTGAACTGTGTTATATGTCATGAACGAAAATGCTTAGGAAGAGCTAACAGCGTCTATTTCTTCTGCTGCAATATAATCTTCTGGTTGTTTTTATTTTTTCTTGTTGCTGTTGGTTTATTTTTCTCTTAAAAGAAACTATACCTTGAGCACTTCATATATTTTGTTTCTCAGAAAGACTCACTCTGCAAAAGACAAAACACCGTCTACACTAATAAGAAGTACTTTGTTGAATAACCCATCAGAATTGCCTCCCAAAAAGCCTTCCATAAATGAAATAAGCTCTTTGGTTTGGACATCATGTACTAAGCAGACTCTGACAGCTACAAAGGGAATAGTTAAGTTTTTTTAGTACGTGCACGTTGCTGAAACACTGCTCCTTCAGAGAGGAATCTGAACTACCAATGCAACGCACCCCCTCCCAATATCCAAAAAACCCAAAGAAATTCAAAGGCCAAAAGAGCATCTTTAATACCACCTGAAATATGAAATATTTGTAGAGAAATAAAGAGCAGAACATTTTAAAAGCTTATCTTTATGCAACTACAAATGCCCAGGCCAGTGCGTATCTGCTCCCGCACGACGCAGCGTTAGGTATCTTGTACCTGACTTGGATGAAAAATTCCCTGTAGAGGGTGGCAAGGGCTGCCATCGCCACCACAACACCAAGGACAGAATCAGGAATCTCCAGAAGAGAAAGCAGACGCACTCAATGCGTTGGTTTACCCAGGGCGTACAGAGGCACCACCACATGCCTAGGTATAGTACTATATACTTCTGTTTATGTCACTAAAACTGCTCCATTTGCATTTAATTCATTGATTAAGTTTTACTTCTGCATACCACAGTCCCAAACTGCGAGCTCTGAGCAGCAAAGCTTTAGGAGTGAGCAACCGCTGCCGCTTCCCGCTGAAGTTAAACATTCCCATCACCTTGTAGGCTACAGGGAGGCGAGAGCTTCATCTTAAAATACAACCAAGCGGTGATTGGTTTGGTGGTTTTTTTTTTGAACAAACTGACATGTGGAATCTTCACAGGCACCCCTGAACTGTAAGAAGTGAAGCCTACTTAAATTAGATGGGAGTTTGGAAGCATGTTTAATTACCATGTTGATAAGAGGTAGTTTTCACCAGAATGAATCAGAGAGACTTTCTGGATCATTTTGCATTTTTCTTCATGGTTGGCCTATTTTGCTGGTAATTCAAAAGGCTCGGAAACACACACACACAAAAAACCATTTGCTGTTTTCTCAAAAGCATCTGAAAATGAGATGACACCTTCCAGTGATGCAAGCTAGCTTTGCTAAACCTACTGGAACTTCCCTGATTTATACCAGCTGAATACATTGCCGTTTATGCTTTGGGAATTTTATCAGAGTTGTAGTTTTCAGAAACTGACTGCTGTTTTCAGTGATCTAATCCCCGTCAGGTGGGGAGACCCTTCAGCTCCCATTCACATCAGTGAAATCCAGCAAAAGTACTGTCAAAACCAGAGACCGATTGCCTGCAGAAACGCTGCCGTTAGCTAAAATTGATCATAAAACACTTATTGAATTGCTAAAAGATGCCTAGCTAATCTTTTCACACTTTATAAATATATTTCTTGTTGAAGAGAGAATCTTTATGTCATTGGCAAATTGGACGACAGACCCAGGAAAGATTTGTTGGTTGCAGATGTGCTTCGTGAAGCCCTGGGCAGAACGGCTGGCGGAGCAAAGGAGAGCGCTGCAGATGCAGGTACAGGAAAACACAGCCGGAGGCACCCGGCCCGAGGGCAGGACCAACCGGCCCGACGGGATTTCCACCAGATTCCTGCCCAACTCATCCCCCGGTCTCGATGGAGATCCACCACCTCCCCCAGATTGCCCCGCGCTCGCTGCCAGCGGGACGGCGCACTCTGGAAGTCTGATGCCAGCGTGTAAATTAAATAAATATTAAAACTACAAATTAAAGGGGTTTGTTAGTTTTCATTCACTTTGCAGCAGCATTTTTGTTCACAACATCTTTTCCAAATCTGTTTTCAAAACTATAATTTCACAAACAGAGTAAAGAAACTCACTCATTTCTGTAAACCTTTCCACCTCGGTGATTCAAGCGCTCTGGAGCCATCTTGGATGGAGAGCAAAGTCTCCTGCTGCAAATGTGATTAATTCTCAAACTCCACTGAATTCTACTAGATTTAAAGCACGTCATTACCATATTCAGAACTTTAGAAGAATCTTGTACTTGAGTAATCCCCAAAACACTTCTTGTGTTTTTGCAGAATCCAGTTTGATAACAACATCAAGCAGTTCGAATTTTGGAAAAATGAATTCAGAACTTGACAGGAATTTTGCGGGGACGGGAAGAAGGAAACAAGTCATTCATTTTCTTTTATATTAAAAGATTTTTCTTGTGTTCTTAAACATAGACATTGAACATTCTAAAGACATACAGAGCACTTTTCATCACATAAACAGGAAGTGAGAATTTTATAATGGAATTACTTAATTATCTGTGAGTGAAGCTTGCTTGAAATAATATCTCCTCCTACTTGTCTCTAAAACTACTAACCAAAGTAAAGGTCTGTGGTCTTCTACACGTGGTCCCTTCTTACTTTTGTTTTTACCTTTTCTTCTTACCTTTTTCAATCTCATCTCTCTACAGTGAGAGATTTTCAAAGACATTCCTCCAGAATAAATAGGACAGCCTCCTCCCTTCATTTTATTGTTAATCCTGTGACCTTGAGAACACAAACCTGAGTGGGTTCTTACCTGTTTACACACTTGCACCAGCAGAAGGACTACGTGCTGCCTTCAGTTAAACCAGTCAATTGCACCGGGAAAAAAAAAAACAACAAAACCAACAAATTAAATGAGGCAGCTATATACAAAGGGGGAAAAACCCAAACCTGAAAAGCTAATGTCTTCTTTTCTACATTCACACAGAGCTGAAAAGCAGAGAGCATCTGCTGAAGACGCCCTGATGCTGGGCTGTCCTTGGCGGAGAGCACTGGGGATACTCGCTGTTCTCAGGTCTAATGGGTACTCTCCGCCAGCTTGAGCATGAATTACAACGGCTTCAAGGCTGCTCTAATTTATTCTGTTATTCGAGGATCCTTTTGGGAATATATTATCTATGGAAGCTCAGCGATGCAGAGCTGCATCGCAGCTCCTCTCGGCCCAAGTACCTCGTTATTATTTGCATTAGGGATGCTCCAGGGAAGCCCAGGGCCACGCTGTGCTTAGCGCTGCGGAAACACAGCAGTGCGAACCCTCTCCCAGCATGGGATGAGAAAAAAAATGGCCTGGGACCGGTTGCCGGTGGAGTGTGGGGCTGCGGCTGTGCAGATGAGGCTTCCCCAGCTAAAGTCCTCTTCTGCGAGGGAAATCTCTGCCAAGCGCTCGTGGGCACAACCAGCAGCCCAGAAGAAAAAAAGCAGAAAGCCAAGCAAATTGGGTTTGCTTTCTTCTGAAAAGAAAAAAAGGAGAAAAGGAACTGCATTTTCGTATTTGGAAAAGGAACCAAGGAAACTTTGCTTAGGAAAGCAAAATTCCAGCTCCTCAAGGAGTTACTCAGTAGGATCCCCTGGGAAACTGCCCTCAGGGACAAGGGAACAGAACACTGCCGGCAGATCTTTAAGGACACTTTCCATAGAGCGCAAGAGCTCTCGATCCCCAGGAGTAAGAAATCAGGAAAGGAGGGCAAGAGACCGGCATGGCTGAGTCGAGACCTACTGGGGAGCAGGGAAGAAGGAAATGCACAGGCAGTGGAAGCAGGGACAGGTATCCTGGGAAGAGTATAGGGATGCTGCCCGATTGTGTATGGACAGGGTCAGGAAGGCTGAGGCATGGCTGGAGCTGAAGTCAGCGAGGGATGCAAAGAATAATAATAAGGGCTTCTACAGGTATGTCAGCCAAAAAAGGAAGGTCAAAGAAAGCGTACCCCCCGCAATGAGCAAGACTGGCAAACTGGTAACAATGGATGAGGAGAAGGCTGAGTCTTCACTGGCAACCTCTCTCCCCGCACACCTCGAGTGGATGGACCACAAGGCAGGGACTGGGGGAGCAACGTCCCTCCCACTGTAAGAGAAGATCAGGTTTGTGACCACCTGAGGAACCTGAACATACAGCAGCCTATGGCACCTGATGAGATGCATCCCAGAGTCCCAAGGGAATTGGCTGATGTAGTTGCCAAGCCACTCTCCATGACATTTGAAAAGTCATGGCAGTCAGGTGAAGTCCCCGGTGACTGGAAAGGGTAGAAAGGAGGACCCTGGGAACTCCAGACCTGTCAGCCTCACCTTTGTGCCTGGGAAGATCATGGAACAGATCCTCCTGGAAGCTATGCTAAGGCACATGGAGGACAGGAAGGTGATTCAAGACAGCCAGCATGGCTTCACCAAGGGGAAGTCCTGCCTGGCCAACCTAGTGGCCTTCTATGGTGGAGTGACTACATCAGCAGACAAGGAAAGAACTACGGATGTCACCTATCTGGACTTCTGTAAGGCCTTTGACACGGTCACCCACAACATCCTTCTCTCTAAATTGGAGAGGTATGGATTTGATGGGTGGACTGTTTGGTGGATGAGGAATTGGTTGGATGGTCACATCCAGAGGGTAGTGGTGAATGGCTCAATGTCCAGATGGAGACTGGTGACAAGTGGTGTCCCTCAGAGGTCTGTACTGGGACTAGTACTGTTCAATGTCTTCATCAATAACATAGACAGTGGGATTGAGGGAACCCTCAGCGAGTTTGTGGACGACACTAAGCTGAGTGGTGCAGTTGGCACGCCTGAGGGACAAGATGCCATCCAGAGGGACCTGGACAGGTTTGAGAGGTGGGCCCATGTCAACCTCATGAGGTTCAACTAGGACAAGTGCAGGGCCCTGCACCTGGGTCGGGGCAACCCCCCGGTATCAATACCGGCTGGGGGATGGAGGGATTGAGAGCAGCCCTGCTGAGGAGGACTTGGGGACACTGGTGGATGACAAGCTGGATGTGAGCCAGCAATGTGCGCTGGCAGCCCAGAAAGCCCCCCACATCCCGGGCTGCATCCCCAGCAGCGTGGGCAGCAGGGCCAGGGAGGGGATTCTGCCCCTCTGCTGCGCTCTGGGGAGACCCCCCTGCAGTGCTGCCTCCAGCGCTGGGGACACCAACAGCAGAAGGACATGGACCTGTTGGAGCGGGGCCAGAGGAGGCCACCAAGATGACTGGGGGGCTGGAGCACCTCTGCTATGGGGACAGGCTGAGAGAGTTGGTTTTGTTCAGCCTGGAGAAGAGAAAGTTCTCAGGAGACCTTATTGTGGCCTTCCAGTCCCTATAGGGGCTTATAAGCAAGGGGACAAATGTTTTAGCAGGGCTTCTTGTGATAGGATGAGGGGTAATGGCTTTAAACTGAAAGACGGAAGATTTAGACTAGATATCAGGAAGAAATCGTTTATGCTGAGGGTGGTGAGACACTGGCCCAGGTTGCCCAGAGAAGTGGGAGATGCCCCATCCCTGGAAACATTCATGGTCAGGTTGGAGGGGGCTCTGAGCAACCTGGTCTGGTGGGAGGTGTCCCTGCCCATGGCAGGGGGTTGGACTAGATGGCCTTTAAAAGTCCCTTCCAACCCAAGTTGTCTATGATACTATTATTTGGACAATGTCATAAATTGTAACTTTTCAGTCTTTACCTGAATCAGGAAACTTTATTGATGAAAGTTTCCCTTCCCTCAAATTGGAGACCAGCACTAAAACCGCTGCTGCACAGACTTGAGGATGATTTCACCTGAAAACTTTCAGGTGCTCATTCAACATTTCTAACCGGATTTCAGGCA
>VFFE01007174.1:2739287-2771327 GCA_008921705.1 Burhinus oedicnemus | reverse complement strand
GAGGTGGGCCTGGGTGAACCTCATGAGGGTCAACAAGGACAAGTGCAGGGTCCTGCACCTGGGTCGGGGCAACCCCCCGGTATCAATACCGGCTGGGGGATGGAGGGATTGAGAGCAGCCCTGCTGAGGAGGACTTGGGGACACTGGTGGATGACAAGCTGGATGTGAGCCAGCAATGTGCACTGGCACCTCAGAAAGCCCCCCGCATCCCGGGCTGCATCCCCAGCAGCGTGGGCAGCAGGGCCAGGGAGGGGATTCTGCCCCTCTGCTGCGCTCTGGGGAGACCCCCCTGCAGTGCTGCCTCCAGCGCTGGGGACACCAACAGCAGAAGGACATGGACCTGCTGGAGTAGGTCCAGAGGAGGCCACAAAGATGATCCGAGGGCTGGAGCCCCTCTGCTATGGGGACAGGCTGAGAGAGTTGGTTTTGTTCGGCCTGGAGAAGAGAAAGCTCCCAGGAGACCTTATTGTGGCCTTCCAGTCCCTATAGGGGCTTATAAGCAAGGGGACAAATGTTTTAGCAGGGCTTCTTGTGATAGGACGAGGGGTAATGGCTTTAAACTGAAAGACGGAAGATTTAGACTAGATATCAGGAAGAAATCGTTTATGCTGAGGGTGGTGAGACACTGGCCCAGGTTGCCCAGAGAAGTGGGAGATGCCCCATCCCTGGAAACATTCATGGTCAGGTTGGAGGGGGCTCTGAGCAACCTGGTCTGGTGGGAGGTGTCCCTGCCCATGGCAGGGGGTTGGACTAGATGGCCTTTAAAGGTCCCTTCCAACCCAAGTTGTCTATGATACTATTATTTGGACAATGTCATAAATTGTAACTTTTCAGTCTTTACCTGAATCAGGAAACTTTGTTGATGAAAGTTTCCCTTCCCTCAAATTGGAGACCAGCACTAAAACCGCTGCTGCACAGACTTGAGGATGATTTCACCTGAAAACTTTCAGGTGCTCATTCAACATTTCTAACCGGATTTCAGGCACCAGAAGGGGAATGCTTTCTCCTTTGAATACAAAAATCTAGTGGGATTCCTTTGTAATCTATACTTTTCTCTAGGCCTTTTGAAATTTAACTTTATTCAAGTGAATAGTCTTTATTTCTGCCTCCTCACAGTATTTTTACTTTGGGGCTCACTGTTGCTTTGTTTGCTTGGGAAGGAGGATAAAAAGCAAAGAGTGACTAGAAATTACCCTCTAAATCAATGCTTGGCATGCCCGCCGTTTGCCGTGAAAAGATATTAGTTATTAAAGACGTGACAATCCCTGCTTCCATTGCACACCTCAATTTTGACTTAAGCAGTCCTGAAAGAGGAACAACCAGTGCTCAGGAGCAGCAGAAATGGGTACTTGGAGATCATCAGTATTTTATAATGCAAACTGAGAGAGAATAGATCCTGAAATATGGCCTTGAAAACTGCTTCAACTGTGCGACAGCAGCTTTCCCCATTTGCCTGACTGTTTTAAAGATGCGCTTGTTCCAGCAAAAAAAGGAACACAGATATTTGTCATACGAGGTCGCTGGTTATTTTATGCCACAATTTAGGTTTTATGCTGTACAGCTCAACTTCTGACTCATTCAGAAATCAAAAAAGCTTGTGACAGACAGAAGATGGTGAAAGATGTGTGCGGTGCTGACCCACAATACACCACCCACTTCTCTGGTGTGTTCCACTTTGTTCAGACATCGCCCTTTCCACAAGTACTTTCTTATTTATATATGTATAAATATATATTTATTTAGTTGTATTTCCTATGTGTAACAGCATCACTGTAATATTAATCCATTCTCCTTTTAGTGAAATTAATGTTCTGCAGTGGCGTTTCACTAGGTTTGGATGAGAAAATTCCCATTTTAACTGAATTTAAGTAATTTTAAATTTATTTTTCCCATTTTAACTTTAAAAATTCTATTCAGCTCAAAACAAAGAGTTTTCATTTTAGTTTATCAAGTTTGTCCGCTGTAGCAGCATCACTAGCTAAGCAAGCAGCTACATTGGCAATAAAGTTGGGTTGGAGCCTCGCTGCTCCGTGAAACAGCCCTTTTTCCTGCCTGAGAGCAGGTTTTCAGCTCCGTGGGCTCCTCACCTCGCTTAAGAAACGTCTCTCACCAGGCAGACGGAGTTCACTCAGCCAACTGCCCACATCCAGCTTCCCACTGGCTCTCAGCGGGAGTTTCAGTAGGAGATTTGGGGGTCGTCATTCCGGAAAAGCGGAGGGTCGGGAAGCGTTTCGTTCCTGCAAGGAGAGTGGAGAAAGCAAACATGAGAACGTGCTCCTTAGACAGCAGCATCAGCCCGCACCCCCGCCGCTGTATCTCAATTGAATGTGAAAGGGAACCAGCATGAGTAATTTATGCCTGGCAAATCTCTAAAACCAAGCGGGGAATTCATCACGAGAAGCGGCGCTCGTGGTAAGACGGAAGCGGTTTCTGCGTTTGGCTGGCGAGGACTCCTAACGAGCTTCAAGAAGATTAAGCCTCCCTATCCTGTGGATATCTTAACTTGGAGATACAGCAGAAGAACTGGTCTTTCTCTCAAGAAAACATCCCACGCTGCTGATTGAGAAATATTAAGAGGCTTAAATAAATGTTGTCCTCTTGTTGTATTGGGGTATCTCTGCAGCACACAGCGAAAACCACAGGAGGCACCACTGTCTCTAAAACGTTAAAGAAAATAATATTATAGTGCAAGTGAACCACTATCATGAACAAGTTGTAAGAATTTAATAAGTCTATCGAAAGCTAAATTTTCCATATTTTCAGCAAGTTCTTCTGCCCTTTGGGATATATTCTGCAGCTCAAACAACCAGCTACCGTCCCCTCCAGCAATAAAACGCTAATAGACTGAAACTTTTCAATTGCATTACTACGAATGTGATGTAATTTAATTTTATAAGGTGCCATCAATAATACATAAAAAAAATATTTTAAAACATAACGTGATGACTTTAATTCCTAGAAGCGGGTCTGGAGAAACAGCAGATGAAGTGCAATACGAAGCAGGTGCCAAGTACAATTATTTACTCATGTTAAACTCCACATGCCCAGAGCTGGGCAGACAATGTCTACGCAAACACCTCGCTCCGCCAACCTCCTCCCGTTAGTCATGCTAATTAAATCATAGTCCTAAAAGACTACTTCTGCCTAGCAAACTGGTTACATAAGCCTCTGGTTTTGAAGGTTAATTAACTGTGCAGGAAATAGGTTGTAAAAAGTGTTACTTTCAGCCAACTTAATATTTGCTATTAGGGCAGATGCTGGTGCTTGACAAAGGGGACATATTTTTCTATTACCCTCACAGGCTCTGATCTCTGGCCTGACGGTGTAACGGGAACACGTTACGGACTTGTCACTGGGGACAGTCACAAGTATAAAGTGTAAAGAGAAAGAGTTTTTTAAAGACATTTTCACCTCTGGAAGGGTCTGATCCTTGGTGACAGAAGTGGGACAGCAGAGACCTACAGTCAGCAGCACTCTGAAAATGCATCCTACATAACTGCCATCCTATTTTTCCCATACCCGTATTTCCCAGGGATGAAATTAGCCTTTTTTGTTCAACCAGGTGAGGTGAACCAGGTTGCATCAACCAGATGTGAGGGACAAGGTTGCACCAGATGTGCAGCTTTTGGTATTCTCCGTGGCCGCAGCCCTCTACAGTGACCCTCTACCTCCTCCTGGGGCCCATTTTGGGACCTCTCATATAAGTTTCAAACATAGTGAAAGGACATTAAATAATGTAAGGGAAGGAGAAAGACGAGGAGGAGACTTTTAAGCAGCATGGGATTTCACTGCAAGACAGATCTCTTTTAGAAAGTGTAAATGTAGGATTTGACTCTCCCATTTGTGCCTTCCTGTCCACTGAAAAGCGGGGTAGCTGCTAGGTGTTCAACTACAGACTTTTATTTTAATTACCTTTTAACTAAAAAGATAAATTATTGGGTATCTATCAAATATATGCATATGTAATTAGCATAGAATCTTTATTTTAGCATCTGTAAGAACCAAAATCCAAGGGACATCACAAACCTGCTCTGTCATTCAAGTACAATTAAAGCTTTTTTCTTTTCTGTAATGTGATGTGAATGCACATCATGAAGCTAATGCAACGCAAGGTGAGAGATGTGCTTTGCCACTGCAAAGCAGAGCCCAGATAACCGCTGAGCCTGAATTGCTCTACAGACTTTCCAGTACAGTCAGGAGGAGACATTTCAGTGTTGAGACAAGGCCAACGCATCCTCCAGCTGTGTATAGCAGCATCAAAACACTTTGCCAGTAAGGCTCACTTTGCTTGCCAAATCAGCATTTTTCCCTGGCATAAACTTGCCCCAGTGCATTATTTACAGAAATAGCAGACAACTCAGCTTCAAGAGGAGCTTTGGGACAGGCCCTTGGGCAATATAAGCAGCCTGCTGGACAGAAAGCAGTGGGTTAACTCACACTGAAGGTATGGTCTGGAAAGGACACGGCAAATGCTTTTATTCAAAAAGAAAACCTGATATTCACACCTGCAGATCTTTTGAAGCCAATGTGTCCCACAAGCATAAACACCTTCTCACGTAGGGGACACGGCACTGATCAGGCACCCAGTAGCTGGCACAGCAGGAAATGACAGCTGGAGACAAACAAGACCTAAAAAATACCAGACATTGGTCTTGTACTTGCAACAGCCTTGCATGATGCAGGTGTGGACGTACCACACCTATTCTCATCTAGGAAAGCTCTTAGAAGAAGTACCTGGTCTGAAAGATTCTATGAGAAGCGGATCCAAAAATAAAAGCTCTTCCCATAAGCTCCTTCTTTGAACAACTCTCACATGAAGACCAAGCTTGGCAGATTTGTGGCTGATGTGCTGGGTTGTGACACCCGAAGTCAGATTGTAACTTGACATGAGAGATCCAATCTGACAGGATGCATCAGCTTAAGATGCAGCAACTGAAGTCTTAAAAAGATGTTTTTCTCTTTGCTCTGCAGTTTTGACAAAAGCTCCACTTACAAAAATCGCCCATCAGGTACTCCCTGCCTCAGCTCTTGGCTGACGTTAACTGGCGGGCTCGGTCACACGCTCCTGGACTGTTCTTCGCAAAGAAACATGATGAATTTTTTGACATTTCACAATGTATGTTCCTATTTCAATGCCCAGATCACTGACTACATTTTCTTGAGGATAATACATTCAAATTGAAATAACACCTGTGAAAGTGACAAATCAAAGGATTTGGATTGCAACGGACCAGCTCTGTCCTCCCCCTCTCACACTGGGTTGTATTAAATAGGATGATAGATTTTATCTGCAGAGGGCAGCCTCATCCCCGTACTTTTGGCTGGGATCCTTCCTGCAGTGATGCCATATTCCCTTATCTCACCGAAACATCGGTGAATCGAATTACTTTCTCCATCCACAACGCACGGACCTTCACACGACGCATGAAGTATTCTCCTTAAATTAAGCCTATTTTGTAACATCCCTCATGTACAGCCACTTCCATTCTACCAATATGGGAAGGGGACTAAATGGACACAATTTGCATCCCAAAGGGTAAGAGACGTGAGCTAAATCAATGAGATCTATACAATAACTTGCAGTTGGTTAAATCCTTTTCATTATACCAGCATAGATCCTTACTGACTTAGCCATTAGTCTATTAGGTGTAATTATGCCAAGAGAAAACTAGCTGAGCCTGAAAAGAAAGTAAAAAAACCTACTGACAAGCAAGATACAGCAACTTGTTTATTAGCATCTGAATTTGGGTTGGGAAGAATGGAAGCTCAAGATCTCCTTTTCCACCTGCAGAGCACCCACACCCAGCCCTTCATGGTGGCTCTGACCCCAGGACACCGTTTTGGGGGCTGTTCAGTGACTGCAGCCTTTGGCTGCTCACATATAAACACCAGAATTTTGCTAATTCTCAGTAGCTAATATTGTCTTCATCAGTATGGAAGTGACCAAAACAAAAAACAAAGGCTGCTAGTGAAGATTTCTCTCCACTTTCTTGGTGCAGCTTCAAATATTAGCAAAAGTCCAAAAGCAGCTGATGGCATCAGCTACCCTTCACTGAGGCAGAGTGATTTATAGAGAAAAAGCATCTGAACAGAACACCACTGACCTTGGTCAAGGGCAAAGTGAAAAAAATCATTCACTCAATGGTGACCAAGTAATTCAACTCAACTATCAGTCATAACAACACTCTTGACCTTATCTCTTAACCTTCCAAAGGAAGTTTTGATGGCATCTGAGAGTGGGTATGTTTGAATGTGATCACAGACATACCAGCTCTTTCCTGGCTGAACCATGTGAAGCTGGAGAACAGTATCTGTCCTAAACAACCAAATAACATAAAAATCGGTCACATCCACATCCCTATCACTGTGGTTAGAAAATACGCTTGGGTAAACACTACATGGAGCAATCTCATCAAACTCAGTGCTAGGATTTTGTGCCTTCAGCTGGTTTTTGCTGCCTATGAAGACCACAAACAGCGTTTCCATGCTAATTCACTTGTGTCTGCACAGGGACAAAAGAAGGAGACATAAAAACATAAAAAAGAGAACAGCCATGGAGGAACTAATACAGCCACCCTCAAAATCATTTCAGGTTTTGAATCAAGGCTTATGTCAGCTTGGGAGATCAGTCCCACATCTTACCCTGTCCTGCTTCAGGTTGCCATGACTGAAAAACATGCTGTCAGAAAAAACAGTTTTAGACCATTGCTTTATGTGCTCACCTTTTTTTCATATTTCTTTCAAATATCATAATTCGTACAGGGGATGGAGGTGATTTAGAGGGTAGTTCTAAACACCAATTTGAAAACTCATCATGTGTTTTTGAAGCTATCTGAAAACATCAAGTGTTCAAGGAGTGCCCTGGCACAAGCGCTTCTTCAAGCCCAGGTACTGCTTGTTCCAGTGGAAGTTTATCCACCTTTGGGGTCCTTGAGCAGCCTGTGGTAGGACCACCAACCTTTCATTGCTAAATCCTGGCCCATTCGGTTATCAGTGTTAGGTGGAAAAGAGCAGACATTTTGCACCACGTGCATGGTCAGATGCTCAGCTGGGATGAGCTGTCAGAAGCTCCTTTGAAAGAAACTGATATTTCGCACCCACAGAGAGACTGCCACTCTGGGGACAGCCATCTTTTTTTCCAAAAAAGTTGCATGTCATCACGATAACTGAAGTCAAAATGAAATGTGAGTGTTGAGCAGGCTCACAAAGCATGACCACCAGCAGATATAACCCAACTTACCTGGGCTACTTTCAACATCTCATCAGTGTTTGGTCCTGGTGGCATCTGCTGTACTTTGCTCACAAGAATCTTCAAGACCTCTAATGTAGCTTAAATCACCAAGCTAATTTCCAATCCACATGAACCATTCATAAGAGATATCACCATGTACCAAGAAGCCCATGCAGCAGCTCTGGACAGATTTTGGGGTGAGGTGTTCAACTTGTGCAAATCCCCACTGCTTCCCTGAAGTCTGTCCCTCCCTACAGTTAACAAGGACCCAGCACAGGAAACATACTGCATCAACCATACTTCAGCTTCGCACAACAAGTGTAGACCCACAAGGCCACCGTGTTTAGCCTTTTCTGCTCAAGGGAGGAGCTCACCATGGATGCAGCAGACCCGAGTTCAAAGCGCTGGGAGCTGAGAAGACAGCCGGCGGTCCCAAGCCCTGTTAGTCCTGGTATGTTGCTGTTGCTCTGCTTTACACTGCAATTGCCAAAATGTAAAAGAAAACAGGTTTTCTGCATGAAAAATGTGTTTCCAGCTCAGACAAGGAACGAATAGTTCATTTTTTTAAAGAAAAGTTACAAAATTGGATATTTCTGAAAAATGAGCTCTGTGAATATAAACTAGCCGAGTCCCTGAAGATCTGCAGTTTCCCAAGGAAACCTCTATGAATCTTGCTAAGCAAACAGTATGAATAATTCCTAAAACAATTATTGGGTGAAGTAAATAGGTGGCTCACCAATTTCAAGTGCACGCCTGTGAGGCTTAGGGACTGATTGCAGGGAGACAAATCTGAGCCAGGTGCCACTCCATGAAGTTCAGTGGCATCTCTCCGAGGCTCTGCCCGTCCCACGGGGACCCGGGTGACGAGATGCCCAGCAGCAGACCCCCCAGCCTCCCCGCCATCGAGCCCCCACACTCCCCCGAGCAAAGGCTGGCCCTTTGGTTACTTTACATAGCGACTTTGAGATAGTAAGTCAAGAGGTGCTCAAAATTCACGAGACCTAACACATCATTTAGCGCTAATGACAATTGGGCTGTGCCTGCACTTTGTCACCCTCAGAAGGGACCGAAGAAATGATTCCTCCACACAAGGCCAGGGAGAAGAAGGGATACGAGGAGCAAAGGCTTCCCTAATGTCTGCTGAGAAGGCCGTAATTTCCTGAACAAGAATCATAAGAGAAATTACTTTCATATCAAAGATATGCAGGGGTTTATAAATATTTATGTAAAACCTGCAAAAAATACATGGTACTGCATAAATAAAATATTTTTTAAAACAGTCAAAAAATGACAAGTGCTTTGTGACAAGCACGTGGGAATTAATTTTTTCTTTCTGATCCTAGAAGCATTCACGCACATCTGGCACTGCTGTACCACACTTGTATAAATCATCGGAAGAGATACTGGAGAGGGAATAAAGGTCCAAGTTAAAGAACTGTGCTAAGTATTTCCCTCCTACTGCGCCCTACGCGTCCGCTCTGTCCCCGCTCTGCCCTCCCAGCAGGTCCTCACGCACACGATACTTCCCTACCAACATAAAGAGACCGAGAAAACGTTGCCTCAGCGAGTTCAGCTCTCTGACAGAAAATAATCTAGTTAATATAACGCTGAACTAGGAGAGCTTGGATCCCCTTGTCCTGCTCCGCGTGCTCGGAAAGGGTTCTGGGGCCTCTGGGGCAACATTTCTGGGGAACGTTTCTCTCCAAAGCTCAGCTCCAGCAAGAGGTCCTGGCGTGAAGGCCGGTTACATGGGCCACTAACGAATCCAGCGCTCAAGGAACTGAGGCGGGACTCTGCTGTGTGCACATCAGCGTTTCCTTATGCCGCAGAACCGGAGGCATCCCGCAAACCTTTTCCCTTCTGTTGGCGTGCCTGCCCGGCAGTAGGCCCGAGTGGCTGCACAGCCTCCTCCAGACCACACTGCCAACGCAAGCTGCCCCCATTGCTAATATTCCTTTCCTCCCTCCCCACCTTCTCCTCCCACTTCTCCAAATTCAAGTCCCCCATCTACCGAATGACCGCGCATCCTTGAAATTTAGGGTAAGGCAGGAGAAGGTCAGGTCCGCGGGAGCAGACACAGCCCGGCCGAAGCTCCAGCGGGCATGGGAAGGCGTTGGGGCATGGAAGGGGGTGAGGAGATCACAACTCCAGCGCGCGTCGATCTGCATTCCTCTGCCCGTGCACACACCCCGCGACGGCGCTGCCTCTTCCAGCTGGGAAGGAGCCGGCAGCGGTTCTGCCAATGGCAGCCCTGCAAAAATTGTCAGGTGAAGCAATTTGGTGAAAGCGTTCGCAGGTTTCGGGAAAATCAGATCTGTTTACCAGAAAAATAATAGTAGCAATTTACACTGACACTTGATAAATTCCTGTGAGGTTTAGAAGTTTGGACAATGTATTTGAATATCCTCAGTCCAATGGAATAATTTGGTAGTTTGAGGCTTACCTTTCACTTGAGTTTTATGGTGCATTGCTAACAGCAATAAAAACCACTGCTGTGTCACGGTGTCTTGCAGATGTCTAAGAGCACGTTCTTGCCGGAGCTCTTTTCCTATTAGGAGATCTGCATGCATTAAAAAAAAAAAAAAAATGAAAAAAAAGAAAGTAGTATCTTATTTATAAATTTTGCTAAAACGTTTGAATCGATTGTAGTGGGTCTGGTCTGTTCCCTGGCCGCCCAGGGTCCCCATGATGGGGTGACCATGCCGAGGGGCTGTCACAGTCTTTGTAGCCCCCTGTACAGGGAAGAAATAGAGGGACAAACCCACTACCAAAGTACCCAACTCCTCTGAAAACAAAGACCTGAATATACATCTGAACAAAACCCCCAGGTTTCACCTTAAAAGTGTCATTAGCAAAACAACCACATCAGCAAAAAGTGTCTGCTCCGTACAAACCTGTGAGATCCTGTCCGAGTGCCCGGCCACTGCCGTGTCGCTGAAGGTACCAGGAGCAGGGGTCTGGGGGGACAATTTGTCGTTGTTCACAGAAATGTGTATTATTAATGCAACAGACTTTGAATCAAATATCTGACAGCAGTTCCCAGCACCGAGCTGAGAGAATGCAAAGGAAAAAAAAAAAAAAAAAAGTCCTCGTGTTTTTCTCAGAAGTGAACAAGAGAAGGCATTTTGCTTTAAACTCAGTTTTTCAGTCCACTCTCTATTAGCTCCATGCAGACTGTGTTTTCCTTCTCGGATTGAGTATACAGTTAGGTGAGTAATATAATCAATAAATAAAATTGTTATTATCATCTGGATGTGATTAGGAGGCTTAGAATTACTTTGTGCCACTAGATCTAACATCACAGATCATCTGGGACAGATGCTATTTAAGATATGTATTAACTATAATCACGTGGGTTAAAATTAGGAGAGGGTATAATGAGCTTCTTAAATCACAGGGAATGTCACTATGGGAAATATCTGATTTTTTTTTGTGACTAGCCCAGCTGCCGGACTCAGGAGTTCACGATACTCCACCCAAATGGTTCATCCTTCCACACCTCATTACTCTCAGCCTTTTGTACATTTTTAAGAAAAGAAAAAACTCTTTCATTCTACCATTATCAGGACATCATTAAAGCGTACAGCTCATTAGACTGCATAGTTTCATGTCTATAACAAAGCTATTAGGCAGAAATTGCTATTTCCACAAGCGGTCCGTGCTAGCATTCTAGCTTCTGGGACAAAAAAGCAGGAGGAGGGTTCATTGCTGTGGAGGATCGAGGAAAGGTCTCCCTTCTGCGGGATCTGTTCCCAGCTCTGAGAGGGGAACAGCAGCATCGCATGAGGATGAGACCAGCAATATCAGTCACGGAAACACAAGCAGAGAACTGCCATGTGAAAACATTAGAGATCCATTGCATTTTAAAAGCCAGGGCAAGAAAACACAATTTTCTGCAAAAATGTTCATAAGACAAATGACATTTTATACACACCAGCATAAGAGGGTTAAGGGTGCGAAATATCATTCATGATGATGTCTTATTATTTTTTCTGCCTCAGTGAAATTCAGTTTACTGTCAGAACAGATGCACATGTTGTTTTGACCACTACAATTAAAAAGAATAAGAACTGTCTGGCTAATGTCGATGGCGGGTTTCCTGAGCAGAACACACTGGAGTTACTCTGCAGATGGAAGCTGTGGATGCCTGGAGTTCTTAACACTGATGGATAAAACCAGAACCTAAATGCCTTGAATTACTGTATTCATAGAATCGCAGAATGGTTTCGGTTGGAAGGGACGTTAAAGACCATCTAGTTCCAACCCCCTGCCATAGGCAGGGACACCTCCCACCAGACCAGGTTGCTCCAAGCCTCATCCAACCTGGCCTTGAACACACTATTAATTCCCATATTGTATTCACTGCATCTAGATTAAATTTAATCAGTTTTTAGGTAAGTGTGACCAAAAGAAAGTCAATACTAAATGCGAGAGGCTCACAGAGGAATACAGGCAGCAAAGGAGAACACAGCCAAGGACTGTTTGTGAGCAGAAAATCCCCCCTGCGATGGCAGTTGGGTCGGTGGCCTCGGAGCATCGCCGGTGCTCATCACAACGTCACTCTGACAGAGAGGGGCTTCCTCGGGGTTTTCCCCAAATCCCTTACCCCGCCTCACCTTATCCGTTCACAGTCCTGTGGGCTTTGAAGAGGCACCTCTCCACGCGTGCAGGGAAGGAGGCCAGGAAGGGTGAAGCGAAGCCATGTTCGCCCCCATCCAGCCCAGCCGCTCCCTCCCCGGGTGATCGCCGCCGCTTCGCCAGGACTTTCTGTCTTTGCTGGGGTTACGGTCACGGACACGTTGTCATCGCAGACGGGTTCTCTGGACTCCCGAGTTACTCCTCGTGGAAGGCAAAGCAAAGAGATAAATGTTTATTGTGGCTTTAATGGCTATTTATTTTATTACAGTCAATTACAACCTCCCCGGAGCGGTGCGGTGAAGAACGCACACCCCTGGTAACGAGTAGCAATTAGGAAAAACAGGTAACAGTCTCTACGAGGACTCTCTTTTTAATAATAGGTGGCACCAGAGGTTGTTGCAGTAGCAAAGCGTGGGAGCTCGATCCCAGGCGAGGGGAGGATGTCCAAGCCCGGCTCCGAAGCGTGTCCCTGCCCAGGAGCAGCACCGGGAGCAACCCCCCGGCAGGGACCCGCAGCCAGAGGCAGGACGGGGGGAGCTGCTGGCCCCTGCCTGCCAGGACAGCCGTTTGCAAAGAAAACACAACTACATCAGGGTCCAACGCTCCCCCAGTCCTCGGCACAGCTCGGGTACTTTTTCTCCCGGAAACCCCTGTGAGGGGTCAGCAAGGCAGAGCGTGTTTCCAGCGCCGCTCCACCAGCGCTGGGAATTAAAAACTTGGTTAAGTGCATAAAACAAAGCGCTTCGTTCTTTCTGTCTCATTTTAAATTGTTCAGATGGTTAATTGTTGTTAAGATTTGGCTTGCTCACATAAACGCATGCTGTATGTAGGAATTAACTATAGAGTAAGCTGTATACCTGCTCAGAAGTGCTTGTGAACTCATAAATATTATAATAAATGCTAGAAACTATTTGCTGGGGCAAACCAGCAGCACGGACATTGTTGGTGGAGAGGGGAAACAAAGGGACAAAGTGCAAATGAAAATGCAGCTAATCCATTACAGGAGCACATTTTCTCAGCTAAAGAGCAAGTCAAATTTCTTGATTTCTTGTATTACGTCACTATGTACGAGGACCTCTGTAAGATGCAGCTGTAAGCATACAAATTTTCTACAGATTTCCACAGTAACGACTGCTGACAAACTTTTTTCAGCAGTGGTCATTTCAAAGAGTCTCTTCGTGCAATCTGTTGGCAGAAGCTGTCGGGTATTTCAGCGAGTGACTTCAGACTCGTACGAGCACCCTGCCACGACCACCGACAGCCGCTCTGGCAGCAGACCGAAAAAATCCTTCCTCACGCAGTATTAGTGCCTGATCTCACCGGCTCCTCAGCAGGACCGGAATCCTGCGCTGATAAATTCTGCGCCAGCAAGCTGTACGTATTTATTGTGCGTTCATTGCTAGAAGAATATTACATATGATGATGACCTTTTGAGATCAACTATTTATTACCGAAAGAGAAGCCGCTGCTGCTGCAACTCCGTAAATATTCCTGCTTTCCACCGGGGCCAGAGGCACTGCCGGCGGCTCCGTGCTCCCTGCGAGAGCCGGCCGCGGCGGCGGCATGGCCAGCACCTCGCTCTGCTTTGGCTCGGCACGCAGCTCAGCCAGAGGAACCGCCTTTACATCTGTCAGCTGTGGCACCCGTTTTAAATCTCTCCCTGTTCTGCTGGAGAAAAATAATAGAAGACTGGAAGTGTCCTGTCTGAGTTACCCGAGCCTTTATTTACTTATTTATTGCTCCCACCCCTTCTCGGAAAAGTCACTCTCGGCCGTGCCGGGCGGCGCGTCGGCAGCCTGAGAGCCTCGGACGCCAGCCACAGCACAGCGGGCTCCTTCAGCCAGAGCTGGCTCCTCCGCCTCCAGTATCCCTTTCCTGCTAGTGTCTTTTTTTTTATTATTTTATTTTATTGCTTCCGGAAATCAGAAGCAATTTTACATCGTGACACGCTGAATGCCAAGAAACAATTTTTTGGGGAGCTTCTCAGGCAAGGTCTAGATGAAAGGGGAGAAATCTAACCCGGTCTGTACTTGAGACAACCATATTCTCAATAAACATGCCACCAATCATTCCTCCAAATTCATACAGGCATACGGGTTCCCTAGAAAGAATAAAAAACTGTATTTTCAGGGGTGCAAAGTATCTGTTACTTTCCTTTCACTTGTGCCGTGGGAAATGAGCACCCCTAAAGGCGGATTCAGGTGACTAAGCACAGATTTGATGAGCTCAGTGTAGCCACACGTGTCTGCATAGCTGAAGATGTGACTCATTTTTGGCAGAAGCACCGGAGATTTGTTATAAAAAACAAAGCTACCGCATTAGTTAATTAGCTTCTGGTACGGAAAGCTCATTCCCAGAAGGACTGCATTCACAGTAAATTCCTCCCTGACTCCCAGCAATGTATGTAACAGCAGACAATTCCATCAGGCAGCAGAAACCCAATGTGCACAGCTCCCAAATCTTTCCAGGCATCAGCCTTCAGCAGTGAGGCAGCCTTGGAAGCCAAGCTAGGAAAAGATGGATTACATTACAGGACATGGAAGATCTGCCACCCACCAATGGAAAATGATCTCTTTTTAAAACAAAGATGGAGGGACTTAATGAATCCATAACTGAATCTCATCACAGTACTGTTATAATGGGACGTATCAAAGTTTACCGTCAGCTACACGTTACTGTCTGAGCCCTCTTCCCTTCTAGTTTAATGAGTACAGTGGGTATTTTTTTTTTCCCGTTGATGATGTGGTGGAGGGAGCTGATACTCCAGGCGGGAAGCTCGTCGGCCGGGGCTCGCGTCCCCTGGGCCATGTGGGGCCGGGTGTTCTTTCAGCAAATGCAACAGGAGGGCAGGATTGAGGGACTGCGGCTGCAGGAGCCTGGCAACGAGGAGGAAAAACCTCATCTGCAAGGAGACTGGAGACAACCTGAAAGGGCAAATATGAGCCTTTCCTTCCCAAGTTGTGTTCGTTGGCCATACATTTCCAAACACAGAATATTGCTCCTGTTCCTTCTGTCCTAAGAAAGTAAAATATTTTATAAATAAGCAGGAGTCTGTCAAAGAAATGCCAGGTCGTAACATTACTTTATCCTAAGAGAAATAACCTAACGAGGGTGTTAATTTTGGCAAAACAACATGTAAAGGTTGCCCAGAGTTGCAGTTTACAACAGGACAAAGGATGAGGATGGGGAAACCATAGACACAGAGCACAGGTTCTTGCTAAATACACGCATTATATCTAACTTTCACTACTGCTACATAACAATATTTATATCTAGTTGTTGTTAATAATGTGGTATATTGTAACAGAAGACGTTCAAACCTGTGCGAACTGCAGCCTCACGTGTCCAAGACGGGAGTCCTCGGCATTGCTGCCCTTGGTCCAGCCCTTCTCTGCCCACCGATGGCCAGGGGACCCCCATCACGCTGGCGCACACCCCGTGTCCCCAGGGGATGCAAAGAACTTCAAAGACATATTCCCAGGCTCCCTGGGACTCGCAGGTTGTTCCCCACTCTGGGTTCCCACTCTATGGCCAACCCTACCCTGCTGCCCAGGGTTTAAATTGGCAGAGTAAATCCCGATCATTTATTTTAGAGACTTCTAAGCTGGTATTCTTCATCGCCTTACCTGATCTCCTGCCTCATAAAGTAGAATAAAATAAAATCTCTAAGGGCCTTCTTGGAGCTCCTGTTTCAATAGTGGAGCTACTGCTGGGAATAATTCTGTCATTGTTTTTCTGGGCTTTTGTTGGTCGATATGACACACTACCAGCTTGGGATTTGAGGCAGGGGATTTTTTTTTTCCCCCATCTGAAGAGGAGGTGAGGTGTCTATTCTAGAAACGACACTCACAGCCGTTGTGGTAGGCATTTTCAAAAGGGAAGGTTCTGCATTTTTTTTCCAAGCACAGTCACTCTGATTTCACCTTGAAGTCCCCCAGAAATGTTCCTGAGGGGGAACTAGATGGTGCAGAGCCAAGACCTGGTCCAGGATGGTATTTCTGACTCAACAGAGAGAATTTAGTTCCTATTCTTTTTCAACAGGAAAGACAGTGGCAATATTCCTGTTTTGTTTTGCTTCCCATTCAGTGCTCCATCCTGCAAGGACTCCAGCGCATGTTTATCTCTGCAAATACCCTTAGAGACCGCAGAAGTACAAAAAAGCCGTTTGTTTATTGGGGCAGGGGAGGCACACACAGGGGTTAGGATGCAAATACTCTACATATGTACAACCTTTCTGAAATGAATTTGTTTTCTCTGAGATTTACACTGCCATCCTTGGAGGCAGAATAACATTACAATACGCAAGGGGTCCGATAAAGTCATTCACTTCTCCTAACGCCTGCTCGGCCATCTCCTTTCCCACTGCAAACTTGCAGAGAAAGAAAACAAACGAACAAAAGAATAACAAAAAAAAAACAAACCCAAAACCAAAAACAACAAAAAAAAACCCCAAACCACACACAAACCTCAAAATTCAGAGTGTTTTGAGCTTAGAGAGAAGTCAGAGTGCCTGCGTGTGGCAAAGTTTGCACCGACTTCATCTACCAGAGGCGTCCGACAGCGCTGAGGGTCTGCCCCTCGCCCTGCCCCTGTGCGCAGCTCCTGCGCCCACAAGGACATCAACCGCAGCCTCCGGCCGGTCAGCAAAGAAAACTCTCTGCTTTTTGTCACAGTGAGTTATCTGGGTAGCGAGAGAACTAAACCGCTCATGGTTTTAAGGAATGAGGTGTTACACGACTGTAACAGCGGTTCAAAGACCGTTTCCACCGCTGCCCAAGGCTGCTAAAACGACGTAGGCTTGTTACCTGCAGGGACTCTTCCTTTTAACTCCGGTTCAAGCTTTCATAGCTTCAGCGGTTATTTATGAATCCCACTGTTATTAATCTTCCTCACTGAAAAATAGAATCAGCAAATTTAACAACTTGTGAAACTCGTTTAAGACCATTGTCTCGCACCTGAACAGTACCGATTTTGATAGATGAACTTCCTGCCTTCCCACTCATCCTCTCTCTGCTTGCTCAACTGCTTCCCCATCATCAAAAAAAAAGCCACCTTTCATCTCATTTATAAGCAAAAACCAGCAATCTTTTCAACACAGTAAGACAACCCATCATTTGGTTAGGCACTGCGCAAAGCCCAAATCCCTAAGGATGAAACCCCAGCCCCACCACACCAGCGGCTTCACTGGTTTCTGGATTTCCCCGGCAGTGTCGTAAGGAACACGTGGGCACGGAAGGCCGCAGGGTGTCCAGGCAGAGCTGCTGTTCCCAGCGCGGGGAAGCGCTGCGGCACGGAGCACGGTGCCGCCTGATTTAGGGCCGGGTGCTGCCTGCACGTGCTGTGCCTTACAGCCCAGCTCCCCAAGCCCCGGTGGGTATCCCGTAAACTTGGTGCGCGGAGCAATCCGGGAAAACTGAGAGTGACGCTCCAGGTCAAGACCGGTTTATCTTCTCCTTTTGCATCTTCTGTGCTATTTTTAAAATAAGAGGAAGTGTCTTTTTCCTAAAAAAAAGCCAAACCTTTCATAACCACTTCACTCCATCCTTGTGTAACACTACGAAGGGCTCATAAGGTTATAATCTTTGAACATATTATATTACTGAAAGTCTTTGATATTAAAATTAACTGCTCTAAGTAGTTAATTCCTGGGTGTTTAAGAATAAAAACCACCCTTGGGCAGTGACAACTTGAGAACAGGATTGAGCTGTTGTTCCTCGACAGCTCGGGCTGTCCCTGGGCTTTCTGCATCTCCAAGGCTCAAAGAGCATCTCCAGCTTATTTACTGGGGGGGGGGGGAAGAGGAGGACAGGGAGAGTTTGTACAAGCTTTGAATGATTTGCATTTCCTCAATTATTTACTTCTTTTTTGGAATTAGAGAAATACTTGCCCCCGGTAACTTGTTATAGGGCACCCGAGGATTTGATACCTCTGCACGTAGGAGAAGCAGACAGGAATGGCCCGGCGTGGATGGAGCCCTGCGCTATCGACAGGCGCAGCAGGAGTTTTCAGGTCTGGAAACCAGAAATTAGACGTACACCACTTCAGCAGACGCAGAGTAAATCAGTGGTTTGGCTGTCTATAACTTTGTGCTGCTCCTTGGTCACCATACAAATCCTAAGCAGTAAAGTTCTAATTTCTTGAACCCTTCTGAAGAAACCAGAGAGTGAACATATCAGACTCCGCAGCTTTGCCATGACACTTACTACTTTGTGCTGTCCCTGCAAATCACTCATAATACTTAGCACTTAAAAAATAGGTTATGAACACTCGGTGATTAATCCTCCCAAAGACCCCAGGAGATCCGTAAATAGATATTAGCTTCCCTATCTACGGAGAGTGAAATTGAGATAGCACGGATTAGACAATAAGCTGATCCAGTGGCCAAACTGATGCCCTGCTTTATTTACTAATCCTTTATCATCTGTGCTCTGTCTAAGATTTAGGCTGCTGACAGTATTTTAAGCCTTATTTTAAAAGGCAGGTACAGAGCTGCGGAACAGCTCTTGCTATCACCGGAGCGGGCGTTAACTCCTCTCAACATCAAAAACCGGTTTGATAAATGGCTGAAAGGCAGGTTGCAGCCCAAGGAGGGCAGCGGAGGTCCTGAGCCCCGTGCCTGGGTTGACTGGAGCATCTCCAGGCACCTCCACACTGCAGGGCTGACAGAAATGCACCTTAAAGCATTCTTGGGTGATATCTATCAAACGCAATGACTAAACCTGCTCTACCCAAAAGCTGAGATGCAGCACTTTTCATGTACCCTGCGACCGTCTCCTCTCCGACTGCTGCCCACTCTGGAACAAAGTAGGTGATGACAACGTGTCATTTTTCCACTTCCTAAGCACCGCCACCCTGACATTTTGGGGGAAGGGCTGTATCCAGGACACCTCTGGGCACTCAGCAAAGCCCATGCTCGTGGCAGGGCTGGATGACCAAGACCCATCTCCTCCCCGAGAGGCCTGAAGGCATCTCTCCCCAGGCAGAGCCGCTCCCGGCTCTCTTCTTCTGCCCAAATCCCAGTCTGGGGAACAGACTGGCGCCCTGGCTTTGCACGCTGCCTGGTGAACGATGGCTCTGCTTCCCCAGTTCCCACCGAGCCCTGAGTCTGGCAAAAGGGTCTAATGTGGAGTAGCCTGAATACATCCGCTATTGCTCCGTGTGGTTTTTTGTTCCCTCCTGGCAGAACACAGATATTGCTGCTTCTGGAAACCTACTGTACCCATTTTTAACCGGCTGCCGCTGAAGTGCGATCCCCATCTGCCGTTTCCTATATCAAACATCCAAGCCTCCTTGTGGGCCTTTGTAAGCATGCATTGCGTAAAAATAAATATGTGTTTATACAAGCACACAACCACACCAGTATCTGCCCAAATTGGCAAAATCTAATTTGCTTCCCAGTCGTGACAAGCCAATTGCTAAGTTTCGGTCTATAGTGTTTGCTACGTGGCCAGGTGTGCACCGCCAACAATGGCGGTTTATAAGACTGCCATTATAAATATACAAAACCAAAGCTTTGTGCTAATGTACGTGCTGTGATATTATACACAAACAGCATATTTTTCTTTCTCAGATTGTAATGTTTGGCATAACTGCACATAACATACCATATAAACTCCAGCGTGCATTAAGATCATTCACATAGCGGTTTCCTTGGGATAATTCCCAGAAGATGAGATAAATTATATGATTTCCATGTGTGGGATCTAAACCAGATTCTTTTGATTAATCATAAGTCATTAATGGTAATGGTAATGAGTATGCCACTAAGCATACTATAAAATATGTAAAGCCTGGATGATTCTCAATAGATCTTGGCAAGTGCCTCATTTAACCTTCACAGCTCATGAAAAACTGTTCGAACTTCTTCGTTTTAGACATGAAAACTATTGATTGTTTACAGCATTGTATGACCTTTTCTGACAAGTGGGAAAAATTATGAGATATTAGGTTGTAATTCAATCATGGAATATGCTCTAAATTATGTTGGGTTTCAAAATGCCAATGTTGTTTCTGCACATTTATTTTAGCTTTGAGTCTCATCTAAGTCTTTGGAGAAGATATGTATGAAACTATTTCAAACTGCAGTGCTCCTTGAATGGCCCTGAGTGCAGATAAACTGTTAATATCTGTAAGGCATCAGATCTGAAAAGTTACTCTTAGCTGTAACGAATAATAAGTAATTTTAAAAAACATCAACGAAATGAGGCTTAGCAGTTATATATAAAACAGAATGTGTATCACATGAACCGACATCCTATTTTACAAAACCCGTGCAAAGACATACCCAGACTCACACCACTAGTGATGTCTAACCACTACGGTGTCTAGCTAAAATAAAGGCGTCTTGGTCTAACAGCGTCTGTAATGGTCCACTTTGACCCATTACCCTGAACCTCAGCCTCACGTGGAAGCTTTCCTTCACACAACACACGGGTTTTCAAGAGTTAAAAATACAATGTCACAGCAATTTTTCTTCTCCTACGGGATCTCATTTATCTTCCTTCTAAACATATTTTCTACTGTTTATCTTACTTCAAAGTCTTCTACCCTTTCATCATCAGAATTACGCCTCCAACGACAGGGAATTATTGTATCTTATTTCAGACCTTTAATTAAAAGCAATAAGTGACCCCTGAAATGAATGTTTGGGAGCACAAAATTAAATAAACATTTAGAAACTGAGTTGTGTTAGAAAAAGACTTCTTTGTTACATGTTCGTTGAGTGGTGAATGACTCTGTAGATCCTGTACATGACAGAGATGCTGCTGATGGTTATCTATGACTTTTTTGAAAGGTGGACTGTTTCCCCTGTATCAGTAGAACACTTTTGCTAGAAGTGGTTGACATCTCTGCCAATGCTAGCAGATGCACGAAAGAAAAGCCACGTGGAAAGGTCCTACATTCACTAATTGCTTTGTTCTCAAACAGGTCAGTAAATTTGCAGAACTTCAGCTCACCCCGGGCTCCCCTGGCAGGCATCCCACCAATCACCACTTCCCATATATAAATTCACCTTTCATATATTTTGCAGACTGCTCAGCCCATTTCAAGTGTTATCACCTAATTGTTTGCAACTAATAAGATTTAAAAATTTACAACATGTAAAAAGTTTTTAACATGCCCATTTCAGTGAAGGAAGCTCCTCCTACCTTAACAGACTGCAGAGAGGAGACAGAATTTATTCTTCTTTGAAGACCTTTAGCTCTCCGCCTGGGATTCTTTCCAAACCAATATCTACTGAACCAAACTTTGTCTTTCCATAAGTGACTCTAATGCTCAAACTGAAGTAGAAATGCTGAAATACATGCACCCAGCGGAACACAAATAATGGTTAAAGTTGGGATTTGAGGCATTCGAGTCTCTCACAAGGAACGAGGCATCGTCTGGGCTGTTCTGAGTTAGCACGTTCCCATCCGCACCCGAGGCTGTTAATGTATATACCTAAGAAAAGGACTGGAACCGTTTTTCTGTAATGGACATTAAAGGTTTTGGCCTGCTGTAAAACAGTAATGGCTTTGGTCTGTAAAAAAGCTGAATATAGACAGGTTTTTTACAGCTGATAGTTTAACAGTAATTGGTCCCTGTCATTCTCACCAGTTTCAGGCATTGAGATTCCTGAACATCCTGCTGCATAATTCAGGGCTGATTTATAGGAAGAAGGACAAAACATTACCAGTCTCAGCGGAAACATACTTCTACTTGAACTGGAAAGTTCAAATTTGCTGGAAAGAGGTCATTCAAGTTTGTATTACTGTGCTCCTCGCCCTCAAATTCAGCCTGCTCTTTCAAGAGGGCAGGTCCTTGAGGAATTTCACCATGTAAAATATTGAGGAGACCTCAAGCTGTGTGAGGAGCACAGACTTAATAGGAAGAACCAGCCTTGCCTCCACATTGCTCAAACCCACTGTACCAGGTCCTCTGAGGAGCTAGAATGAGCACGGTTTTTAAAAATGTAAGTCAATTTTACCTAAAAACCAACAACCGTCTGCCATCGGGCACAAGCTTCGAGGTAAGTTCTGTATAGAGACATTTCTGACACGACTGTTTGGTAAGTCACCGAGTTGCTGACAAATTTAGGGATGCCTTAGCTTCAGAAACTTCATGCTGAGAAAGAAAGCATCTAAACTGTGTGCATAATCACCTTTTATCTATATTTTTTTGCTGGAAAATTAGGCAAAAGACACAGCGATGTATACAAGCCAAGCAACTCAAAAGAACACGGGACTGAATGTGTACTTAAAACAGATCAGTGGTGATTTAACCATTTCCTTACAAAGACCAGGCAATCATTTGGAAAGGCATCAGCCTTGCAGAGCTTTGATCCATGACATAAGAGGACATTATCAGAACGCCACCCAAAATAGGGTACGGTCAAGTACTGGGAAAGCATTAGATTTGGCGCAGGAAGGACTTGACCCACGGCTGCCAGTGAAGGCAGAGGGGGATCGGCTCATTAGTGGCAAATGAGTTCCCTTTGCTCTCTTAATCTGCTCTTGACACAAAGGCACATGAAATATTCCCGTACAACGCCAGGCAATGCAGCTTGTTGCATTTCAGCCAAGTGAGTTCAGTTTCAGTGAAGACACAAATAATACAACTCACTAAGTTGAAATACATGTGGGAGGGGCAGGCGGAGGGGTCGTTTACAGCCGCCTGGGGTAATTACTCCGTAGGTACCAAATTCTGGGGTTTCAGAAGATATATACACCTGTCAACATCTCCTGAAGGCAAAAAGAAGATAAAAATGCTGAGGTGGAGACATCCCTAAGGTGATAAAAAATAAGTTTAAAGGCAGAATTTATCATTTCTGCTTCATATTTTGAGTTTCATCATCCCAAGTCTGACTACACACTCGGAAGCACCAAGAAGGGTGCAATGCAGCATTGCCTGTGTAAAACTCCTAGATTTCCTCAAATTTTTTCCTTTTTTTTTTTTTTTGTGGGGAGGATATACTCAGGCCTGATGGCTTTAAAACAAAGAAATCAAACCCCTGAACTATTGATCCACTGGCATGTTAAAGGTTATCATATCTACCGCCAGGAATGCACAACCAAGCAATCAATTTCCTAATTAACAAAAGGTGCAATATATTTCTGCCATCAGATTCAGGTAGTTTAGGAAGATAATCACAGCTCAATTAAAAGTTACTGCTCTCAGCTGGGAGCGATTGGGTGAACACATCTCATCCATTTAAAAATAAAGACAAGCCACTCTGTTTGAACAACCACTGGAAAGTCGCGATGGGTGTGCAAAGTCACAAGCAGCGTGTGGGACCGTCAGAAGGACGCTGGCCATGACTAACACCGCCCGGAACGGCTCTAAGTGACTCTCCAGTGCAGTGCGAAGGTCTGGGCCATTGAATTGTAGAAGATGTAGACACTGAGATTGTGGAGGACACCAAGACTGTGAGGAGAACTAAACCATAAGCAGTGTGAGACTAAGCCAGACTGGATCTGATTGACTCCAAGCTTCAAGCCAGTCCCGTTCCAGATTGGCCATCTCCCATTCTTATATTCATAAAGAGCAGAAATTAGGGAGACAGAGGTACAGAAAAGGAAACGGGATTGATCCTATTCCTACTAAAAGCAAAAGGTACTTCAATTTTGGTTGGTGCTAAATGCGAAGTATTTGGAGGAAAGGAAAAGAGAGATGGAAAATTTCTGAGAAAACAAGAAACTGTGGAAAAAAAACAGAAATGGAAAAGAAAAGCAGCATGTTCTCACTCACCTGGCACCTTGTGTACGGCTTCGCCTTTGGAAGACATAAAAGGTACAGAAAAGTTTTGCTTTCTAACAAGAACTTATGCTGGCAGGACCCGACTCTGCCATGTGGTCCGTGGTGGTGTTTCAAACAGAGCAGGAGTCCAACACCCGGCACGTTTGTGCAACGCCTTCGGCCTCTGGTTGAGGGACACAGCATCACCTTCTGCTTTTCATGCTGCCGGTAAGCCATCAAAAAATCATTTCTGCCAGTGCAATTGGTATTTTCACCTCTGTACAGCAGTCTCCCTTATTGCTCCACACTCATCCCACAGGAAACACTGAAGAAAACTCTCAGAACCACGAGCAGAAGAGACTTCTTTCCGAGTCCGCATCCTGCCGTAGCTGATGGGACACGGACTCCTGGAACCACCAAAACCAGAGACTCCCATGGCTTGGGGAAAAACGAGCTCGGAGGGTGACGCAGCCCCAGGGCAGCTCCCAGCCACGTATGCCCCTGTGACTCCTTCCACAGGTTTTTAGCTGCAGACAACGGCTTTTTGTGTCATTCTTAGCCAAAAAAACAGCAGCGGGGGAGAGGCAGAGGATCAGAGCACGGTGTAGCCAAACCAGCAGAGATTGGGTTCTCCCCCGTTGCCAAAGACAGGGCTCTGGGCACAGCCAGAACAGCAAGGGACAAAGCACAAACTGGGCGGGAGACTGAAAATGCACGTTACAAGAAATATTATTTTTTTTCTTTAAAAACATTAACTTCAATGCCTTCCACGCTGATGAACAGGGATCTAACACTCCCTCCGCTTGCCTTACTCTGCATCTACAGACTCACTCTACTTAAATATATCTACCATATTTACCTCGTCACTGCAAACAGACAAACCTTACAGAAATGCTCAAAAGTGAAAGGTGTTTCACTGTACTAAATAGATATTTTCTGCTGACAGTGACAGCTTATTTATATGTGGACTAAAACATAAAAGTAATAGCCATATCTGAATCTCTGGCAGGCAAAAAGTTGGATGGATACTTTTAACATAAATGGCTTCAATATTTTTAAAACCCTACAGAATACGTGGACAAGTATCTGAACCTAGAATGCATTTTATGGAAAATTCAGAAATAGTTGGAAAAAGAGAATTGCAACTCGTTGTCTACCTGGGGGTATTTTTTCTAAGGCCTGAGAACAAAAAAAATGTTGTTATAAATTATACAAGTTTTAAGGTTTTAATAGTATTTAATAACATATAATTTTAAATAAAGCAGAAAAAATAATTTTAAATATTCTGTGCTTTGATTCATATATGGGAAATGGAAAAATATTCATATATATCACTTTCTGCTAGGTAGATAAATAATAGCAGTGTGATGCATTGCACAAGTTCCTCCAAAGATTACTACCCTGGGTTTGGAGCCACTCGAGTATTCGCCAAGCCCATGGCGACCTGCACTACCTTTTGTCACACGGAGCGATTGATCTGCGTGCGTACGGCGGGGGACCAGGAAGAATATGATTTCAGTAACGAAGTTACCTATTCTAGCTCTCTCTAAAATTCAGTATCAGTAAATTGCAGCTGTTGCCCTTGGCAACGTGGGCAAGTGAGACATTAACCACCCCTGCCTCGGGCTGGGGAGGTTGTGGGGACAGTGACCCGCCGTCAGCAGTGCCACACCGCCACAGCAGAAGTGACCACCTGCAGAAGTGACTACCCATGTTCCGAAAATCATTCCTCCACACCTTAATTGAGAGATCATTCTTAAAGAGGAAGTAATTCAAAAGCAGGAAATGGCTGCAGATAACTAACATTTTTAAAAAAATCGGAGAGACATCCAGTATATGTCAGAAAAAATTCTGATAGGCTTCTGAAAAACATACTTTTTATATAATATATGTTATGGTGATAACGGCATATATATATGTATATATAAATAAAACTGATAATGACTTTTCTGTGCGAGTAGCTCACATAATGTTTGATGAATTTTACAGATTGCACAAGCTGCGTATCGAGATCATTTGTCCCACTACACCTTCTACAGTTGCTCCTGCTGTAAAGTGGGACGTATCATAGCCCAGAAGAAAACCAGTCCCTCTTTCTGGTGACAAAATTACTGCGTTACGCATCTCATCGCCATGGAAGACTGAGGTGAGCGCGATGACGGCAGCGAGAACTCCTGACAAGGCTCCCTCCCGTTGGAGAACGTGCCTTTGCGCCTCCAGGGGCTGTGAACCCTTTGCTCCTCACAGCTTGGTCTCTGTTACCAAAAAGTGCACTTTCGGGAGCAGGGCATCTCTTCAGCTTATTTCTTGCAGACAAAATACTCAGAACCCAATGCCCTGAGCCGTGGCTTAAACTTTCCTTAAGGAATGGCTGTACAGTGCAGCTGAGGCAATCCAACCGCAGGCCACCAGCACTGGTGCTCGTCTGATCCCACCACCACCTGGTTCAGAAAAAATTGCCCTCCAAAACCAGCAGACCTTTTTTTGTCAGTTTAGCTCCTTGAATTAGATCTGTGGGTTGTCGGACAAATTGTAGCACCGTTGCAAGGCAAGAAATGGATGCTGCAGCTGCCGACAGAGGAGGACTCTCCCTCTTGGCCACAACTAACATCTAGAGAGGCTTAACTACACCAAGAAATTGAACTTTTGGAAGTCTTTCTTCCAAATTCATTCAACTCTCACAAAAGCAGATGCTCTTCTTGCTCTTATTTTCACAACGCTCCTGACAGCTTGCCGCTAAGTGACTGAAGACATCAGCTACTCCGTTGGCAGAGCAGAATAAATCCCGAGGTGGGGAATTAAGTAGGATTGCATCGCCTTAGTGTCAGAGAAGCTCTGTCGTTACAAGGATTTTCGGTTTAGTTCAGTGACAATGGACTCTCTGAACCTTCACTAAGAAATCATAATGCAAATTTTATAACTGAAGTGAGTCTAGATTTATGAAAAAGTATACTTTTCTAGACAACTATAATTAGTGACACCTTAGGCATCAATAAATAAAAATCCTGTAAGTAAATGTTGTGGTTTAACCCCAGCCAGCAACTAGGACCACGCAGCTGCTCGCTCACTCCCCACCCCAAGGTAGGGTAGGGAGAAGAGGGAGAAAAGGAGGGGAAAGGGAAAAAACTGATGGGTTGAGATACTGTTTAATAGAACAGTAACGGAAAAGTAATAATAATAATAATAATAATAATAATGATAAAAGAATATACAAAATAAAATGATACAACACAGGTTGCTCTCACCACCCAACGATGGGTTGCCCAACCCCTCCCGAGCAGTGATTGCGGCTCCCAGCCCCCGGCCAACCCCCGTTTATATCCTGAGCATGAGGTCTGTGGTGTGGGATGTCCCTTTGGCCGGCTCGTCCTGTCCGTGCTCCCTCTCAGCTTCCACCGGAAGCTGAAAAACGTCCTTGACTGATGTGGACATCACTTAACAACAACTACAACAGTATGTATCACCAACAGTCTTTTCATACCAAATCCGAAACACAGCAGCTGCTAGAAGGAAAATTAACTCTATCCCAGCTGAGAGCAGGGCAGTAAGTGAATAAATAACATCCTTTCATAGTTGTAATGTAGACCTGCAGTTTAGGATTTCTGCTTCTTTGTTTAAGGTCTATTTCAAAATCTTCTGAAGCCAACAGGACCGTTACATTAACTTCAGAAACCCCTATCCACTTCTGAACAGAACAAGAAAATGCAAATCAAAGAAATAGTTAGAATTTAAATGTACTTAAGTGAAATGCAGGAAGCAAATTCAGAATCCAGGTCTCTCAGGGCCCCCTGCATAACATTTATTTTAACTTATAATGTTGTGTCATTATGTTTAATGAACAGGAATCCTACTTAGCAGAGATACCACAGCAGAGATTCACCAGCAGAACTCCATGGGAAAGAGAAAATCATTCAGTTTATATTATTTTAATATTTCATTAGCGTTCTTAACAGAATCTCCCTAGAAAATAAAAATAGCCTCAATTCAACACAAATTATGTGCAAAAAATCTGCCCCAAGGCAGTTTCAGCAGAGATTTAGATTTTCTCTGACTGTAGGACCTTGATATTTACTCCCTTTGCTTTGAAAACATAATCATAACTACTTTTTAAAGTACTTTTTATTACAACAGATTTTGATGACACAAAATTCTTTGGGGTTACACCTGACCAAGCCAACAAAAACAGATACTTAAATAACATTTTTAATAACTGTCTTTCACCCTCCTAAGGAAATTAAAGCAATACCTCAGGCCACACGCTTCACCCTCGTTAGGAAAACGATCTCACAGGGCCGTTGCTCCGTCATTCTTGCTGGGGAGGAAATTCGTTCAGAGCTGGGGAGGAAAAGGGAGGAGAGGGGCTTTCAGTGGGATCCCTTGCACACAGAAGCCAAGGCACCCACTTTATTTTGAAGATGTCCCAATGGAACATTCTTTAATGAACGGTGACAGTTCTGCTCTATGAGAAACCCAGTCAGCACCTTCCCAGGCAGCAGCTCTGCCGGAGCCCACGAAAATAAAACCAGTTCAAGAAGCAGAAAAGAAAAGTGAACGGTAATTATTAATTAGTAGAGCTTCAGGCAATTATGTAACTGTCAATGGAAAGCTCAGACAGATACATGACAAAGTCAGACAGAGAGGGAAACAGAATGACAGGGTGTGGGGCCAAACTTGACAACGGTATCATTTCTGTCTGCAGGGAAATTATACCTTTCATGTCCATTTACATTTGATGTAACAGCAAAGTACAATAAAGAAGAATAATGATTCAGTCCCACTAAAGGAACTCAACATGACGTGCCTTCTGCTTCCAGGCATCCGTTCCACAATTATTTTTAATCTCTGGTGTCTGTGTGGCACAGATGAAGTATACGAACGTTGAAAATTAACGTGATGAAAACCATGAACCTATTTGTTTTCTTTCAATTCACTTCTGCACTTAAAGCCTTGGTTGGAGTACAGGCTTTCCAGACCATCTATCTAAGCTCCAGCTCCTGCCTTTCCTGGCAACGCTCAGTTGGATTCACCCTGCCTCTTCACCCATAGCATCAGTTCAGAATTGGCTATAGGTGGCCCAAGTCTATTGCTAGGGCTTTTCTATGCAAATCCTGGAAGAATTTGGCTGGTTCTGTCCAGCAAATCCTATGTCACCCTATGGGATAAGTAAAGCCAAGCAAGAACATCTCAAGAAGAGAAGAGCTCTCCTCCACATCCACTGCACACCCCTTGCAGCACAGCAGTGGCTCGTGGTGAGGTTACCCAAGTACAGATTCCTGCTCGGGCTGCTCATGGGTAGAGCAGCTGCTTGAAGCATCGAGAAGATTACCCACCTTCTTAATGTGCAAAAGATATTTCATGCCTTATCCTACCTATTTTAAATGTATTCACAATAAAAAGTTTATGAAACCACCAATAAATTACTGTGAAGTTAAATTTTCTTCCACACTGAAAAGATTTTAAGTCTTGCTCTCAGCGTGAATCGGATTTTCAAGGCCATTTAAGTACAAACTTTCAAGGCACAGTCCACACCGATTGCTAGGGAGTTGGACTAGATGACCTATAAAGGTCCCTTCCAGCCCAAACCCTTCTATGATTCTACGACACAAGGGCTGCACCCCACACTGCTTTACACAAACAGATGTTAGACCTTGCCCATCCCAAACGGATGAGCACATAACTTTTGCACACAAACCAGGCTTCATGTCCACTTCTTGTATTTTCCCATAAATTCCAGGGAAAAAAAAAGAAACAAAAAGGTGAAATTGAAGTGTTCCCAACTTATCAGTAAATCTGTATTCTACATAAAGTACCAAACAATCTTTGTGACTGATGGCCAAACCAAATATCCTTGAAACACAACATTTATGTTACGGCACAGCACTGGAAAACTAATGCCAGATTTCTTGATGCTGGAGACTTTTTTTCCAGGTAAAACTCTTTTTGAGTGGTTAAATGAAAATCGCTTCACGTTTTTTATCGTAGCATTCAACAGCTAAAAACCATTACCAACCTAAGGTTTGAAGTATTCACAATTGCAGAGTGGAGGTTTGAAGTGTGTTATCGGAGGTATTGCCTTTTAAACACACGTCCTGGGCTGGTTGGCTGCTTCCCTGGCACAACTGCATTACCATGCCATTAATGACGAGGTATTGGGAAATGCCCTTGCTCTGTTACGCCGCTGTGGCGCTAACAATAAGGGAAATTAGGAAAGCAGAAATTTTGCATCCTCTTTTTCCTCCAGACAGTTTGTTTTCCAGTCTAGCCAAGCAGTCTCCATCTTCATGCAGTGGAACAAAACAGGATACAACTCTGTTTCCCAGGTATCGCTGATGCATTTCGTATCTTTAAAGGTGTGAAATTACCGAAAATGTCGTTGTGCTTCGGGTCTGACACACAATGTGGTTCCATAGGACAGAAAACTGGCTAAAGTTTGGCAGCCCAGCCAAGACCTCTGCCCAATGAACAAGTTCTGTAGAACAAGATGCTTTGGAAACCTTTCCTTACCCTGACAGACTGAAACAGAAGAACGTTGTTCCCATTCCTTACTAGATGTCCCAAGTTTTCTAAACCCGTTTATATGACCATATTGCAAGGAAATGAAAGATTTTTGCCCTAAAATTCAAAGTATTTAGGACATATTGCAATAACCATTTATTTCAGGTTTTAATTAATATAATCCTGAATCTCCATTTCTCTTCTGGAAACCTCTTTGGAATTTTATTTGATGATGCAAAAGCCTGTCATTTAACTTCAGCATCAGACATCATGGATAGAAGAGTCAAAGAAAAAAGGCAGAAAGAGAGAGACTAACAATCCTGGAAGGATGAGGTGAGGAGCACAAGGAAGACGTGGTTCAAGTCACAGGAAGGAGAGATAATTTAGGAAGTTGCGAAGTAGACATCCGTTATTAATCAATGGGTATGCTATTTATTAAAAGTGTATCATTTTGCTTAAAGAGTCAGGACTAGATTATCACCACAGGATACCTTATCTATTTTTTGTCAATTATACTGTAATCACTATACGATGTGATCAAATCACTTTGTTCCAAAACCAGCCCACGACTCCCTTTGCCACCCTGTGCTGCTCTAGAACTCATGGGTAGTGCTGGCTACAAAATTTTATTTGCCCACCTTGGAAAATTACAACTCTTTATTGGAACATCATACCAAAACAAGCTAGAAATGTGGCCACGGCACAAACTGGTATGGTTTATCAGTGCAGGAGCATGGGAGACTGCAGGAGCGCACCCCACACACCAACACCCACATGTGTCCCACTGCTCCTCTTTGGCAAGCCTGGACTACCTGCCCAAGAGCCTGTAAGTCCAGGAGATGAAGGACAAGCAGCTTCTCATATTGTCCTCACTGGTGTGCAGCTTCTGCATCAGGCTCGTTTGCCAGTCTGGGATGAGGCCCCTCCACCAACTGTTATTTGGGCTATCCAGGCAAGGACAACATTTCACAGGAGATCTCAAGTGTTACGGACTCATCACATGTCTGCATGGACGTAGGCATGTATCAAATGACAATTATCAGACATCGGTGTTCATTTAGTAGCACTGAGAAAACTGCTTTTAGTTACTAAAGAGAAGGAAAAGTGCCACGAAATTGCACAGTGAAGTTTAAAATGCATTGACATTGCATTAATGTTCTGCAAAGAAATAATGTTCAATTAAGCAACTTAAATGTTGGCTGTTAATTATCAATGGAAATTTCAAAAATCTGGAAAGAATGTAAGGTACATACCTTTCTCATATTAATAAAGATTGCAGAAGAAAAAGCTGCTTCTACAAGAGTATTAGACAGTAAATTGTCATGTACAAAATAAACTATTCAATTAAATTGTTGGATGTGACAACAATAATCAAGATGTTAAGGCTTAATATTCAGTAATTTCTAGTGAAAGAAGCAGATTATTTTTTACTATACAAATGAAAAATTATTTCACACAATGAATAAAAACCATGAAATGGGTACCACTAAAAAAAATTAAATACCTAATAATCTGTTTAACATCGTTGTTGGTGACATGGACACTGGGATCGAGTGCACCCTCAGCAAGTTTGCCAATTACACCAAGCTGTGTGGAACGGTTGAAACACTGGAGGGAGAAGATGCCATCCAGAGGGACCTGGACAGGCTTGAGAAGTGGGCCCATAAGAACAACATGAGGTTCAATAAGGCCAAGTGCAAGGTCCTGCACATGGGTCAGGGCAATCCCAAGCACAAATCCAGGCTGGGCAGAGAATGGATGGAGAGCAGCCCTGAGGAGAGGGACTTGGGGGTGCTGGTGGATGAGAAGCTCAACAGGAGCCGGCAACGTGCGCTGGCAGCCCAGAAAGCCCCCCGCATCCCGGGCTGCATCCCCAGCAGCGTGGGCAGCAGGGCCAGGGAGGGGATTCTGCCCCTCTGCTGCGCTCTGGGGAGACCCCCCTGCAGTGCTGCCTCCAGCGC
>VFFE01007174.1:2722496-2739267 GCA_008921705.1 Burhinus oedicnemus | reverse complement strand
CTTTCTTCTTTTTTTTTTTTTTTTTTAACATTAAACCAAGGGAAGTAGTTTGTTTCCTGCATTATCTACATCATCAGCATCTCCAGTTGAATAAAATAACTGACACAAACCACTGGCAGCCTGAGGTACATCTGTCAACTAGGTTAGCTTACAAATTAAAGTTAGAGTTAAATGTGACCACATCCAGTGATGACACTGCTAAACTTGCATGGATTTCTAGAAAAATAGGAAGAGACAAGGAACTGACACAGTTAAAAGGGCCTACTGAAAAGCACGCAATAAAATTTAAGACGTGGTTCTGTAGGTTATGAATATAGATGCTCCCTTTTCGACAGGTTGAATATATGATTGAAGTTAAAAACAATATTGTTTCTGTAAAACGCAGCGTATTGTTGAACAGAGTGCTTTTACAAGAAGACTGCGTCATAAAACTTACAGAATTGGATCAAGGCATAAATGCAAAAAAATCTTAAATACAAAACTTCTTTTCCCTGCCTTTTTTACAATATATGCTTAGATTTTGTTCTTCCAAAGCCAACCACATTTGCAAATGCAGGAGCTGGGACATACTAAAAAGTTATTATGGACTTGAATCAAAATAATTTTTTAAGTTCTCTGTTTCACAGCACTTTTTGCAGTACCCTTCTGAGGTCTCTCAACCCCAGCTTGAGATGCATCCAGGGAGAACATCCCTAGAGGTGGTCTGTTCTACTGAGGGCTTTCCCCAGAGCCAGCAAAGCCACCGCAAAAGGTCTCCTCCAGTTTCACAGGATCTGTGACACCGCAGAGGAACGGCACCGATGGACTCATCCCTTCTCTGGCCTGACCATCTCTCTGTCACAAGGGTTCCATTCATGGATGTTAACCAGAATCAAAATTCCTTACTGCCAGCAAGAACAACATCCATTCCTTGATAAAGACCCTGCTTTTATCCATCGCTGAGCGTGCCTCCAGCTCTACTTACTGGAATCCAGAGTCGAATGAAGCCTGCAGAAATTGGAAGTGATCAGATTGCATCAGCAAACGACGTTCCAGCGCTGCTCAGCTGACGCTTCCCCTCCTCTCCCCGGAACCGAGCCCTGGCCGTGCACCACGGTGCAAAGCAGACACGGGAGCATCCCGCCAGCTCCGGGGGGCTCCGAGGGAGTGAAGGGATGCACAGTTTTGCCGGGCGGTACTCGGGTTAACCACATTCTCAGGGAGACCAGATCGCAATGTCAGAGTCTTTCTACTTGCAGAGCTTCACTGCCGGTGTGTTATGTGCCATGTTTAGGGAGGGAAGGGGCACGCCGCCGTGCGGTAACCGTCGGAAGTAATAAGAACAGGGGAAGGCGTAATGTAGCTGGGGAAAGCCATAGTCCCTCTTACAGTGGCAGCAATTACTGTGGCCAAACGCTGCGAGACCAGAGAGTGAAGCATTTAAAACCCTTTCCTCCCCTCGTCCTGCAGCAGCAGTCGTCAGCCGGTACGGGGAGAAACGCATGGAGTCACGCGTGGTGAGGAGTACCGGGGTGCAAAGCTGACGCTCCAAACAATACAGAAAAATCGGCCTCTGTTAGGTGAAGCACAGGAACTAACAGTCGACTCCTAATCCACTAACCCTGTCAATTAATTATTGTACCTATAATGCGTTTGATGCAGTGCTGTGGCTTTCCAACCCTCCTTTTAGCTACACCTATAAAGCTCCTCCTCTACGCCAGAGGACTCGCCGTCTAAACATACTGCCTAATTCCTCGGGAGAAAGACCAAAGAGAAAGCGGTTTGCAGGGCGTAACGCACTCTTCTTAGAGAGTTCAGACACAATAATATGTAAGGCACTTCAACCCGTGCCCACAAGGGACGGCAGTAAGTCCTATTTAATTCAACTAATGCGTTATACAAGTTCCATTACTTCATGTAGAACAGCTTTAAATAGTTTGGGTTCTCTTATGTTTAATGCACGTCACTATCAGTGCATAATTATTTTTTTACATAAGTGAGAAATTGAGTACTCTACCATTTGTTTCATGCCAGCACAAATTTTTTCAGTTAAAGTTAATTTTACTAAATAACATCATCTTCACATCTCGGTCCCAGTGTTCTCAGACCCAGAACAGTTAAAACTGGTGAAACACATTCCTGTCATTCTTGTATTTGTTTTATGCATCACATAGCATGACACATCTTTAAAGCCAGGGCATTTCAAATATCTATGAAAATGACACAGATTGCCTGCCAAAAAACACATGATTTTTTTCTACTTTCCCAAATCACCATTTCCAAACAAATCATCATAGAACGGTCCCTCCAGAGCAAGTACTGCACAGTTACGAGGCTAACATACAAAAAGAAACACATTTGCAACTATGGGACCACAGCTAAGAAAAGGACCATTTGGGATGCTTTTTACACATTGAATTATTCTCCTGAGCCCCAAGCTCTTCACATTTAAAGAGTTTTTAACTTTTAATATGAGGGGTTAGGCTATATAGTCATACACACCTATTGCACGGCAGCAAGTTGGTTTGTTTTCTACCAATATTTCTAAATTCAAGTCTTAAGGCGCTAGTAAACTTCAGGTTCAAAAAATTAAAACACCAAACCCAGCAGATGCCAATCCCAAAGAAATAAGATATTGCTAAACGAGATGTGCTGCTTGGCTCAGAAGGTGAGATTTGCTCTCCCTCTAGAGTTTCAGCTGTATGCGCTGTAGCCTATAACAGTTAGCTAATCAAGTTATTCTGCTAGTGCTGTTGGTGGCTCTTCATTCAAAAAACGGTAGTGACCTTGAAAATATATCTTTCCATGAAATCGTATCACAAACATTTTATCCAGCCTTGACCACCAGTCTAAACTCCTCTCAGATACATTATAACTCTTTAATATAATAGCTGCAAGCAAACTGCTTATAGAAGTTCATATTTATATTGTCTCAGTGTTCAACATCTTTAGGTTCATCTTTCCCTTCACTTTTGGCATTGCGATATAATCAAGAAAATTCACCCTGAACAGTCTGATAAAACCCTGTGCTGCTCTAAAAAAACTAGCTGGATCAGTCATTTGAACAACATGAGGATAAAAAGCATTTGCTTCGTGCTCATTCAAATATATAATGTTCAAGCAGGAAAAAAAAAAATCTCCAAGAAAAACAGCTCTCCAGTAACAGACATCTGCTCTTTGTGCCTAGCAGAAAACTCGGCTGCTCTCGGCTGTCAGGAAATCGGAGCTAACCTTTGAGTTCACGAAGCCAACAGCCACGCACTGCCCTGATCCTGGCAGGCGCGAAATGTCAAGGATAATCTCATTTCCATTTTGATGAATAATGCAGAGAACGACAAACACTTCTGCATGTGCATATACAGGAATTCGGCCATGAGAGCTCCGTGGGTTGTGTGGAAAAGGAGGCGCGAGCAAAAGAGATGACTTGTGTGCCAAGGACCCTGATGCCTTTGACTGCTACTGTTATTTTATCTCCCTTTACGTTAGAAGATAATGGGCTGAAATAACTGATTTGAGGACATATCCATTTGATTTTCTAGTCATAGAATCACAGAATGGTTTGGGTTGGAAGGGACCTGAAACATCATCTAGTTCCAGCCCCCCTGCCCTGGGCAGGGACACCTCCCGCTAGACCAGGTTGCTCAAAGACTCATCCAACCTTGCCTTGAACACCTCCAGGGATGGGGCAGCCACAACTTCCAGCCACAGAGGGGAGACATGGTGTTGCAGGGCAGTGCATGGGCAGCGGCAACACTGGAGATGAGGTGCTGGAGGCACCAGCCCTGCCGAGCTCTAGCCCAGTGCCCAGCACCTCCGGGAACCTTCACTCAAGACCCCCCTCAGCCTGAAACTAAGAGCAAGAATAAATCTTCCCTGTCCCAAAACAGGCATATATAAATAACAAAACATAGCATGTCTTCTGAAAAATCAAACATTCATTTACGTGTGGGAGCTTAAGCTGGCAGTCCTCACAAAAGCTACCGGCCAGGTCATGTTTTGGCTTTCACAGTTATATACTAGGAAAATACAGAAGAAGAGCAAAGAAACCTATGGAGCCAAAATACCTAAGAGGAGGTATCATGCCTATAATTTCTCGGTGTTTAGTGTGCAGGTAAAACAGCATGAGAAGCCCAGAAAAACAGCCGAAGCTGTGCTTTCCTGTCTCTGTTTTTCCTTTCTTTGTACCTATTCCGCGCAATCTCAGAGGGAATGGGCAGCAGCAGTCCAGGGATGGTTATAAGTGATGTTCTGGTGCGCAGGCTGAGCTTTGTTTGGTTTGTTTTTTTCTAAAACTTCAGAAAGACTTACACACAGACCCATCTCTTTTAAAATAAAGGCTAATTTTAGGTGTGCACAAGGAAACACAAAAGAAACTCTTCTTTACTCACAGAGCTTCTTGGTTTCGGTGGAGGTTACAGCTGCACAGGACCAAGTGCTGACTCCTCCCAGCAAACGGCACCGAGCTCCAGCAGCGAAGCCCCTTCGGCTGTGCCCCTCAGCCGAGCCAGACCTCCAGTCCTGCCTGTGACTGTAAGCTAATGCCCACCAGAAGCAGTGGCCACCACTGCAAAGACCAGACCAATAAAGTTTTGGCGTTGCCTTTTCATATATTCTCATTTCTGTGGACTTCTACTACTGCAGAAAACAGTGTAATGGCCGTGACTGCTCGCTCCTCTGAAGGACGCTTCATCACCGCCTCTTGTACAGTGTCAACTGTCAACATCTACAGGATTTTCTTGATTTGGTCAATCATGAAAATTTGATCAGGTTACCTCTTCAAGTTGTTTATTCTTCATTGCACACAACATAAAAATTTGCTTCAAATATTCCTCTATCAATTGGTTTCACTATTCGCTATGAACTCAAATGCCCAACTCCTTAATAAGCACATCTTTCTTAATTTGGCAGACTTTAAACACAGCAGACGACGTGCAAACTGTTGCAAACAGGTAAGTGTATTTCTGTTTAGTGTATTAAGACATTTTACAAAACATCTCTGAAGACGTTAAGAGTTTTGCAGTTTTTCATCTCATTCTTAATGTTGGTTTTTTGAAATGAGCTGAATTGCATCAGTCATTAGGTGGTCTTTAATAAATCTCCTTGGACAATATAATTCTAAATTCATAGTGAGGAGTTCATTGAACTTGATGGGTTTTTGCCAAAACTTTGTAATCAAGTGAAATACTGACTACAGAACCAAGTGGCACCAAATTATCTCCTTTGACTACTTTACATCAAGGGGAATTTTGCGTACAAATGCAGAGCCTGAAATCTGTTTTTCTAACACTACGCTCTGGATTTAAAAGGCTTAAATTAAGTCCTATTAGTAACGCATTGCTATACAATCAGGGCAAATTTGACTGAGTGCTTCTTACATTGGGAACGGGATGTTGAAATCATTTTGCTTATCTGATTATCTTCGCACGCGTTCAGTCAGAAGGGATTTGGTCTTCTACGAAACGCACTCAGTATTATTTTTGTGCTTTGTTTTTCTGGTCTCATGTCTCTTTCCCAAGTAAACTGATAGTATAAATCAAAATAAAAGTCTTTTTGCTTCAATGAAGCAATCTGAGAGCAAGGCAACACTGCTCCAGTACACATTTACATTCGTTAAAAGTCCCTCAAATTGCCTACAAAAGTTCACAGTCAGAATCCTCTGAGCCTTAAATGCATGCAGATTTCTAGAAGGTGGGTTAATAGGAACGGCTACGCCTGCACGGTCTCTTGGTGAGTACACAGCAGCACTCCAACACACCTTGCACGCCCACGGTAGATATGTGAACATACGCTGGTGCTCAGCGCCAAGGAGGACGAGCAGCACAACGTCTGACACGAGTAAAGAAATGGATGATTTTAGCTGAAATTGGGTATACAACGTCAGTGCTGGCTTTGACTAGCCAACCTGACCGCACACCCAGGTGGACCAGCAGCTTTCCTGTACCACGTTTCGCGGGCAGGCAGCTGCTGACAGACAAGAAGTGTTCTTTGGCTGCCTCTCGTCTACCCCCGGCTGACTTCTGGTTGACAGTCAGGGAAGCGTGCGCTGCCCAGGCCAAGAGCAGAGTCTCAAGCTCTGTTAAGCTTTCTTTTAAACTTCTTCTGTAATAAAGGTAAAGATTTACAAGATGGCAAAGTTGTATGATACAAGTATGTGTTGCTTAGATATTGCTTAGAACTTCTGTTAATTACTTTAGATGCTTGAAATGCTTCCTGCAGAATAATAATATATATGTGTGTGTGTGTGTGTGTGTGTGTGTGTGTGTGTGTGTGTGTGTGTGTCTGTGTGCTCAGAGGACATGATCATAGAAACATAGAATTACAGAACGATTTGGTTTGGAAGGGACCTTAAAGATCATCCAGTTCCAACCCCCTGCCATGGGCAGGGACACCTCCCACCAGACCAGGTTGCTCCAAGCCCCGTCCAACCTGGCCTTGAACACCTCCAGGGATGGGGCAGCCACAGCTGCTCTGGGCGACCTGGGCCAATGTCTCACCACCCTCAGCGTAAAACATTTCTTCCTTAGATCTCATCCGCATATGCCCTATTTCCGTTTAAAACTGTTCCCCCTTGTCCTATGGCTTCACTCCCTGATCCAGAGTCCCTCCCCAGCTTTCCTGGAGCCCTTTGAGGGACTGGAAGGGGCTCTAAGGTCTCCCTGGAGCCTTCTCTTCTCCAGGCTGAACACCCCCAACTCTCTCAGCCTGTCCTCACAGCAGAGGGGCTCCAGCCCTCCCAGCATCTCCGTGGCCTCCCCTGGCCCCGCTCCAACAGGTCCATGTCCTTCTGCTGTTGATGTCCCCAGAGCTGGACACAGTATTCCAGGTGGGGTGTCCCCAGAGCGGAGCAGAGGGGCAGAATCCCCTCCCTGGCCCTGCTGCCCACGCTGCTGGGGATGCAGCCCGGGATGCGGGGGGCTTTCTGGGCTGCCAGCGCACGTTGCCAGCTCGTGTTGAGCTTCTCCTCCACCACCACCCCCAAGTCCCTCTCCTCATGGCTGCTCTCCATCCATTCTCTGCCCAGCCTGCATTTGTTTTTGGGATTCTCCCAAGTTCTCCTCAGATCCTGGGGATAGGGCACTTCAGTCCAGCCCAGGTAGTCTCATTACATTACTCTGGTGATATCCTCACTCAGCCAAGGTCCATCAGTCCCAGCAGCCTTTCCTCAGGCGCGGCCAGTAGCTCAGCAGCAGACACTTAGGGAAAGAAGAAAGAAACCCCATGCGGAGGCGTCCTTGGCTGTTAGAGACACCAGAGGTCCCAGAAATCCCGAGTTGTGGTTATCGTGCTCAATAACCACAGGTAAACCCATCCTTCGTTACTCTAACTCTGACTTTAGGCCTCCACAGAATTTTTTGGCAATGAGTTTTGCATTGTGTTTTATGTGAGAAAGTTCTTGTCTTTTATCTGATCTGAAGCCAAATGTGAAAATAACAGAGAGGCTGAATACGACAGTGGATGCAACCGCTGCTGCGTTCGTACCACCACGGGCTCGCGTCTCCCCTCTGGCTCCTGCCCAGCTCCTAATGAGCTGCTTTTTGGAGAAACCCTCTGGTACCACATACTGAAAAGCTGCATAAAGCTCTACGATAATTAATATTTAGAATACTTTCTCTTTTAAATGCACGGATGTAAGAACACGTGAGGAACAAAATTTATTAAAGCCGTTTGATGAACGCTGGAAGACACAGTCAGAGTTACCCAAATTACTCAGGCAGCCACTGGTAAAGCCATGAAAAATCCTAAATACACTGCTGCAGATAATGTCATATTCACTAGGTGAATTCCTATGTCACAGGAAAGGGACACGAGCTTATATTACGCTGCTTGAGATACTTACCACATCTTTGCGGGAGTATTCTAGGCAGAAGCACAGAACCACATTTTATAAAAAAGGTCTTAAGTAATCCATTTACTTAAGGAGGGTGGAAAGCTCTTCATTTGTAAGACAGGCATAGATTTAATGACGAAATGGATTTCCATCAGAAGTTTCTAAAGATTTCTAAAAGGCTTTGAGCATTAACGAGAGTTTGAAATAAGCTTAGAATTTTGCCTAGCGTTGTTAGCTGATTTCTCTCCCCTTCCCCTATCCCAGGCACAAGACGGTAATCAGAGCATATTACTTTCCCTCTGGAAAATATATGTCATTATGTGAGATCCTGTGAATCTCTATTTCATATAGGTAATTTTCTAAAAATACAGCAAGTGGTAGAACAATAAAAAAGACGGTGCCTAACCAATAACAAAACTAAGATTTGATTTAGCAATAACGAATGCGGTACTGCAGTGACCTTCAGAGCGCTCCTGCCAAGAACTTTTTATATATAAAGAGAGAAAAAGCGGATCCCATAAAGACAGAAAGAGAAACATTATGTTGGCAAGTCCCTATAGCAGTAATCAAGACAATATAGATGTTCATTTGAAGGAAGGGCAATTTGGTTTAACATTATTGAAGACCCACCATTTTCTAACATCCTAAAAGCATTTCTAACTAAAAAGGGCTCTTAAACTGTCATGTGCTGGATATAAACCATCTCAATCAGAACCACTAATCTCTCAGGAAAGAATTTCTTTGGTAAAAGGGTCCCTCAGGACTGCTGCTAAAAACTTAAATGATTCAATTTTTTTGTATCTTCTCTAATGAAGTCATATCAAGAACACATAAAAATTATACCACCTGTGGAATATCTTTCCGTATTTTTGATGAATTAAGGCCTTATTCAGATCTGAAAACATCCAGCATTCCGGTGGTACCACAAGCTCTTTTGTGCAGTTATTTACAATGCAGGCTTAATTACAGCATCCCGCAAACTCAGCTTTCATCCCTGAGGTTACACAACAAACTTTTAAATAAACCGATTTTTTTAATACAGGAATTTGAAACTGTGACAAAAATCAAGAGAATAAAATATAAATTTATCTTTCCGAACACATTTTTGCTACTTGTAAATTTTCCTCAAAGCGTTAGGGAAGCAAAGACGGGCTCTGTTTAATCTAGTGCACGATGTTACCCCAGTTACCTAACGAAATCATGACCAAAGGTCCATTTGGTCCCCGGATCCTGTTTTGTCTGCCCCATGGGTCACTAGCAGGAGAGCGGTGGGAGAGGCTGCTCGGAGGGGCTGTGCCGGCTCCCTCCCGGCGGGAGCTCCGACTGCCCGGCCGCCCCTGCTTCAGGCAGGATGTTGGGTGAGAGGCTCCACATCCTCCTGTAGTGATTAAAAACTTCATCTCAGAAAGAAATGAAATGGAAAAAAATAATAACAGGAGATTTCAAAAGAAAAGTCAAGTGAAATGTTAGTTTACAAAACAATTGGTTTTATTTCGACTAATAGTACTTTTTTCTCTAAAAAAAAAAATGTTTGGAGAAACTCATATGGAAACAACACACCTCATCTTCATTTTCGATGTGCTTATGCATCAATTTTTTTTCAAAGCTTTCTGGTGGAATAGATGGAAAAAGTTAAGGTCATTGAAAATGTATACCTATAATGGTAGCTATTTTAATTTTCCACCAGTAGCATAATTAAGCATTTTCAAATTTGTTAAACTAATGCAGAGTGTGAATTATCATGCTACTCTGATGAGAACACGGTCAGCAATTATATTCTTTAACAGCAGATCGGTCCTAAACCAAAATGTATAAAAATCTTCAAAATAAACCTTGAGGATTGCATAGCTAAAGAAGAGAATGAAAGGAGGGATGTAAAGAGACCATTTTTGTTGATTGTCACCTACTTTTGAAATTCATAACACACTTGACCTGATATAATGTGCGTACTAAAATTGTCTTAAAGTTGTTAAGAAAAAACCAAAACCCAAAATGCCAGAGTTATAAGAGGAAATACTGAATAAGCTACAACAGCTAATAAAAAGTCATTCAAGCGGCTTTTATGCTGAATTGAATCATTACATAGGTTTACTAATGAACGGAGGAATATACGCATTAAATCCAATTCTCACCAATAGGTTCAAGGAAAGCTCCTATGGAGGAAGCTTCCCGGGGTGCCAGGCTCACTGCTTTTCCACACGCCGTGAAAGGAACCGCACTGAACGCACCCTGAACTACATTAATTAAATGGGATTTCTCCAGGAAAAGAACGCGGCACAGAACACGACAAGTTTAAATTACTGCAGCACAAACCAGACCACTGAGCAAGAGGTATACAAGACTTTTGGTAATACCCTACTTGGGAAATAGAGTTCAAAGCAATTCCAATTTAAACGAAGGAGGTGAAAACAATCCTGAAGTTGAGAAATGGCAGGGCGAACGTGTAACACCTGATAATGCACCACCAAATTAAAATGAGGATCAAAGTAAATTTCCCTAACAGTGGGATACAGTTATGAAGAATATTCATTCCAGCTCTGATTTTTTAAATGACTGTGCTCTGAATAGGCAGCTCATTAAAAAGATAATCGTGCAGACTTATCCTACAGACCTTATCTAATATAGAAAGTTCCAGCTGCACCTTTTAGAAATATCTGATCGTTGTTGTATTGTCAGATATTTACATAATGATGTTTTAAAATGTGAGAATCAGAAAGGGCAAACACGGTTTTAATATTCAGCAATGTAGAAACCTTCAGCTTCCAGATAGTCTAGAAACAACATACACACGTGCACGCATAAATGCCGTGCGAAGGTTGCACATGCAGCATGGATGTACCAAATGCAGCAAACACCTGCTTCTGAAGACAGGGCGTCAACACAAACATTTTATTATAAACTATTTTTTACCCAAAATAAAAGTCTATTACTGGAGAATAAGCACGGTGTATAACCATTCTTATCCGCTTTCTTTCATTTTCTTTTGAGGCAGGAAGCAATTAGCCCAGCTAAGAGTTGTGCTAGTCTCTGCGACAGACTTGGGTATCAGTGAAACAGATACTTAATCACATATATCATGTACGTGTGCGTGCTAATATATGATATTTAGTATAAGACAGGGTACATCATCTCTGTTAAGGGACTAATGACTGCAAATGCCTGTGAAATGCAAATATCTCTGTGGCATTAATGTTTTGGGTGAGAGACACTTTAATGCCTTGTGAAGGCGTTTGATGCTGAAGCAGCTTTCTCGCATAGATTAAAGGAGTCAAACTCTATTTTTCAAGATTAACGATAACACTGTGCAACTGGTGATGATACAAGGCTGGAGTGCTGCAAGCTTAACGTTTACTGACTGAATAAGGTTTTTGAAAGACAGTAAGGTACATAATTTCTGCTGACGAGGGCTAAAAACATGTAACCAAACGAAGCACTTTTCATGCTTCAGAGAGCCATCCAAATTAAAGACCCGCTATTTAGCTCGCCGCTCTTCCTTCTGACCGCTACGAACGCCAGTAAGGGTTGTTCATGGAATTGCAGGGTAGGTAGGGTGGTATCCCACAAATGACACCGAGCGGTTTGTCCCTTACATCTTTTAAAATGGGGCACGCTCCTGATTCATGACCCGGAGCCTGCCTGGAGGCGCAAGTGCAGTAGAGCAGTGTTTGAACCCACGGGCGTTCGCCCACCTCACCTTTCCCTGCGCCCCCGGGTCTCATCAGACGGATTTGGGCTCCCAGGACGGAGCAGAGCCCCAGGAGACACAGGGCGTAACGAAGAGGATTCTCGGGTAGTGGCATGGAGATAATTCTGCCAAAGCTGCCTGCATGCAGACCGTCGAGACGGTCAATTAGCTGTACAGAGGAACCAACTTGATAGATAATTAAATTACCTGAGGGGTCAGGCCATTAATACATCGCACTGTACTTCACAGGCTACCCAGAAAAATGAATCCTGATTCCAGACTATTTAGACAGAGCTTAAAAGAAAATAAAAAGTGCCGCAATATTAATTATGTGAGCATGAGCTGCTCTGCAGCGCGAAGCCTGTGTGAGAGTGGGGAATTTTGTTCTGTGCTGCTTTTTCAGCTGGCAGAAATGACACATCTATTTACAAATTAGTTCTTCATCCATCTATACGGAAAATAAATTAAGAGCCAGAAAAGGGTATCTGCTTTGAAACTTTCTGATATTTGTTCCTTTGCCTCATCTTGTACTACCTGCTGAAAAGCGCGTGAGGCGGGAGGTTAGACCTCCTGCCATGGAAACTCCAACCAACCAGCAACAAATGTTCAAGCGTGCTAAAAAAAAAAAAAATCGAGGTAAGAAATAATAAAGGAAGGTTTTACTTTCTCCTTGTACCTGTATTTCTTTATGCCAGCTAAGAAGTCCTTGTCCTCAAATCCCCCTACAAAGCCCAAGCCTGTTTGCTTCCGTTGTCACCTGCCCTTGAGGTGCAACGGGACCATCGCAGAGACCACACGAAGACCAGAGGAACCTGCCCAGGGGAGGCAGCAGCAAGGCCACATCTCAGCTTTCGGGACAGCATCTCGGGGACGGTGAGGAGCAGCGCCTGGGCTCTGCTTTGGACAGGAGATTAAGAGCACACCTTAAGTTTACTCTGGAGGACCCAAGACCATAGCTAAGTACCTGCAGGGATGCCACTTATCCCAGCCGGTGACAACCAAACTCCTCATCAGATCTCTGCAGAAACACTCCCCGTGTCCAGAAAACTACCTTCAATAATAACGCTTTTTCAGTGATACCAACCCCAGCAATTCGACCACAGGCTTTTTTAGCAAGGGGAGTTTTCTGTGCTGGAAAAGAGGCCTATGACTCTATCTACCCTCTTTTCATGGGCATCCACTCCCTGCCAGGACCGGTAGCAGAATTAAGTGATCCCTCAGTGCCCGCTGCAAACCCACATCTCGGAGAAAAGAGAATATGTGCGAGTCCCTCCTCTTGGACCTTAGCAACGTTTTACCCAGTGTATAAAAGTACCTTAGAAGAGACGGTCTAGCAAACAGAACCTTGACATGCTGTGTAAAAACTGAAACCATAAAATTCTTTGCTTAGGGGAAGCTCTTGTTTCAGATATACAGACAAAATTCATCTGCTTCATGTTGTAGTGACAAATAAGAAAAATTATTGACTTGCTGCTTTCAAAAACATATATCTTGGCATTTATGAGTGGCTTCACTCACTGAAAACAGGGGATTCTGCTTCGTTACCACTCCAATATTTAAAATGTAAAATATTTCTGTTCATTTCCATGTACCAGTTAGCTTAATGAGCTTCATTAGACATACAAATCCTAGGTGTTGGAAAGGTGAACAAAACCTCCCAAAAGCAAACAAAAAAATATTTCTCAAACTTTAGTTAATCAGCAAGGTCAAATTCTGGATATGGCCTTGTTGATATCACTTGGAAATAATGAATTTTGACATCAAAATCTGAAGATTAATTTCCTAACCTAAAAATACATGGCACCCAACATAAACAATTAAGAAAAACAAGGTCCATTAAAAATGTAAACAAAAGAAAAAAGGAAAAATGTGTGCCTAGAATACAAAAAATATTTTCTGTGTTTTAATTACATGCTTCCCTTTAACTGAAAAATACTTTGATTAAACTTTCATTAAAGTGGAAGCCCACGAAGTACCAAAACGCAGCGCAGGAATCAAGAAGCAGCTGGCGCCCAGAACGTGTCCTTGGTGGCTGCCAGCAGAGAGAGGGGCTTCGGCCCCTCGCTCCTTCTGCAAATCACTCGTACGGGGGATCACCAGTGCATGGTGGTACCCCTGGAGACCTAAGTCTGGGTGCATCGCCCGGGCAAGCTCCACTGGGCACTAGCTAACGATACGGTTTCTCATTACAGACAAATATTTTGGGATCTACCCAGGGATCTGCTAGGAGCAAGCTGTGTTGGCATCTGCATTCAGGAATAAGGATTTCCCACCTAAAACATCCTCCAAGTCTCCGTGTAACGTCTCCTTTTCCACCAGACAAAGCAAAAAAAATTGCATCAGCGCAGCCAGACCCCGCTGACAAACCTGCAAGGCTGATTGCAGTAAAATAACACGGGGAATATTAACAGAAACATGAACAGATCAGCTCTGCAACTGCTGCGGTCACCTCAGGCTGTCCCACGGCCCTAGGGGACACGGGTCCGACGGGATCACCGGGGGGGTCGGTGTGACCCCAAGTGACAACCCTGTACCCCCACCCTGTAACTGCAAAGGTGAAGGAGGGAAAGTAACAGCCAGCCCCAGCCTCCACCAGAATTCATCGCTCTGTGCGCTTTTGTTATTCTGTCAGTCTGTCGCATCAGCCCAAGACTAAAAAAAGAGAATTTTATATATATATAGAAATATATATATAATAATATATAATATATATGATATAAAAGATATATGCTATATAATAATTATATATATATGATATAAAAGATATATATATAAAAAAAATCTGTAACAACCATATATATATGTAGTATATAAATCACAGGATTTTTAAATTCTCTCATAGCTGAACGAGCAAGGAGGGAGAAACTCCTGAAGACCCACAACTGGCAGCACTCACTGTTACACACTTTAGAAGCAACCAGTAATTTACAAAGTGGCACGAGCGAAGCTTTTAATGCTGAATTTTCAAAGCAATTTGTAACCATTAAGCAAGTGTTTCAGCTCACAGGCAAGGCAAACATTGCTACGCATCTTCAATGTAGAGTTAAATTCAAGTGAAAAAGAGAAAGGAAACTTTTCCACTGTTATGCAAATAATTCATATCATGTGAAACAGAACATACAACCCCCAATCCCTAGTCTTCTACCTTAAAAAGAAAGCTTACACCCTGCTTGTAATTGTTTTTGCTGGAACATTAGCATTATTTTATTTAGCAAGAGAAGAGTCACACTTTGAAATATCAGCATCAGTCCAGAAACCCATTTATGAGAAACAATTACTTTAGGTGATTGATTTGAAGCTTCAAGGGACACGTACCGAGTTTGTTTTCAGATTAAAGAAAAAAAGGGAAATAGTTACGTTAGACACAGTATTCCATATTAATGCTAATAAAGTTGTTGGAGGGTTTTTGTGCAGAAGTGTAAATAGCAGAATCCTGCTGCCCCCTGAGGTGCGTGCGCTTGGCTCTCCAAACAGCACGTAGCGGAAAGCCTGGGGTTCCTACTGACCTAGAAATAACCTGCATTTGCATACATAGTTAATGAAAAACCATGATGAAGCGTTAGGAGCAGCATCCACGCTTTATATAAAAAAATTCATGTTGATCCGATATTAAACTTGAGATGAAAAATGGCAGAAAGCTTTACAGGGGAACTGGGGTGTTGGCTTGAGTCGCATTGCTGTTGAGAGCAAAACAAAAAGTGCCGTAATCCACAAACCCATGGTCTTTTTACAGCCTTTCAGATTAAGAATCTGCAGTTTTCCGAGCACAGATCCTACCTTGAGTCCAAGTCCAAAAAGCAAGGAGCCGGGATGTGCAAGCAAGTCTCTTGCCGGAGCTTCACCGGACCCAGTCCCTCGCTCCTCGCCTCGCTGGCACCGTGGGTGCTCCTGCCTTTTCGGAGGATAAAATGTGTTTTTTTTTCCATTTGGGGGCATTTGTCCAGGATTATTTCCAGAGATCGCTGTTACCTGAAGAAGGCAGGTGCAGGTGTCCGTCCTCCCTGTGCAGAGGAAACGCGCAGCGGTTGCGGGACGGCCTCGCTCCCTCCTGAGTTACCTGCGTTTAGCTGCAGACACTGATTTACTGATGACTCCTCACCAGCAAGACACGGACGCCTTAACTGCAGCATCTGTGTTTGGTGAACTTTCAGGAATACTAGCAAAAAAAAAGAAAAAAAAAAAAAAGGCTGAGTGTTGAAATAAGGGCTGTTGTGGGAGGGGTGTGCTCGAGTTGATTTCCCATCCAGTTAACGCCCGTCTCTGAATAACTCCCTGCCATACTAAATTCTGTAACAAATTATCATAGAATCACAGAACAGTTTGAGTTGGAAGGGACCTTAAAGATCATCCAGTTCCAACCCCCTGCCATGGGCAGGGACACCTCCCACCACACCAGGTTGCTCCAAGCCCCGTCCAACCTGGCCTTGAACACCTCCAGGGATGGGGCAGCCACAGCTGCTCTGGGCAACCTGGGCCAGGGTCTCACCACTCTCACAGCAAAGAATTTCTTCCTAATATCTCATCTAAATCTGCCCTCTTCCAGTCTGAAGCCATTACCCCTCGTCCTGTGTCACTACATGCCCTTGTAAAAAGTCCCTCTCCAGCTTTCTTGTAGGTGCCCTTCGGATACTGGAAGGGGCTGGAAGGTCTCCCCGGAGCCTTCTCTTCTCCAGGCTGAACAACCCCAACTCTCTCAGCCTGAACTTAGCCTGAAATTATTTTTACCCAAGAAGAACCACATCCAAATTCAAAGGAAAAGTATATTCTCAAAAGCCGTGGAGAACCACAAGAAGAAAATTTCAGAGCTGTAAAGAACAACTCCCCATACCAGAGATGCACACGATTCTGTTCCCACAAAGAAAAAGGGAGGAAAAGGGGGACAAACACCCTGTGCAGTCCCGGGGCCGGCAACCTCATCACAGTCCCCGGGGTGCCAGGGGTCTCTGTCACCTGAAAGCCACTTCCAGCATCTCCATCCCTTCTGCCTGTGTGCAGTTACCTTCGCGGTAGATCATGCAGCCCGACTCGCAGGACATCAGGCACTGCAGCAGGAGTAATGTTCTCAGGGTAGATTATTATTGAAAATAACTAAGTTACACCTAAGCCTTGCTGGGAAGGCTGGCGTGCACAGGCATCATTGCAGGTGTGTGGAAAGGTGGAGAAATCCGGCTTCTTAATAACGGTGGAAAAATCCAAAAACGCTCTTCCAAAACACTTAGATTTCAGGTTAGGTTAGATAGGCATTTCATAGCAGAAATATACATTTTTTCATTGAGGCA
>VFFE01007174.1:2702858-2721221 GCA_008921705.1 Burhinus oedicnemus | reverse complement strand
AAAAAAAAAAAAAAAAAAAAAAAGCTGAGTGTTGAAATAAGGGCTGTTGTGGGAGGGGTGTGCTCGAGTTGATTTCCCATCCAGTTAACGCCCGTCTCTGAATAACTCCCTGCCATACTAAATTCTGTAACAAATTATCATAGACTCACAGAACGGTTTGGGTTGGAAGGGACCTTAAAGATCATCCAGTTCCAACCCCCCTGCCATGGGCAGGGACACCTCCCACCAGACCAGGTTGCTCCAAGCCCCGTCCAACCTGGCCTTGAACACCTCCAGGGATGGGGCAGCCACAGCTGCTCTGGGCAACCTGGGCCAGGGTCTCACCGCCCTCACAGCCAACAATTTCTTCCTAATATCTCATCTAAATCTGCCCTCTTCCAGTTTGAAGCCATCACCTCTCGTCCTGTGTCACTACATGCCCTTGTAAAAAGTCCCTCCCCAGCTTTCTTGTAGGCGCTCTTTGGATACTGGAAGGGGCTCAAAGGTCTCCCCGGAGCCTTCTCTTCTCCAGGCTGAACAACCCCAACTCTCTCAGCCTGAATTTAGCCTGAAATTATTTTTACCCAAGAAGAACCACATCCAAATTCAAAGGGAAAGTATATTCTCAAAAGCCCTGGAGAACCACAAGAAGAAAATTTCAGAGCTGTAAAGAACAACTCCCCATACCAGAGATGCACACGATTCTGTTACCACAAAGAAAAAGGGAGGAAAAGGGGGACAAACACCCTGTGCAGTCCCGGGGCCGGCAACCTCATCACATCCCCGGGGTGCCAGGGGTCTCTGTCACCTGAAAGCCACTTCCAGCATCTCCATCCCTTCTGCCTGTGTGCAGTTACCTTCGCGGTAGATCATGCAGCCCGACTCGCAGGACATCAGGCACTGCAGCAGGAGTAACGTTCTCAGGGTAGATTATTATTGAAATAACTAAGTTACACCTAAGCCTTGCTGGGAAGGCTGGCGTGCACAGGCATCATTGCAGGTGTGTGGAAAGGTGGAGAAATCTGCCTTCTTAATAACGGTGGAAAAATCCAAAAACGCTCTTCCAAAACACTTAGATTTCAGGTTAGGTTAGATATGCATTTCATAGCAGAAATATACACTTTTTCATTGAGGCATAGGAAAAAAAAAAAAAAGAGAAAGGACTAGATTGCTTAATAGGTGACCTTTTATCATCTGAATTTTGAATGAATTTTAGACCAGCCTCATTATGTTCTCTGTGTAGTTTTATTTGTAGCAATGCTTCTTCCAACAGTCAAACAGGAGGGTCGGCATTGAGAAAAATGGATTTGTTTAAAATTTAATTGCCTGGGAAAGCAAAACAAAGTAAATTGCTAAGGTTAATGCTGGCTTTTGACGAATTCTCATCAGCTTCAGAGCACCTACCTTTTGCAGCGAGGGCGGGAGTGAGTGCTGTCAGGCTGGGCCATGGCACGGAGACGCGTGCTGGGGCCAGGGCTGGCCCGATGGATGTCCCCCACGCAAGGGCTGGTGAAACCGCCCCACGCCGGGCAGACAGCGCTGCCAAAATTAACCTGCCGCGATACGGGTTGCAAACCAACTTGCAGTAAGGAGGGAAGAGAAACCAACGCTGTGGAAAACTCCGGCATGGGGTGGGAGAAGAGAAAGGCATAAAACTGCACGTGCAGAGGAGCTCATTTTTGAAGGTAAATCAGGATCACAATAAAAAATGTGCAACTACAAGAATCTTCCATTTGTATGTACACAGGGTTTTTTTCTGCGAGATTTATGTGCACATACAAATACCTACAGAAACCTGGCCTTCCCCAACCCGCACCACACATCGTTTAGATTCTTAGATGTTTACTTAAACGATTCTTTCTAGTTTGGTTTGTTCTGGTGTCCTTTTGAGTTTGTTTTGGGGGTTTGTAGGGTTTGGGGTTTGGTGGTTTTTTTTTTACAAATGTAGCTGATCCAGCAGGCTTCCGCCTCCTCCAGCCCTGAGCTCCTGCAGCATTGCCAGTCTCTAGGCAAGACACGTTTCCATTCATCACGCTCCAGAAAAGCCCAGCCCGCACCCCCAGGTGCCTCCCAAGGGTGCTGAGGACAGTGCGGTCCCCCTGGCTCACCTCCACGTGCCTCCAGGTGAGCTGCCATGGGAACACGGGAACATGGGAACGCTTCCCCTCGGCCCCCGTTTATTTTGGAAAGGGAGCGTGTAGAATATCCAGTTCCACAGACTTTGAAATATGGCCATTAACAGTATTTGCCTTGAACATCCCTCCAGCCATAGCCAATTTCCATGACGCATCACACGACGCAGCTGATAGGAACTGCGGTAACCAGGTGTGACAAGTAACAACATAATAATAAATGATGTAACAGCTCTGGGAATTGCAAAAACCAAAAACCAACAAAAGCATTGTTTTCTGGATCACATGGTTAAAAGGCATGTAGCGCTCTCCCTCACTCATGTACTATTTATAAGCTGGATGGCAAAATAAATATTGCAACAAACGAATTTTTTTTCTACGCTATGAAACTTTGTTCTCTCTGCCATACCTGGAGGTTTTATTTCTTCTTTTTCAAGAAATCTATAAAAGAATCCTCTCAAATGAGCAATTAGACTTATCTCACTTGTCCCATTTAACATCACGCTATGATTGTTCTCACTGGGAAACAGTTTGACTGCATAAAACTTTACAGCCAGGTAGATTTGTTTGGTTTATAACATAAAAATATATAATATAACAGGGAGGAGGGTGATCACAGTAAGAAGCTGAAATGACGGCAAGATTTTTCACACTTTTCCCTGAAATTATTCCCATTCTGTAAAATGAAGCAAGTCTTGCCATCTGTCTACAAAACCCTCTTCGTTTCAACCTTTGATACTCCAAAGCCCTTGACTTTGCTGCTAGTCGTCTTCAACCTCAAATTGTTACGGAAAGCACAAGAACTAAAAAAAAAAATTAAATAAAGGCAGGAGAGGTTGTTGTGGGTAACAGGCCATCTCCAAAGCCCACGTGAACTGGCCGATATCCACCTGCTCCCGCACGGCCCTTGGCATACGAGTACCAACGGGCAGGTGACACTCCCTACACGCGGAGAAGCTTTTTCCTCTTAACGAAGAACTGTCCTCCATTTTTCTTAAGTTTCATGTTTCTACATTTGTACAATAATCACATAGAAAACACTCATTATTGTAGTCACAGTCAGGCCTGGTCTTTGGTTTATCTATATATAAGCTGGTTTATTCGTTGTTTCAGACCTTGTCCTGCATTTTTACTGTAGAGGAAATGAATTTCACTCAAAAATGTCAATCTGTATTACTGGCTGTGGTCACGCATCAGGATCAATTTAATTTATAAGGTTAATTTCTGATAAATAACATGACCTCATGATGCAAAAATGAAATTTCATTTCAAGTCAAGGTAGGACCTCCTCTGTCCCTGGTTAGCATAACCTCCACGGGACACTGCACCACCACAATGCTGCAGAGCACGTGGGATGGGAAACTGCCAAGGTCTCTGTCTGCAAAAGGCACAATACCTCAGCCAAGAGATCTGCAAGATGTCCCCGGATAAACTGGGTCCAGACCAGAAGCAATATAATGTGCCTTGAGTTAATTACTTACCCCATTTATTGCTGCACTGTGATCAAAGCGAGCTGTTTTCTAGACAGACTGTTAAATGTAACAAAACAAATAGCAATGCTGATTTTGGAAATTATAGTATCAAAAAATGCACTAAAGAGTGGAATACAAACTTTGGACCAGCACCAGAAGGATACAGCTGCATTAAGGCATGCCTGGCAATGTCTGTGGTCACAGAATCACAGAATCCCCGGGGTTGGAAGGGACCTCTGGAGGTCATCCAGTCCAACCCCCTGCCACAGCAGGGTCACCCAGAGCAGGTTGCACAGGATGGCGTCCAGGTGGGTTTGGAATGTCTCCAGAGTCGGAGACTCCACCACCTCTCTGGGCAGCCTCTTCCAGTGCTCTGCCACCCTCAAAGGAAAGAAGTTCCTCCTCATGTTCAGACGGAACTTCCTATGGTCAAGTTTTTGCCCGTTACCTCTTGTCCCATCACTAGGCACCACTGCAAAAAGACTGGTCCCATCCTCCCGGCACCCTCCCTTGAAGTATTTATGAGCATTGATGAGATCCCCTCTGAGCCTTCTCTTCTGCAGACTAAAAAGACCCAAGTCCCTCAGCCTTTCCTCATCGGAGAGATGTTCCAGTCCCCTGATCATCTTCGTAGCCCTCTGCTGTCCCCTCTCCAGCAGTTCCCTGTCCTTCTTGAGCTGGGGAGCCCAGAACCAGACAAAGTGGTTGGAGGGCTGAGGTTTCCCTCCCTTTGTAGCAACGTGAAACACCACCCGGGCATGGTATTTTGTCTGCCTTTGGAAAATAATATAAAATTTGCGTGGATTGTTGTTCTTTGGTTACCAAGGTCACTCTGTCATAGCAAATCACCTCTGCAGTGAACCCTCCTCCCGTAAGTCAGGTGTTTGGGGCACCTCTTGAAATGAGTCGATGCTAAACGAAACACATCCTCTGCCTTTGTGGCAGGGTTGTTTTACTTTGTTTTGTCAACTTCTCCACAAACAGTTATTCTTTGCAGGGTTACGGAGATGAGAAAAAAACCCCACAATTATTCCATTATTGTTTGTCCAGTTTCTTCAATGCCAGGCATCTTTCTTTCCTGTCTTCTTTTCACCATCTCTCTCAATACCGGGTTGTTTGAGGGTGAAGGGAGGGCTTACAGAGCCTTATAAAATGGTGTTGGCCTGACAAAAAATTAATATTTTTTTAAAAAAATTACATCTGATTGTTGAATTCTGTAAGCTCACCCCTCACCATCCCGATCCAATATCTGCCTTTCTCTGCTCTGCCTCCCAAATTGAGAAACACATTCAGTTCGTAGCTACAGCTATCCCTGGTCCCAAAAAGAGCCTTTATCCCTTTTATAGCTTTATTCCTTCCTGGAATTAGCAGTGTTAAGTTTATCACTTTCTTTTTTACACTGTAAAAACAGTGGAGAGAAGCCACTTTAAGCCGAACTAAATACAGTCCGGGCAGTGCCGTAGCTTCAGGCCAAGACAATCTTGCAGCCAAGAGCTAGCAAGTGTTTCCCAGGCTGTCGGAGAAGTTTTGCCATGGCTATAGCAGAGTAAGCCAGGCCATGGTGCACATTTAGCTATGAAGACTGGAATCCCTGCTCCACAACCCTAAACACTGTCTTTTATTAAAAAAAAATCCAAAACACAAACAAACAAGCAAAAAAACAACAAAAAAACTCCACACCACGCAAAAAACCCAAACAAGTAACTTCCAAAACATTTTGCTATTCCATCAGACGACTTTACCCCAAACGCCCACATTCCTGATGCAGTGCACTAATATCAATTTACTGTGAAAAACAAAAGTGAAAACATTTTGAAAAACCTGACACCTCTTCCTTACAGCAACCTTATGCACAGTAACGGCACCATTTCATCCATTGTATTATAGAAATCTGCTTGCAATTATTAGGCTTATTTCATATTTTAATGTAATTATGTTTGGCCTTTGCTTTAGTAAATCCTTGAACCAGAACTGGAAGATAAGAAATTCAAATACCCTAAGCCTGCTAAAGATAAAATGCTGGAAGAAAGGTGATGTTGCTTAAATAGCTTTGCTCAAAAATCAATACAGAATACGTTCATAAATTAACAATCACTCTAGACTAAAACATTTATTGCCAGAGGAACACTGCATAATTACACTATGGGAATGAGTAACAAATTAAAATTTAATTTTAATTTTTGGGTTCTTTTTAAAGCCTTTGGTTAAAAAATTAACTTGGTTACACCTGACTTTATTTCTACTGGAGATTATATGCTGTAGTTGGCCATGTCTCCAAAACCTGTAGTTCTTTAAAGGCCAGGCTCCAGCTAAGTGATTTTAACTGGATTTGTGCCAAAATTTGGAGATGCATAGGGTCAGGGTAACTGGCATAGAACAGAAAAAAAAAACAAAAACAAAACCCAAACCACAAAAAACACCACCAAAAAAATAACCCAAACCCAACACCCAAAAAACAAACCAACCAACCAACCAGAAAAACAAAAAAAAGGCAAATAAGGCAAATATTGCATTTGTCATCCCAAAAGGGAAAATTCAGATTAATCAAAGCATTTAAATCATACTTACGCTTGACCTTGTGTCTTGCCACGTTGAAAACAGTTGCGTGTTTCCAGCTTGCGCTGGATTTAAGCTCTGCAGCCTGTGCCTGTCTTTGCCGCCTCCCCTCCCACTTCACGGCTGGGATTTCTTTATTTTATTTGATTTTGGACAAGGTGGACCGAACAGCCGTTTGCAGCGGGACCGCGGTATTTCTTCTTGCGGCGCTCTTCCAGCCCAGCCCAACCTGCCTAGAGCTGCAGCCTGGGCACTTCACGCTGCGAACCAGAGCATCACCAGGGCAGGATGATAAATTTTAAATTTTTAAATTTTCTAGGAAGTTTTTTTCAGGTTAAAACCACATGTTCCCACACGAAGCTGTCCCAGACTAGAGTAAGACGTAAAGGAAATGGAGCTGGGCCGTTTGCTCTGTGGAAACGGGTAAGGGATATAAACCTGCGGGAACACGGCATAAGATTTAATTCTTTTTTCCTTTGTCATTCCACGTTCCATTTTGCCTCCCTCTGTCAAAAATCACCCCTGGCTGTTCAGCGTGAGGTGTCACTGATTAATCCAGTGGACGTAGGGGGTGGAGGGAGAATAATTACATCAGGCAAATGTGATACGCTGTCATCACCTCTTGTGTTTTACAGGCACCTTTGACCTTACAGCTGCACCCTGAGCGGTGACAATTGCTGCTTTTCCAGGTAAAACACGCTTTGTGTTAAATAAGGGAAGGGAAGGAGTAAGATGGAGTAGGAAGGACAATTAAATGCGTTGGCCGTTCTGCTGATTTCCTTGGATAAATTATAACCAAAGCACCTTCTCTTTAAACACCAGTCTCTCTAAATATTTGTCTTCTCAGTCACGCGGTGGCGAAGCGAGCACTGAATGGCCACACAGAGATAAATTTGAAGTCATTATTCCCTTTAGTAGACCTGCTAGGGAACGGTAATACAGGAATTTAATCTTTTAGGAAATACACGCTAGTTATACACTCCCCGTGGAAAAAGCAATGTGTAGTTTAGACATTGTGGGTGGGATTGATCTGGATGAATAAAAATGGAACTAGCACTCTCTCTCAGTTTTCGGAAGGTATCCGTAAAGGACAAAAATGTCTATATCATGAAGGTCACATTAAAGAGCATCATTAGATCACTTCACCTTTGCTTCATAGGTCAGTTCTGTGAATCGAATTTCCTTCGGCATCAAATAGTTTTGTTCACAGGACTTAAAAAATACCATTTCACCAGAGAAACAAAAATAAGCGAAGGAAGCCGGCCCTTTTCTCACAGATGCAGCAGGGTGTCAAAGACGCACAGCTTATCTTGGGGTTCCTCTCTCCACGTGAAGGGCTGGTTTCAGGTGGGGGCAGCACACTTAGAAATGTCTTGCTCCAGAGCAGCAGGTTTTGGGGAGTCGGAGCGAATGGACAAGGAACGACCCCGTTTGTACCATCCTCTCTTACGTTGCTAATGATGACAAACCCGAGAATGGTTTTGGTGCATCCCAAAATCAGCCCAACAGGTAGGGTGTCCCCAGCTGTATGCTCTGCCGCATTGGAAGGAAATGAGTAGAAATATTTTGAGCACGAGTCAAAAATCACAAATCTCTGCAAAGTAACTGCCTTCAACCGCTGCTGAAACACAATTCCTTACGCGGGTCTGACCCAGCGTATCTGTTTTGTTCTTACTTATCCCCATGGCAGCACTGAACCCAAGTGAAATTCTCATGGCACTTTTGCACTTATTAAATTAGATGAGATTTTCAAAGATTCATAGATTTTGGAGCTAGAAGAGACCATTATGGTCTATTCAAACTCATGCATCACACAGGCTATAAGTTTCACCAAGTGCTTCCTGCATGAAGGCCATAATTTATAACTGAGTAAGAACATATTTTAAAGAAAGAAATCGAAATTCTCTATAAAAAGGTCAGTAACTTCATGTGGGATGAATGATGGATGGGACCTAACAGCATAAATACACACAGCACTTTTTTGATACCAAAAGACTCCTCAGAATATGCTTTTCATTACACATTAATTTTGCCCATTGTAAGATTAAAAGCATAGTGCAAATACAGCCTGGAGAAGGAATCCTACCTGTCCGTACCCAACTGTTTCTTTTCCCCTAATGCATGTTAGAAAGTATATTATACGGAAAACCAAACCATAGTCATTACAGAACATTAGCAAAACAACTTAACAGTAAAGCTGTAAAACCAGAAAATAATCCTTTTCTTTTAACGTACAGTTTTGCTTGCGCTTTTACCACCGCTTAGCCAAATAAGCAATATCCCCTCTTCAGGTACATGAGAAGGAACATATTTAATCTCTAATAATTTACACCTTCTGAAACCAAACAGTGCACCAGGGGACATTAACCAGCACATACCGAAATAAATAGAATGATAGTGTGAATATGACTTGCAAAGACACAGGAGGTTCACTACTGCAATTGTCAAATATTAATGTCAAATCCAAAGAAAAAAATTTGCCAATAAAACCCTACATGAAAGGGCCTTGAGAAACAAAGGTGAAGGGTAGTTCCTCTCTGGGTGACATGAAGATACCAGGAACATCCAGCAATACCACTCCAGGTACAATCTAGGTACAATTTCACTGTTACTTGGAATATAAGGAGGCTCAATTCTCTAAAAGCCTCTGGCGAAATTGGGAGATGGACTCAAAAATGCCTAAATTAGACACTCCAGAAGAGATTGAGAAACCCTTTTTTTTTTTCTTTTGTCTCATATGTGAAATGACACATTTTTAGGGACGAAGACAGTCCTTCAGAAGGTCTCTGTTATACAGTGGGACTCATCACAAGATATCCGTCATTACTTATTCAGATTGCACTGAGGCTGAGTAGGCTTTTAGCACTTATCCCTCCCTAAGAAAAATACAGCAATTCTTGGGGAACATTTCTGGGAACAGGAGCAGAAAGAGAATTAAAAAAAAAAAAAAAAAAAAAAAAAAAAAAAAAAAAAAAAAAAAAAAGAAAAGAGAAAATAAGAGAAAAGACATGTTTTCCTCTCTATTCCCCTGCCAGGGTCCAGACGCAATTTCAGAACTTACAGACAACAGGACATCTCTGCAAACCCAGTGGGAAGCTCTCCATCCCACAAGGTTCGTGGGAGATTCGCAGTGGGACTAACAGCATCGTTAGGGGTTCACAGCTAAATGCGGTAACGAGGTCTCATTCACGTCTACAGCAGCCCGCAGAGCCAGCACCCCAAAGGCAACACACACGGAACGTGGTGGGATGCTCTTCCCCAGCCCCGCCAGTCACACCACAGCCACCTGAAGGCCAACCGCATGGGAACAGACACAATTCAACGTCGTCTGCAAGTCTGATAACCACCAAGACACCCGGCTGGATGTAAAGGTGCCTGTCTCAGAAGGTACCTGCCATCCAAATTGCTTGAGAAGGTGTTCACCTCGCAAACAACTGCCGCGACCGTTATCCCGTGAGTAAAACCAGCCGCCCTTCAGATACTTTTCACATTTCCGCTTGTTTGCATCACTTGCGTATTGTATACTGGATGCGTTTCTAAGGAAAATGAAAAGTTACCAGGGCACATTTGTCCCACCATTTTATAGTATTTCCCTGACTTCTGGCAGCTGACACGGCTACTCATAAAGGCACATTTCCCAAAGCAAGCAGTGATTTTCCACAGCATAAGTGGGCATTTTTCACCCCAAGACTGCAGACATTTGCGGCTCACGTGGGGTTTCAGATGGCTGTAGCTAAGCCTGATGCTGGCAGAGACTTCCCGGTTCCCAACCCTGGATATACACAGAGTGGCACTTTTTGCAGTTCAAGCCTTGCCTGCTTGGAAAAAGAACTCCCAAGGAATGAAAATGCCTGTGCAATGGTTAGTGCAACAGCTCGTATCACGGAATGGGAACTTAAATCATACACAGACAGAAAACACTATTAACTGTGATACTCTGTTCGTATTTGCAAGTAAGCTTGAAACCAAGAGTCACTCAACTCTTGGCCGCTAATATATTTTTTTCTCTTAAGTATTATTTTAAATAATGCAAGAGCTTTTGTCCCTTACAAATCACAAGCCAGGTTAGAAGCCATTTAAAAAAATACAGTTAATTGGTTTTCCAGCACAAAATATTCAGCAAATATTGTGCAAGTACAAACAATTAGTCAGTCTCAAAATGTATGTCAGGAGAAGGTCTCTGACTAGCCTCACTTTTTCAACCTAATCAGTTAATGTACATTCATCTATTTTATTGCAAGCAGCATTTTGGGATTGCGTGCCTTCTGCATATGTCTGTCTTAATATCCATACTTGTACCTGAAATGAAACAAATCCTCTGAAGGCCAAATATTCCATCTGCTGTCTCTTGCCTCTAAAACAGATGTACAGGTCAGCAAACTAAAGCATCAGATTACCTCTGATACCTTTTAGGTGGTTTTCCTCCCCCAGAAGAAAAGAAATAGGGTAGAAAAGTATTCCAGACTTGGGAGATACCTTGACTCAAGCACTATTAAAATTTAAGGGGCAAAAACATCGTGCCACTGCCTGTCCCCAGACACTCCTAACCAGCTTTCTGGTGGGCATACTGCTACAGGAAAACTCAAATAGAAATTCTATATCTTCCTACGCTCAGTCACAGCCCGCTTGTCCAACCCACCTTACGTTATATCCGTATTGGTTTTACCGTGTAACGTGAAACACAGTGTTAAAACGATTACTATTTAATTTTCCCTAAGATAATTATCCAGAGTGAAAATGAGTTGGAAAAACGAAAGAAAAGCCAGCAGTGCAACACACCGTAGGCAGGACAGGACTGGAACCCGGGAGACAGGGATACGCTCACCCTGCAGTCAGCAACTCGGTTAAATAAATCACTGCACCTCTGTTCTCCCCATCAGGTTAGCGGAGACAGGGAGAACGACTGCTCCATAAAATGCTTTGGGATTTACTGTTTAAAAGCAATCTGAAAGCTAGGTATACTATTTGCTTGATTAGATTTTTTTAAATCACTCTTCTTATCATCAGTTTACTCAAGCAGTGAATTAAAAAGAGTTGGTAAGTAAAAAAATACGTGCAGGTGGGTGGTTACACTAGAACTAAACAAATCTCTCAAAAAATTAGCAATATTCTACGTGTGTGTGAGGGACAGTAATTAAAAAAAAAAAAAAGCTTCCTAGATCAGAGTACTGGTGCAAAAGCTGTAAGGCATTAATCACCGCAGAAAAGATACCTCAGTCGCACAGAGTGACCAATGCCACCCCTCGTGGAAGGTGGCCCAAGACAGGGAGCACCAGCATCTCTTCTGAAGAGTACCGCGGCTTCCTGAGGATGCCCCATCTCATACGAGAGACACTGGGTTTGAAATTAAACTCTAAAAATTCATGTGTCTTCAAATAGAATAATGGTGCCAACATCAACCGGAAAAAATACAGAAAACTTTCTAAATCCACAAAAATGGAAAGTTAACGTTATTCTTTACAAAAAATGCCTTTTATCATAAACTGGATGGCTGCATTTTCACAGGTACAAATACAGTGAGTTCAATTGAGCTGACATGGGAGTTTTTATAGGGATAATAAAAGCAACTATCAAGAAAAATAAAAGATAGATCCTCGCCAGGATCAATCAACAAGCCGTGAAGAGAATATAAGAAAAGCCAAGCAAGTATGCCTACCAATTCAGAAGTTTGAAAGATGACAGGAAAGTATAATCAATTATGCAATAAGAGATCACTGAACAATCCAAAATCTATGTAAAACCAAGTACTGAAATATTAAAATAGTCAAATCTGAAATAACACCTAAGTAAGCTCGATAAAGACAACACCACCGAAAAGTAATTACAATGGTAGAATTGAACAGTTTATGAATGAGTTCAGTATATCTGAATAGCTGGATTTTTGCAGGAACATTTTCTCTGAAGAAACAAAAAGTGCAAAAAGTAAAAGGCTGGCGGTGAAATAACGAGGAGATTATTATGGATTTTAAAATAATATTGTTAGCATGTGAATGGAAGATGTACCTGATGTGAAGCAGCTTTAAGCATGAAGAAGAAAAACAAAAGGTCAGGTTAAGTTATAAATCATTTTGGGAATTAACAAAAGGATAATTGTTCACCATTATTTTAAAAGATAACAGAATACTAATATGCAGGAAAATTTACAGGAATGGAAAAACTGAAGGTTTTTACAGAGGACACGTAATTCCTTCTTCTTGGGTGATGCTGCCCCATTGAGTGTTTATAGCATGAATCTGGCTTTCCAGGGGTTTCAGCCCATCTTCAGTATTTCCTCTTCCTCTTTGGGTTTTACACTCGAAGGGTTTTCCCCCCGTTGGCTGCTGACGGGATGGCTTGAGCAGCATCTAAACACGAATCAACCTTCAAAGCAGGAAAGACGTGTTTCTTGGTCACGACTTACTGCACCGCAGTGAAGTAGTTGCTGGAGGATGCTGCAAAATTAAATGAGTCTGAAAAGATCGACTTCAAAGTCGGCGTTAGGAGGCACAAACTTACAAACACTCTGTCTCAGGCCCATAAAATTTACTCAGAAACTGAATACTGATGAGGAAAACACAGAAAGACAGTTCAGACGTGCAGGTATTACCTTAGCTCCATTGCACCAGACAAACTGACTTCCTTATCTAACTTTTGTACAAAGTTAAGAGAATTCGCTCTCCCGTAGAGTACCATGGCTAGGAACGCTGTTTTCTGTACATTGGGCACTTAAGTAAAACAACTATTTCTTGTGCAATTAATGAAGTTCCAGATGCGGAGAATGATCTATTGCACATTTTACTGATGTAAATTTAGTATAGTTGTGTGGGAAGGGAACACAGAAGGAAGTTCGTTAAGTCAGCCAATCACCTAGGGCTGACCCTGCCGAAGTACCGCCTTTAGCTCCCGAATTCCCCTGAACGCCACTAAAATCTCAGAGTGACTACATCTGCTGTCTCAAGTGAGGCCAGTGTGGATACGGTCATAAACGTCCATCTGCTGGTTTCATACGAGCACAACCTCACCGTACTTGACCGAGGATCCTCAGAGCTCTTTATACGACTGGCTGCAGCTGTTGGGACGTATTTTCACTGGTTTTGCACCAGTATTTAAAATGTGCCCGTATCTGGGGTCCCGCACAGGTTTGCTCAGGTACCACAGCCAGCAGAGCAGCAGCAGCGCGTGGCATGGTGTGAAGCTACACAAATGAGGCCAAGGGAGCACATTTAGCTCTTCAGCCACCACACGCACGCCCCGCTGGAACCGTGGCCTTCGTGTCACCAGGAATCCCCACCGCCGGTGTTTGCAGCCACTGCTCTGGGGCTTGTGACGGCATCATCTCCAGCCACGAGCTGGGATAACCGTCAGGGAGCTGATGTCCCGTACAAGTACAGCTCTTGCCATCAAACCATGAGAGTTCCTTGTGGGATCTAAAAACATCCACGGATTTGAGGATAAAACGCTGCTTCTGGCAACCTGGAAATCCTCCTCTGGCAGCCATGAATTCTCAGGAGAAGAAAGAACCATTTTCCCGCTATCTTCATCTGCTGGGGGAATTTTAGGAGGCAGCCGTCATGATTTTTTCACCACGCTTTGGCTGCCCAATGCCACACAACGACCCCCATATGACACCTTTATCCGTCTGCAATGTGCAGCGGCCGTGCCCCGGCCAGCCCGGCATTCCGGCAGGAGCCCACCCTGCCACCAGCCCGAGCGGTCGCTGCACGGCTCCCCCGGCAGCCCCAGCTTTCAGGGCTTCCTGGCAGAACGCGGCTGCTGCTCTCTGCTGAGGTTTTGAGCAACTGTAGTCACGTCATGTCTATGCAGCACCACTCACGGTGGCTGTCTGCAAAAGAGTAAACTGATTTTCAAGAAGGCCCTTCTGATTTTTTCATCCTTCCAGCGTGGTCCGCACATCTTTCCCAGGCTGCCATCTGATACATTTTTTGCGTCAGGCTTCCCGCGAGAGATGAGAAGGGGATCGCACTCTTCCCTGCGGCAGTGCCTTCCGTAGGAAGCTGACCACATCCTTCTGACACCCGTCCCAGCAAACTATTTTTCCGCTGGCTCCTTTTTCCTTGCTGCCAACTGCAAGTTTCGCTCCCCTGGGCTGCCGCTCACCAGCACAGCGCCTCCGACACGGGACGTCAGAGCACACGAATGGCTGCTTCTCTACTCTCCTCCAGGTGTCACCATCAACGCCTTCGTTCTATAAGCTCTCAGGTTGTAATTGCAAGTAATTATGCCGTATCTTCTCGTATATGTACTGCCCACGTGTCACTGTTCTTACCTAACTTTGATTTTTTTAAAAAAGCTGAAAAACGTCAGAAATGTTGTTACTTTATTTATTTTTTTTTTTTTAAGCTAAATGCACGAGCAGCAGGAGTAGGACTGTTGGGTCCTCGACACACACCTCTTCGCTGGAGCTAACAAGAAAAGGCAGCGATGGTGGCTATCACCTCCCAGACACCAGACAAGTCTGGCCACCGTGTTTCGCAGGCATTTCTCTGCAGAGTAACGATCCGGATACGGGTTCCACCCCAGGGGAATGAAGGAGGACCTGTCACACCGCCTCGTTCCCCCTCCACTGAGCTGTTCCTGGGACAGTCTTGGTTATTCCAATGTCCGGGGGGCAAGTCCCAGCCCTGAACACAAGGCTCTTCGCTCCAACAGAGGCTCAGCACCCTCCGTCCTCGCACCTCACAGGTTCCCTCTGAGACCTGCTCGACATTTCCCACCCGATCCTCTGGTCCCAGCGTCCTTCCCACCCACCCCAGCTCACCTTGTCTCTACGGGAAAGTGAGGCAGGAATTTTTTTTCTTCCATAATTGGATGGCAGAGCAAGAAAGACAACTTGCACAGAAAACTCCAGCCCAAACGACTTAAGATTTGGCTAAGGAATACACAGCTGGAAAAAAAAAAAATTAAACCTTATGAATATGAAACACATCCCAGCAGTAACAGTGCGTCAGCCCTGCCTCAGAGACAATTGTCATATACACAAAACTTCTCTGTCTCCCAGTTTTGTTTCATGATACTGAATATCTGGAAGGTTGTTAAAATAGAAAGTACATTTGTTTCATTCAGGAAGAAAAATCTAGGCAGCTGGTATGAACTGTTGGGATGAAAGAATCCCATTTTCCAGGCAAGCACGCAAGCTTGTATCTCGCTAGTTTAAAAGCATCTACTAAAGCAGAAACTTTTTACATTTAGAGTAATGAAAATCTTGCTACGCTAACTTAAGGCAATTCTCAGTTGTTAAATTTAATTTCCCATCAATAAATCTAATTATCTAATTCAATTTCTGATTCTTAATAAAAATGGTTTCCTCTGTCATTATAGCCACAATCTCTGAGACTCAATAGGATTACAGTCTGTGTAAATACAATTTCTGCAAACAGATGGATTTTACATGCAGATGGAGAAACACAAAATGGTATTCGTAGCTATGTCAGCTTCAAACACCTATTGTTTTGAAAAAAGACAAACAATAAAATTACTGGTTTTTTTTTCTCTGTCACACTGAGAAGAAAGCAAAATCTGTGATTGAGCCTTCTTTAATTTGACAAGGCTTAGGATGTTCCCTTTCAGGAGTGAATTATCTTAAATATATCCCTACCAGAAAAATTAGGAGTATTGTCAAGATTATTTGGCGCTCTGCAAACACCAGAAGTCTTTCTCTTGAACGGGAAAATTGCTGTTCTAAATGTTTGTGCAAATTTTAACTAACCCACTTGACCACAATTCTGACGGGTGTGAGATGACTTTTCATAATATAATTGTATGTCAAAATGTAACTATGCAACAGCAAACTTTATGCTTCCTAACTCGCACGTACGAGCCCGCCGCGCAGCCCGGTGGGGTTGGTTACGGCTCTGCTTCCAGCCAGGGGCTGCTCCGCTGCCCCGCACAGTCGGACAGACGGATGGACAGGCAGAAAGATTCCTCCTTGGCCAAAAATTTGTTCTCTGCATCCCTTTTACAAGCCCCTGCTGAGTATCAAAATTAACACTTCAGGAACTAATTTTGAACACCAGGTTGGGAATTGCACAAAAATTCAGGAGAAGAGTGACTGAAAGGTTTTGAATGAGAAAGAAGGTAAAAATAAACCACTCTCGGTGGCTGCCACTTACAATCCCCACCATTCACATAAACCAGGAGAGCAGGAGAAGAGAGAAAAAAAAAAAGAAAAGAGAGAATCAAAGGCAGCCTTAATAAACTTAAACAAGAGACGCAAGGAGAAAACTTTACAGAATACAAATCACAGCTCAAACGCAGCTGGTGTGTAGCTTTTAATTGTTTCTAAGGGAAGCTAATTCCCACGGGTTTTGAAGATGGGACAGCTTTAGCTTTAAAGTCATTTACCAAGTATATTGTTCAGAGCTGCCTTTAGGCAAAACCACTTTTGTGTTTGTTTGGCTTTTTTTCTTTTTTACTATTATTTAGCTGTGGGAAGTATCATTACAGCCAGCCTGTCACTTCCCAATTTGTCTTTGCTTCTCTTGCAATTAGGCCAGCTCCAGGATGGAGCAGAGAGGGTGCTGGGAGCAGGGCAGCGCTGAGGGCGGCGGGCTGAGCTGGCGGAGCCGGAGCAGCCGCAGCCCCTCGTCCGTTCATCTGTCCTGGTTTGGGCCTGATTGGCCCAATCCGGTGGAACGACAGATGCTCTCTCTCTCCTGCTCCGCTCGGGAGGCGAGAAAGACAGAGAAAAAGAGACTTAAGAGTTTAGAAGGAACTAAACTACTTTAATGAAATATTGATAATCAAATAATAAAAAGAAAAATAATGAAATATATACAAAACCGTATCAAGCTCCCAGGATGAGGATCATGTCACCAGCAGGCGCTGGGGAAGTCCCAGACTGGACTCAGTGGCGGATGGGAACTGGATTCCAGAATTGGATTCAGGATCAAGATCAAAGGCAGAGGAACAGACAGAGCCCTCCTTGGATGTGGCCATTGAAGAAAGAGCCCTGACCCTTTGATCCCTCAGCTTTTATACCGAGCATGAGGCAGATGGGATGGAACACCCTGTGGGTCAGTTTTGGGTCACCTGTCCTGTCCGCTCCTCCCCGCAGGGGTGACCCCTCTACGCTTTTCCGCTTCCCACCCTCCAACGGGGCAAATACCAAAGTTGGCTGCCCTTGGCTGTTCCAGCAATAAGGATAAGCAGGAGCTTCTCTGCATCCCATTCCTTGGCATCAACTATAAACATGGGGCTTGTCACTCTGAGAGAGAACAGTTTCTGCACAACAATTTCAGCAGTTAGAAGAGGCCAGGCTAAAAAGTAAAGTTACTGAACAAAATTGGTCCTGTTTTACCTCAAACCAGGACATCATCACGCCAGGAAACTCCAGCTGCAGGACCCTTCAGCTTCCTCAGCTCCAGTTTAATCTCCTGGGAATGCATTTTCTAGATGAACAAAAATACTAGCATTTGCTCCTTTCCCGTCTGAGGGAGACACTGAAGCCAAATGTGGAACTGCATGGGGAATTATAGCAGCAAGGGAATGCACATTTTACCACCCAAATTCTACAGAGAACCTCCTTTTCATTTCACTTTTCTCTCTGCACAAACGTGTTTCCCCTCAAGCAGTCCCTCCCTTATTCCCAGTTGCCGGACCCGTGTCCCAGGTTTTCACTTGGAAAAATCAAATCCCTGCGGTGGGGCTCCAGACCCAGCCTCAAGCACAACCCAGATTCCTGGTAAAAAAATGACCAAAAGAATTCCATGAAGCTGACAATACAACGCAGCAGTCCCTCTTGGGGAAGACTTAGGAATATAGAAAATTTTTTTTTTAGTTAAGACAGTCTGGGATATATTTCTAGAGAAGAACAGGAGGTCAAGAGAAAACAGCAAGAGCAAAAGATCTTGTATGGTTATTTTGTAAGTGTATTTGGACCATTGGATGACACTTTCTGCTTTCATTGTTTAACTGCTGGGCTGACCTCTAGAATAAATATGGTTGTATATGAGAGCAATGCATTTTTCCTGGAACGGTTTCTGAAACCAAACCGATCACTTTGAATATCAGCAGCGTGCCTGCAAACGAACAAGCAGCTCCCGAGTGTCCTGGTTTGAGGTAAAGCAGGACCAGTTTTGTTCAGTAACTTTACTTGTTAGCTGGGCCTCTTCTAACTGCTGAAATTAACAGCATGTTGTGCAGGAAACCGTTCGTTCTCAGAGTGATAAGACCCATGTTTATGGCTGATGCCAAGGAACGGTATGCAGAGAGGCTCTGGCTTATAC
>VFFE01007174.1:2623662-2694751 GCA_008921705.1 Burhinus oedicnemus | reverse complement strand
AAAGCCATTCCCCAGGCAGCCGAGATGATTACCTAAATACTACCCTGACCTCTTTCCTGTTTACTTCACAAGGTCTTACGCCATATATGAATATGTATATGAAGTACTAAATTGCTCTCTCTGGACAGAAAAGACAGTTCAAATAATTATTGTGATCACTCTCCAATTAATTTAAAGGCTTTATAGATAACCCTCAGTGTCCTATTGACTGGGATTAGTAGAAAGTACAGTGAAAAACAGGAGCGAACACCTGCATAAGAATGATCTCGTTGAGTTTTGGAAAGGGAAAAATCTCCTTTACAAACCTGTAGCTGTCCACAGGCACGGGGAAAAGGCTGATCCAGGTAACGGACTCTACCTAGATGACCAGTGAAATTTTTCCTGAAGTCTTTCATCAAAGGGAGGCTTTTAAAGAAAGCAAGCAGGGGTGCTTAAACACAGCGAAGGCGAGAACAAACCGCCCATTCGCGCCATCGAAGTTCACCGCTGAAGGGATCTGTGCATCCACCGTCCCCTGAAAGAGGGGTTGGAAAAGCCACTTCTGGCTGTCATGGCAAGTCATTCCAGATGTACAGCAACAAGCACAGTGGCTTCTGTGGATGAGCTGTGCAAGCGAGGGGTTTTAGCCAGGAAACGAGGTGACTGATGAGGAACGTGACAGAGGTCCACAATATCACAGGTGCCTTATCTCCATGGAAGCACCAAACCCAAGGGAGATCTTCATGGTACTTTTGCACTTATTAAGAGGTAGCTCCAGTCCCTTCTCCAGGCGGTTTGGAGGAGCACAGCAGCACAGCTCCATCGCATGTGACCGGAGGCAGTCGGAGAGCTGTGCTCAGAATGGTGCTGTGTGCCCAGCATTACTAACAAATCGCATGAAACTAAGAGAAAATTGCTGGCAAAGTCATGGATCCTGCCACTTCTTGTGCTGGGAAGCAGATGCTGTGCATAGGGAGAATTTTCTTCTCTCTTTTATTACCAGTTTTTATTATTGATTGAGGCTCAGTGCCAGCTGTGATCATAAATTCATAAGCATTAACCAAAATAAGCAATTTCCAGAAAGTTTTTTTGTAACACAGACATCCCCTTTCATCTTACCTTCATTCATCCTTCGTGTAAGGACGAAAAAAAAAAAAAAAAAGTGACTCATTATAGCACGTATATATCAATTTCTAAGTTTTTGTGGCTTGCAAGACCAATCGTGTAATCTTCATGCAAAAGCCTTTCTTGACACGTTTGATTTACCCTACACCTTACTGTTTTATCTTGTGCTGCTGTGAAAGGAGGTTGTTTATTTTGCAGAAGGGACTGTTTTTCACAGGAAAGTTGAATGGACTCTTTTTTTTTTTCTTTTAGTTTTTTTCCCTTTTCCTTTTCTGAATTTTATTCTCTAAAGTTAACGTTACCGGCAACCAGGAAAACTCTGTCTGAATTATGACAGTCACGCAATACACCTTCTTAGCCACTCTACAAAGTCTATGATAGATTAGGTGGTTAGCGTACAGAGTAAGCATACAGTTTGGAATCGCTGCAGAAATAACTGCAAATGAAGTGACTTCTTTTTAAATACAACCAAGTCTGGGTCTATTGAAACAGAAATATTACTCTCAGAATTTTCTTACTCTATATACATTTCTCACTCATACCCCTCCAAACATAGTTGGTATTATCTCAGAAAATGTAAACATCTGCCTAATTTGATTTGGCTTCAGCTCTGCTACAACAACGAGGTGACCTGTTTCTAGGGAAAACATTCGATTATTCTGCTCAGAAATGAATCATGCAGAGCACAAGCCTGTGATTTCACCAGCCCAGGAGAACATTCCTAGCAGACACGTCTGTGAAGTGACTGATGCTAAATGACATTACACACTAAATCCCCCTTAGCAGACAGCATGCCTGGTGGAGTTTTCTTTTTGAATGTTTAGGGTTGGTGGATTTGGGTAGTCTGGTGTAATTCCTGTGTCTTACGATGTACCACTGACTCCATCTGTGCTGAATCTGCTGTTATTATTGTCTGTCTCTTCTCCAGTTTACCTTCTCTGAACCAACCAAATTCTTCCCTCGCAGTCCAAAAGGAAGGCTAGCTCTAAGGTGTCTCTAAGCCAACACTGTCCCACGATGGCCGATGACTGGCGAGTCAGGAAAGAACATTACAGCACAGGGACCCTTCCCTCGGCAGCACCCCGCTGACTTTCAGCAACTTGCAAGTTCAGAGTTTGACGGAGATTATGACATCAGCAACTTCCTGTGCTTTAACAGCCATTGATAAGCTTATTTTCCATAGCATTTACTAATTACCTCTTTACTCATTTCCACTTCAGCATCCTTTAGCAGTCCCACAATTTAGTTAAGCACTCTAATTGCTTTTCTTTTTGCGAGGTGGTGGGTTGGGTTTTTTCTTCATTTTTTTCCTCAGGAATTTCACTGTGCAAAGCATAGCATTCCTGTAAGGTTTCCGCTATGAGAGACAGCCAGTTGTCATTCCCAATCCACCTTCTTACAGCCATCAACGATGATGTTTATCTGCATTGCCACCCTCCTTGAGTCATCTCGTTCCCAGCCGGAGCCCAAGCCCATTCTGTCCTTGGAGTTTGTGATTCACAGAGTCCTTGTACCCAACCCCAAGATCTCTCTCCTGAGCAGTAGTTTGGAGTTTACCTGATGCAGGCAGGTCTAGAAATATATATTCCCGTTTGCATTATCCCAGAGTTTCACCTTTTCACGTCATGATATATTTATCGCCTAGTCACTGAGGTCCTTTTGCAATAACTCTCTCTCTACTAATAACTTCTCTCCTTTGTGAAACCTGTTTTAAACAGATGGGTGGAAATTCAGTAAACAACCCCTAATCTCAATTCATAGTGGTCAATAATAACATTTTTGATAGGTTGCGGTAGCAGAAGAACAGAGAGTCCTGCACTCCGTTGTCCCAGCCCGCAGAGAGCTGAGGTACGAAATACCGTACATGAAGTGCAGGTTAATGGAGAAATAAATGGAACAGTTTAATAGAACAATGAAGAGGCACGTGCTAAATATTCTTAAGTGTCATTATACAATTATTTGGCTATATCACTGAGGTATATAAGCAATATATCAAAAGAGACCTGACGTTTATTGCTTTCTTCTTAGGTTCACCTAACAACTTTTCCAAGAAAAATGAGTCTCTTCCAAAGGCAACTACACACCGCTAATGCAAAACCACGTGAAGGTACCCGGAGCTTACCTTCAGGAGGCTGAGAACAGGCTCCACGCAGGTCAGCGATGTGCGGGCCAGGTCTGGATTCGGAGTCTTCATACTGGATCACAAAGATTTATTCAAACTCCCAAGCAAGGCTAGGGATGAGTGGTTTAAGATCTCCCTCATTATGATTTCCCAGGAGCACCGTGCTGGGTTATCCTCTATTATTATGCTATTTTCCCTGACTTTGAAACCTTTAGAAATTTTATGGATCTGACAGGCATTACGGGAGGAGCCAGGCTTCATAAATTACTTCCACATGCAGATAATTTCCATTTTAGTAAGCAGCACAGGTGAAGTGACACCTGTAACTGTGGAGAAATTTAAGTAATATCTCTAACTCCAAGCTGAATTGTTCTAAATCAAAAAACTTAATTTTAACAAGAATTTGCAGTTCATCCCTGTTTATAGCTTGAGAGTTTAAGTAGATAGAAAATAATTCCATTTATTTAAGAATTTAGTTGAATATGGGATTGAATAAATTGGTTAGAGATAACTGGGATCCACGTGTACAAGCATCAAGGAAAATCTTAACAGGCAGAATTCCCTAAACCCATACTTCTAAGTATAGATCAAATGCAGTTAAAAGAATTTCTCCTCCAGAATTGAATTCCTTCTCTTATGCAACAATACGTGGATATTGCAAAGACACATTTCAGTAAAAAAAACAAAACAAAAAAACCCCACGTTGGAATTCAATTTTTATTTGACAGGGAACAAACATGCTAAGACTCCTAAATAAAACTACAGCAGTTTCTGAAATGAGAGATTTCAAAAAAAATTACTTTCTTTTTTTTAATTAAAAATAGGTTAGCCGATATGGATCCCAAAGATGTATATGTTAAATATATATTTAAAGACAGAAATATTCTCAGCTCAGAAGGCTATGGATAGTGCTTAGTTTATGGTCCAAAATACAAAAAGATAAGAATCATTCAAGATCAGTCGAGCTCATGAATTCTCTAACTTAGCAATGAACTGCCAGCAATCCCTCCTAGGCTAACAACTAAAAATCTCATAGAGTGGGTAGAAATCCCTGGAGCAGATCACAACACACTGGGAGCAGAAATACCCTCTCTTTCCCACAAACGAAAATACAAGCTCCCAGAACCCCTCCGGAGAACAGAGATGCTTTCCAGAGCTGCACACCAGAGTGAACCAAGACCCCTCTGGGGAAAGTTCTTCTGAAAATCCCATCTGTGTTTCCAAAAGAAAAGGAACAGTTAAATCGGCTGTTTACCTCAGTCAGCTCCATCCCATACACGTCTTCTAACCTGATAGCTTCAAAAAGTCAGTGGAAGCAGCATGCTGCCATAATAGTTCAGAAATGGCAATCCTGGCACAGCCTCCCCCTGAACCTATGGCTCCCCACGTGAAGTCCTCAAGCGTGAAAAAGAAAAGCCGAACCTCTTTGATTGCAGTAGCTGATGGATCTCTAATCTTACCTCTGAGTTACGGAACTGTATCTTAACATATTCCTGATTTGTTTCGGGGATAATTTCTTTTTTCTCTCTTAATGTTTAGCTCTAGACATAAACACCTGAACTTCATTTTCTTCTTTATACAGCATTTCACCATTGACCTTTTGTTTCTTCTAAATAGAGAAAACTCCAGTTGCGGTTATCTATCTACAGGAACAAACCAGGTTATTTCAGAGCTGCTTCTGGATACTTTAAGACTATATGTGCAACTGCTAAAGTGTTCAGAATCTGCCAGTTCCATAACTCAAATTCAATACCAGAAAAATAGAAAACAGGAGTGACAAATGCTCTCTTCAAAAGCTTCTGCAGTTTTGAGAGGGTTTCCAAGCACCCGTGTAGTCCTGTGAGCATTCAGAGCATTCCTGGTATTTATCATAATATCTCAGACTGGTAATTCATCTCACCCAATTTTCTGTAACTTGGCCGACAGGCGCAAGAAAACCCTCACCAAACTTCCTCTAGAGAATATGGGCTCAGAAACACCAACCGGAAGAGTTTGTACCTATTTATGATAAATGTTTTGAATCACCTCATGTAAAAAAAAATGGTTTAGCTTGACTGACCTTACATGTCTTCAGCCGATGTCTCATAAATAATTTCAACACAAACTGGAGTCTGCAAAATTCATGTTCTCTTCCACTGGTTCCTTCATCCAGCATCCAGTTCCCTGAATACAAATCTCATTTTCTGTGGATATTTTGTCACAGCAAGGACCAGCAAAACACTGCAATTAAGTCCAAAGCTTAGGAGTGCAGCATATAAAAGACAACGGCATCTGCTTTACTAGTATAGCTTCATAAATGCTTTTCACTGCAACCTTGGCAGACAAACCAAGAACTCAACCCAAGATCTCCAGCAGAGCTGTAAGAATAACTGATTTTTCAGTTCAGTAGCCAAATTGGAAAAGAAAATAGTTTGAAATTACCCAAAGTGGTTTTTGTTGTTTTTCCTCATTACAGTGAAACACTAGGTGAGGATATGCCGCTTCTCCTTCACCCAACAGCCTGGCCATAAGGTTTTTTTCAGCCAACGTGCGGGTGACCTGGATTGAACCCCCTGATTCCTTTGCCCCTCTGAAAGAAGGGCTCTTATCATCACCTTACGTCGTCTTTGGAAGGAGGTTGCTCTTGTTCTCTCACTGCTCTTGTTTCCATGGGTTATTTCACCAGCCATTAGAAGAGAAAAACAGGTGTCCTCCCACCGGCGCAAGAGAAGTGTCCCAAATACCAGATGATTGAATTACTCTTGGCACCCAAGTGCTTTGCATCAAGCGAAGCACAACAGACAGGAGAGCTGTCTAATGCAGATGAGCACATATACAATGGCTGGGACGTTCCCCCAGGAGTGGAGGAACAGTTTCACATCCCCTAACACCGAACCTCTATTTCCCAAATGAAAATCTGGACTTCTCTTGTCTGGGGCCAAGGCCAGCAACGGATGCTTACAGAAAAGAGTAAGAAGAGGGAAAGCACGTCCTTGTATCTCTCTAGAGACTCCAGCAATTGTGAGACAGTTTATTACTTATTTAGCAGCCTTTGATGGATACTTGTTCCAGTGTTTTAACTATTTCAGAATGCCTTAACCATTTGCAAATTTGTATTATCCATCAGCTAAAAGGGCATCCTTCCCCTCTTGAACTTTGAGTTGAGCCACTGAAAAAAAAGAACAAAAAACAAACAAACAAACAAACAAACAAAAAAACCCCCCACCAAAACATTTTAAAACTTGACCAAGATTTCTGATTAGTTCCAGGTAAAGAACAGCCTCATTTTTCAGGTTTTGGAAGACCAGCCGACATAGAATCACCTAGTTTGGAAGGGACCTTTAAGATCATTGAATCCAACCATCAACCTAACGCTGCCAAACCCACCGCTAAACCATGTCCCTCAGCACCACGTCTGCCCGGCTTTTCAATACCTCCAGGGATGGTGACTCCACCACTTCCCTGGGCAGCCTGTTCCAATGCTTGACAACCCTTTCAGTGAAGAAATTTTTCCTAATATCCAATCTAAACCTCCCCTGGCGCAACTTGAGGCCGTTTTCTCTTGTCCTGTCTCTTGTTACTTGGGAGAAGAGACAAACATGCCCCGGCTACAACCTCCTCTCAGGAGATGTAGAGAGCGAGAAGGTCTCCCCTCAGCCTCCTCTTCTCCAGGCTGAACAACCCCAGGTCCCTCAGCCGCTCCTCACAAGACTTGTGCTCCAGACCCCTCACCAGCTTCATCGCCCCGTTCTGGCCGGCATACTAGAGCTTAAATTGTACCTCTACAGCTGGAGCTGCAACGAACCCAAGTCTTTGGTGGTTTGGTCCAGAAGGGAACTCTGTTTAGAGTCACCAGCCAGTCACACAGAATCACACAGAATCTCCGGGGTTGGAAGGGACCTCTGGAGGTCATCTAGTCCAACCCCCCTGCCAGAGCAGGCTCACCCAGAGCAGGTTGCACAGGATGGCGTCCAGGCGGGTTTGGAATGTCTCCAGAGTCGGAGACTCCACCACCTCTCTGGGCAGCCTGTGCCAGTGCTCTGCCACCCTCAAAGCAAAGAAGTTCCTCCTCATGTTCAGATGGAACTTCCTATGGTCAAGTTTTTGCCCGTTACCTCTTGTCCCATCACTGGGCACCACTGCAAAAAGACTGGTCCCATCGACGTCCCAGTCCCTGGCACGTGAGAGAGCGTCGGCCTCCCAGGAGCAATGCACGGGCCGGCACCGGCGCAGAGGGAGTGCGTTCTGTAGGCAGGCAGAGGGGTACAAGGCAGCATGGAGGCACCTTTAGAAGAGAATGGCTTTTTCTTGCTGAAGTCGGACAGACTGGCAGCTGAAGTGACTGCTCTTAGTGGGAAGCTAGTCACACTGCGTAACCGTAAATAATGAAAGATTACTAACTGCAGAATAAAAATTATCGCTGTTTTGAATTAGATGCAAGAGATGTAAATGCTTCTTTATAATATATTTATTTAGAAATATAATTATCTAATAAATAGAAAGGATTTACAAAATGCTTGAATATCATTCAAGTATTTTCTTAAAATCAAGTTAGAAATCCCTAGTTTCCTTTTACAAACAAGGTCATAAAATGCCTTAAAAATCTCTCAGGAAATTCATGAAAATTTATTCAGTACGGTATGAAAGAGTAAATCTCTGTTATGCTTATGGATACATCCCAAATACATGTACATTTTAATTAATCCCATTAATTTTACAGGATTGCTTGCTTGTTTAACCTCTAAAGAAAGCAGCTTTCTTGAATAGAAATTACATTTTGAGCTTCAAAGTATGGTTTTTTACAATAACGAACACTGAAAAACACAAAACATTTCTTGCCGCATGGAAAGCTTAATTTGTTTTTCTCATATATATTTTCACAGCAGTGACAGCAACTGATAGCGCAGTACTTCCCTGCTGTATATAATGCTATGCAGGACATGAAATAATTATTCATATTATTATAGGTCTACTGAGGGAGCTGCGTTTGCGTTTGAGGTTAATATGACAATCAAATGAACAGTATTTTCAGCTTCTTATAACTTTGGAATAATAGTTCTTTCCAGCTGACATTTGTATCTCTAGCCTTAGATCACAGGCTCCAAACGTTCGAAAAATATTCACTTCTGGCACTGCCTTATACCAAGGAGGGGGAAAAAAAAAAAATCAATATGGATTCCTTAATTTTTCTTATAAATGGCTTTATTTACTTTAAAAGCTGAGTTTAAGCGTAAGATTTATTAGACCTTTAACATTAATCACTTTTGCTATCTGAAAACATCCACCACCCTCCCGGTTGCTGTGTTATCTTACACAGACAGGTTCAGCTCCAAAACAAAAATATAGTCTCCAACGTGGCCAATGACTAAATCAGAGTCCTCATCAGAAAATCTGCGTGCTTCCTATAGCTCAATGTCATTCCAAAGGATACTGGCCAAAGGCCCATCAACTTTTAGAAAGTAATATATGAAGTTATAGGAGGTATATCCACATATTATTGTGCCATGAGGGTCAAGTTTTCTAAATCTTTTATAGTATCCTGACCTGGTTTGATTTCTTGCGACAACCACTCTAACTTGGACATCGTATTTTATCTCAATCTTTATCAACACTCAAGAATTCAAGACCAATTAAAACATCCTGAAGGAAAAATGGGTATTTAGTTTCATGATTTCTCCTCATTTTTCATCGCTTGTCAGATTTCCTAGGCTCAGTGCACTCATTAGTGCCCATTTCAACTTGATAAGCAAATAATCGAGAATTTTTGGTCAAATAAATAATCACTTGTAATTCGTAAATATGTTTTCACAAATCCAGAAGTCACATTGAGTGGGATGGTATAACTGTAAAAAGAACATTTTCACAGGTAGAAAGGTGCAAGAGCCGTGTATAACACTAGGCAACATCTGTGAGCTGCAAGATGTTTGTGTGTTTGAAAAATATTCTTTCTTTCGGTTCATCAGACACCATAAAAACACCCAGGACTAAAACTGAACGCTGAACACACAGCTTTTCCTTGGATGCATTTTTCACTATTATCACAAAAATCCATGCAAAAAACTATCACACAATACAGTTTAATTAGCCACACGTTAAAATCTTAGTATTTTGTGCGCCCTGTAGTTGTGTGCTATATTACTGACAGCACAAAGAAAACCTCCAAACTTACTTCAGTGTAGAGATTTAAATTGCCAAAAGGATTCCTTCTGTCTTTGTAAAGATAGCATAAATCACAGCAAAAAATCGTTAAATGTCCAACAGAGCAAACCCATTCCCCAGGCTGTCTTCTTCTAGGCCTTTTTCCCAGGCTGCCCCCAGAACCCGTCTATGACTAGCTGAAGAAAATCAGAATTCACAACGTGCTGCGAAGCCAAGTTTCATTTAAAACAACTCTAAGTTGATTGTATACATTTCCTGGTTTTAAAAAAAAAAAAAAAAGGTAACAAGAAAAAAACGCTTTGCATTTGTTTTTTCCTGCTAAATATGCTGGAATTGTGTGACAAATACCGATAACAAACTAGCATCTCCGGGTGTAATGAGAGGGAAACTTGTCCAAGGCTGCAGGAAAGTGGCAGCATCATGTGTCAGGAGAAACATCTAATAGCACAGGTAACGACACCAACAACACGGCCTGTCATCTGTAATTAGGTGCGATGAATCATACTATGTGTTTTTCTTTGAACCAAAGCGTATATACCGATTTTCTGTTGAACAGAAAAAAAAAAAAAAAGAGAAAAAAACCAAACCAGGGAATGGTTAAGTCTCATGACTCGTGAAGTTTATGCCGTAAATGTTGAACCTTAGCAAGCTCTCTGGACTGTTCAGATACTGTAGGATTATTTAGTAATCTCTCGGTACTTTTCTACTTCTATAACCTCGGCACCACGAGGACAGGGGTAGGGATGGGAAAGCGGAGCAGGACCCGATCCTGGGCGCAGCCAGCCTGCAGAAGACACGCTGCGCACGTCCACGTGAAGGCCGAGTGTGCAAAGGGCACCAGGCTGGGCTCCAGCAGCGAATATTGAACTCACAGTGGTGCAAAAATATGTATCAGAAACGTACCGGAGAAACCAGGCGTTCACGTCCAGGTGGATTACCGGACACCAGCTCTAGGAACGACCCGGGGGTGCGCTTGCGCGGAGGAGCCATCACAGGCTTCCAGCCTCCGGCCTGGCACTCCAGCCCGAATCCCGCAGCACCGGCAGCCCCAGCGGCTCCAACCGGCCACACCACCACGGCTGGAGCTTCTCCATCCTCCACCTTGCTCAGCTGCATGAGGGGTGGGACCATAACCTTAGTGAGGAAAGAAGGCCACTTCTGCAAATAGTAAAGTCAAAAAATCACTCCTATAGCCTCTACGGGAGTCTGCATTTCCAATAGAGAATTTACCTTTTTTCTTGTTTTCTTAAAGTTGAAATTATTTGATAATGGGTATATTCTGTAGCCTTCCAGTACTTAAAGGGAGCCTACAGGAAAGCGGGGGAGGGACTCTGGATCAGGGAATGGAGACATAAGAAGAGGGGGAATGGTTTTAAACTGAAAGAGGGGAGATTTAGATGAGATATTAGGAAGAAATTGTTGCCTGTGAGGGTGGTGAGACCCTGGCCCAGGTTGCCCAGAGCAGCTGTGGCTGCCCCATCCCTGGAGGTGTTCAAGGCCAGGTTGGACGGGGCTTGGAGCAACCAGGTCTAGTGGGAGGTGTCCCTGCCCATGGCAGGGGGTTGGAACTAGATGAGCTTTAAGGTCCCTTCCAACCCAAACCATTCTGTGATTCTGCATTCTGTGGTAGCTATGTTGCAGCAGTAGAGAGAGAGATGAATTTTGGGATGGCTCAAAAAAGCAGAAGCACGTTTTAATGAAAAAAACCAGTCTCTTTCCCTTCGGTGCACTACTTGGCAGAGACCGACAACCCGCGGGTGACAGATGGTCAGCAATTTCAGAACAACCTGGCAGGCCTGACACGCTACCTACTGGGATAGGATCTGTGGAAAGAGATAAAAATGGCACTGCATAATGGATAGGAAAGGTCTGAACGTTCAAATACATTTGCAGGACAGCTAATTAGATCTTAAATTATCAAAATCCTTGAAAATGAAGTCTTTTTGGACCCTAGGCATACAGGCAAAACTTCACAAGCAAATAATATGATTTAAGCATGTACCAGAAACTGTTCAGACCTCACAGTTTTGACTGAAGTGGAGAAACAAGAACAAAACCAGCATAAATAATATTCCTATAAAGCTCATTACAAAGCCAAGCATTCCTAATATTCCAGCGTGTTTTTAAAAGAATGCATACAGGTTCATGGTCATTTAAGTAAAGCAGTCAGAAGTAACCACCCTGCACAGAAATGCATAAAGAAAGGGTGGAAGGGCAAACCGAGCACACCAGAAAGCACACCGAGTAGGAGGAAATTAGGCAAAGCGGCCAATCCGCAGACAGAATAACGCCAACATTGGAACAATAACAATTGTTATCAGTTTTACAGAAGGCAAAATATATTTCCTTGCCTTAGCTGCCTTATTTTCTTCACGAGCCTAAAGAACAGCAAAGCCGAGAGCTCACTGGGGGAGAGGCACGTCCCGCTGTGGTCCCACCACCCCGAGCCAAGGCAGCGCAGCAGAGCTGCTGCATCACTTACACAGCGGAGTATTAGGGTTTTTTTTGCCCCCCAACCTGAGACTTTCTCCCACGTTCTGCATGGTGTCATACTTCTTATCCTCGGTAATCCTAGCCTTTGAGTTCTTGACTCTTTTGCTGCGTGGTACAGCACGGAGAGACCGCTTGCATTGCCGTTTCAGAGACTTACAGCAGGAGCTTTGGGTATCGCGTCTTCAGGAGGCAGCTCCAGCCTCGCCCAGGCTCCGTGCCCAGGCACACGCAGAGATTTTAGCCGAGTAGCGGTTAACAAGGCATTTTAAGACTACGAATCAGTAGCTTTTGCCTAATCTGGCTTCCCGGGCTGCTGCGGATGCCAAACCCCATCGCAGATGTTCCCAGCAGCTGTGTGCTGCCTCAGACCCTCGGCTTTACCATCCCCAGCCCCCCACGGGGCATCGCTGCGGTGGAAGGGACGGGGTGCCGGGAAGCAAGGCTTGGGGAGATGCTGAGGAGCTTCCCACCCCTCCACACCCCGGCAAGCCGACGCGCCGGGTCTTCATCTGCTCTATCCCCCGCAGAGGAGCACTGCTGAAGAACCGCACCATCCTGTAGGAATTCGTACTCATTAATACCCCTGCAACCGTTCGGCACGTGTAACGCCTGGCGTGGGGCAGGGTTACAGACCCCAAGGTCTCAGTCAGGAGGAGAGGAGTTACACCTTGCGCTGAACCTTAGGGAGCACAGGATTCATGCCACGGGTGTGGGAGCAAGTAAGAGAGATCCGGGAAACAGACGTTATTGGCAGGCATGAATGAAGTGCCTGTTTGACACAGCTGGAGAGTCTGAAACCAGTCTCTGCAAAGAGGCGCTTAAATCAGCCCTGCGTGCCGGCGGCCAGGCTCCCCTTCGCTGGGGGGGGCTGCCTTCTCTGCTGTGCCGTGTAACAGGCTGAGGGGGAGAGCGGCTGCCGGGGAAAAGGGACCATAAAACAAAGCTGAGACAATGTTGAAGGAGAAATGTAATATTTATGAGGCTGCGGAGACAGAAGGAAGGGAGCCTGGCTCCATAGCCATGGCCTCAGGGATGGGGAAGCTGGCTGGAGCGTGGGGTGGGAGGCTGATGCCCACCGTCCGAGGACGGCACTGAAGCCACATCTTCTGTTTCCATGGTAGGTGCTCTCACCACCAGGCTGTTGCAGAATAACAGCCCATGAACATATATTTTTATATATTATACACATACCTAAATTCTATATGAGTATAGTTCTAAACAAATTAACATAAAATAAATATACATATTAGGTATATATTTATATAGAAATTAAACACTGCTTGGAACAAAGCTTTGAGCAGTTCTCAAAGCTGCTGGGATGCAGCAGGTTCACCGCACCGGGACCTGAGGGCTCAACCTCAGAAATGAAAACTTCCACAAGTCCTACACCTCGATGCAGGTGAAATATTTGCTCAACCCCACAGCAGGAGCTCTGGGCACATCCAGCATCTGGACATTAAACCCTCAAAAGCTGAGAGATGGTGCAGCCCCTCGGAGTCTCCAGCCTCCCTGGGTGCCGAGGGAGAGCAACCCAGTGTAGGTCCAGGCTTGATCTGCAGGACAATAGTCCTGCCTTGCCCAGCTGGCGTTAGGTCTCACAGTGAACACACCACTCGTGTGGCTGTCGACTACTCCATCCCACTTACAAAGTGCATTTTTCATAGAATCGTAGAATGGTTTAGGTTGGAAGGGACCTTGAAGACCATCTTGTTCCAACACCTCTGCCATGGGCAGGGACACCTCCCACCAGACCAGGTTGCTCCAAGCCCCGTCCAACCTGGCCTTGAACACCTCCAGGGATGAGGATTTTTGTAGCGCTTAGGTGTCCAAGCTCCCTTTTCTTGGCTCTCACCTTTCCTTCACCATAAAATCATTGTTTCTCTCAATCTGCACAAGAACAAAGAAAACAACAAGGCTAAACTGAAACTCAGGGAAGTTTTCTCCAGCCCGATGAATTAATGTAACATTTGGAAGACAAAAATCTCAGTTCTACTCAATTTCAGTACTTTGAGGGTTAGTCTCCCCCACTGCAAATCCAGGCCTCGGAAATTTTGTGAAAATCTGAATTCCTACTTTCAGCCTCACTCTAAACCCTAAAAACAATTGCTATTCTCCATTTTCAGTTCTTTGCCCAAGGCTCCTAAAACATCATATGGGGATTTGGGAGCCCCATTTGAAACAAATTGTTTTAATTAAAATAGTAATTTTCGGCCCCAAGAGATGTAAACTATTAAAGAGTTGCCAGGAGGGAGATCTACTAATGGAGAGCAATGAGCAATTATAGCCAATCTGCTGCGGGTTCTCCGAGAAAAAACACACTGGGAAACCAGAGCAGCCACTTGCCAACTGACTATTTATCACTACAGACGGCGTTTAACGGTATACAGGTTTTTCCTTCCATAAAGGCTCGGCAAGTGTACTTCATTTTCTCATGTGTCATCAAGTCACTTTGATATAAGAGGAGAGATCAGCACAGGGAAATGGAAGAAACAAATCTCCGCTCTGTTAAATAGCTCTTCAGCACCTGAAACAATGGGCCTGCAGAGAACAAGGGAGGCAGATGAAAACGTTTTTCCTCATGAAAGTGAACCCTCTGTCTCAGAAAATCCTGCTCTTTTTCTCCCAGACACCCAGTATTTAAGGAATATTCATTTGGGATGTACCAGATTTAAGGAATATTTAGAAACTCCAATCAAGTTTCATGTTCCCCTTTCCTCACACAAAGTCAAAAGTGGACATTATCCAACCTAAACTAAATGCTGAGGTCTTTACTTGGAAAGGTAAATGTGAGCAAAAAGAAGAGGAGTTTTGTGGTTAATTACTTACTTTTTTTTTTTTTCCCCCCCAAATTGCGACATGGAAGAAAAAGCACCAAGAACAATAACAGCTTAAGCAAGTTCTCCCAGAGCCACCTGCCTTCCCTTCGGGATTAACCTTTTCATTTCTGGACTATACACAGATTCACTGGAAGGACAAACCTCAGAAGACAAAAAAAAAAACATCACGTGCCATTCCAAAGGTCCACATTTCTGATCAACACTCTCTTCGTGTTTCAGGACTGACGGTACGCCATAAATGTAACTTGAAGGAATTTAACTTCTGTCCTGACTCGTGGAATGCTTCGTGTCACAAGGGGACGTTGGCTTGGTTTTATAGGTTCAAGTATACGGCTGCTCACCGACCCAATAGCCTACAAAGAATATGAGCAGCTGGAAATCAACAGAAGACTTGCAAAGATAAAAACATTTGCACTTTTCTGGTTTGATCCGACAATTGATCTGCTAAAGTATACTTCAGCATTCAGGAGAAGCATCACCAAGGTCCCCTTTGCGATGCAAGGGGGCAAGTGCGGGGTGTCTGCACACACACAGGGGTGTCTGCACATGTACTGTCACATCTGGGTACATCCGTGTATCTATACACTGACGCAAAGTACATCTCCAACGTTTCATAGACTCACCGTATTCAACTAGTTTGAAGAAGAGCATCCTACTTCAGAAGCCAGGAGATCAAGTTTTCACTTTTAGGTGGCATCATGTTTACTGAGATAATCCAGGACAACCTATATTTGGAAGCAAAAAATAAAAATAAATTAAAAGTCATTTTTGACATGTGGATTGTTGGTGTAGAAACCAACTCAGTTTAATACTTAAAAAGAAAGCATGATAGCAAGCTTCCGGGGGGGGCGAGGTGGGGAAACACCAAACCCCAAACTTTTTCGAAATAAAAACTCCATCTTTTTTCTGTATTTAACATTCAGTTATTCCTTGTTTTTCTATTCAGGAACTGCAGAGCATCTGCCTCTGCCACCCACAGACACAACAGAGGCGCACATTACTCCAAGGAATAGCTATTCATGTCAGCACGGTGACCTACTAGAGCTAGCATCAAGATGAAAAGTATTATTCTTTTTTATAATTCCCTTCTCGCTTGATTCTAACCTCATTAAATCAAGAGGAATGTTAACCACACATTTAAGCATGTGTTGCATGGGGGCCTTTTTTCAGAAATGCCGGCATTGTTTATTATACTGGTGTCATCTGACTCTCTTAGGTAATGAACACCAGCAGATGACACCGTATTTCACCCATGGCTATACTGTAATAATTAAATAAAGTAGCAGTACTAGGGATGGAATTACTGGAGAAATCAAGACTCTTAAAAGAATTCCACTGAAGGATGTTTAAACAGACATTCCACAAGGGCAAATAGATAAATTAAGTTTTCCCTTAGCAATCTCTGTGACAACAGGAGAATACTAAATAGAGAGCATAAGGGACGTGTTGTAGCAAAATGTTTTGCCTTATTTTTAATTTAAATGTAGTTATATAGATGAAGAGCCTGGAGGCATCAACCATTGCCAATCAAGGCTTACATAATGAATAAGTCTTATAAGTGTACTGAAATCACCACTGCCCAGAATTGCTCGAGTCATCTGCGGATGAATTTTTTCAGTATAGACATGTACAAAGTCTTTTTTTTTTTTTTTTTAAGTATTTTCAAAAAACATGATTTCTCTTTGGCAAAGGAATCCTTTGAAGCAATCCAAATAGCCTTTGAAGTGAAAATAGAGAAGTCATTTCGTATTCATTCACCCATTTTACCTCCCCCTTCCTAAAAAAGGAGGCACATAGCTTAGTGAAAAATTTATATAATGAAATAGGCAGACTCATCTCATGACATCAGAAGCATTCAAGCAAACAAAATGCCATTAAAATGGAAGTGTATATGTCTTTGGGTGTAAATCAAAGACGCTGTGAATCGAAATACTAGGGAAAAAAAAATCAAGCTTAATTATTTCAGATTAGGAAGTACAATCTGTAATTCAGAATACTGCAATGTATGCAGTAAAGTGTATGAAGTATTAATGGATTGGTAAATATTTACTTGTTTTGAGGAGTTGTCCTCACTTAGCAACCTAACTTAGATTTATTAAAGCTAGGCGCATGTTTCTTTACTAAGTCACAAAGGCTATTAAAAACTCACGGAAGGGGTAGATGCCTTACAGTGCACTGCAGCAGGATTTTAACGCGGTTCTTTCCCTCCTTCCATTCCTATAAACGTATTTCTCTCCTTTACAATATTTCCTAAGAGTCTCCTGTGTCAGAGATTTTCCCATGTACATCTTTCCAGAGCCTCAGAAAAATGAGAATGGCTGATCTTACTTGAAAACTAAAAGCTTTGAGATAGTTCTCTGTGGAATGATGAAAAATCCCACAGGTTCAAGAAAACAATCAGTAAATACAGGCTTCTACTCCCGTAAAATACAATTTGTTAAATACAAATGTTCGCTAGTGGAAAGTGGTTTACTGCTGCAAATACAAGACGGCTTGAAAGACGATACGATGTCAACAACCAAGCAGTAAAGCAGCAGCACACACATGTATGGGGGCAGGGTAAATAAAAGGCATGTTTTGCCATTTTTGTATCCCCTCCTGAAGGGTTGCATCATTTTTGGTTATCCATCTACGGTGCAGAAAGTCACATCTGTATTCCATCTCTACTTAACTCTGGCAAGTGTCTCCTCTTATTCCCCAATCCACCACTTTCTTCTGCACAAAAATCTCCTCAAATGACCAGCTTAAACTTTCTACCTGAGCTGTCCAATGAAAGAAACAGTGACCTGCTTTTTTGGGGGGATTTATTTGTTTTTTTAATAATTCCTCACTCCTTTAAGCCCTTTTTATGTATACTGGATGTTTAGGAAGAGGGAGATAGTCTTCTTGGAAAAAAAAAAAAGCAAATAAGTCACATAACAGGAATGCTCATAAATCTGTATTTACATTGGAAGTAAAAGTAAACTCACCAGCGATAATTTACTGCCTCTTATAATGAATGTGACTACCAGGTCCTTAGATTTTATTAGCATTGTGAAAGAACATATTTTATGTTCAAATATTTAAATACTTGTAGAAAGCAAATGCAAAAATATTGTACATATTAAGCATTCAATTACTTTAAGTTATGTAAAAATTCATTGAAAAATAATTTCCTGTCTGCAGAACAATATCTTGCCAAAATCTGAAATTTCCAGTTTACCAGTGAATCCAATGAATTTGATAGCTTTTTTTTGGAGTCTAAATGAAGAAAGGTATGCATTTCTCACAGAAATGGGCAGGACAAGAGTTGACATTTGAAGCGCTGACCACAGGACAGCTTCGAGGATTAATAATGAATCGGTTCAACAGAGGAGCAGAATATAAAAGTACCAACTCCAGCAGCGGGTTACTCAAAGACAGTTCTTGGCTATTTTCATGCTAACCAACCCTCCAGCAAAGACTGTCACCCCCTGTAGAAGTTTTTCCTGAAAATTAATGTCTGACACCTGACAGCAGCCCATCTGGCTTTGAAACAGCCACGGAATTTTGAAATAAAACCATAATTTCTGCACTGCCCACCTAGCAGCCACCCAGAGCGCTGGGGTTAGTACAGACTTGTCCTGTGAAGAAGAGGAGGAGGAAGATGCAGGAAAGCAAACGATGCCCAATGCCTCCCTCGGAATGAGTCGGAACGGCGGCTGAGACTGGCTGGCGGCTTCGGTAATGTTGTGGAGAGGAGAAGTAAAGATTTCCTATGCTAAGTCGTTGTGATCACAGTTTTGTTTTTCCCCAGTGGGTGCCCGGATGGTGGTGGAAGGAGAAGGTAAACTACAGACCACGCGAGCTGCTTCAGCGAGCGCGTTAAGAATAAAATGAACAAAAATAGTCATAAGGGTACTGAAGCAAGAAGATGCAAGTTCAGACTGCAAAATAAAGCGGGAAACCCTACGAATGCACTCATTTACCATCTCCCACATTCAGACCGCCACAACTCTCAGGACACAAAAAGAGCTTTCTTCTTCTAGAGGCAGAGTTCTGGTGGTTTTAACGGTTCTGAGGTTAGCTCAATCTAAAAATAACATTAACGACAATAAAACTTCAGCTCTTCAAACTGCATTGATCTGTGGGGTTACACAGGAGGATGGGAGAGTATTCTTCTTGATTTTGTGTTATTTGAATTGATCGCTATCTGCCTACTTACCTTAAATAGCCAGCCGCAATGCTACTTTATTTTTCAGAGCTTCAATAAAGAAAATGCTTCCATTTTGTAAATTATAGTCCTGCAATTGAGAGCACTATTTTGAATGTGGTTCTCTCCTGCTTAAATCAAATCAAATACATACCTTAACAGCAAGCCAACGTTTTTCATGCGATCCCCCAAATCTGAAAGGACAAAATCCAGAGGGAGACATTACGTATGACCTAACTTTATGGCAGAGGCACGTGCCGAAGCGTGATACGAGTACGAGGGTATGACTGGGGGGTTTGCAGCCCTCCCCAAGGAGGCAGTCATGAACCCCATCGGTTAGGCAATAGGTGGGCAGATTTCTACACCCAAAACTACCAAAAGCTCCTATAATTTCCCCCCATTCCTAAAGTATTTTGTTTTACATTGTGAAAACCAACAATTACATTTCATTAGTTCTGTTCCTCATAACCCCTCTAACAAACTTTTAGCCATGGGCTCAAGAGTAAAACATTTTTAATTGTGCAATTTAATCCAATGGTGAGCTAAAATGATATAAAACTTATGAAAGAGTAAAGAAATAACAAGTGTGGAAAAATCAGAAAGATCCTTAGTTTGAGTTTGGTGCTTGACTTTGCCAGAGATGAACAAACATTTCCTTTGGCAAAGTTTTTCTGGTTTACTATTTAACTGAGAAATTAGTTGCAGAAAGTATTGATTTGAGGAACAGGTAGAGTATTCATTTTTCTGTAAGTTCTCTACCAATATTCAGGTAAAATGAATACCAGAAGCAGAACTTCCAGAGGTGTAACTGCATCCATATTAAGCTGGTGAAGAAAAGAGAAACTCTCCTGCTCTGTTTTTCTCTCTCTGGCTCGTCCTCCTCTTCCCTCCACTGCAGGGTCCTGCCAGGAAGGGCATTTTCGAGGCGGGGAAGCAACGCAGCTCTGCTCCGTGCCGCGGGGTGCACAGCCACAGAAGGTCACTTACTTTCTCTTGAGTAAAGCGGTTTTCCCACCAGGAAAAAAAAAAAAAAAAAAATCATTTAATAATATATCTGCCAAGGCGAATTTCAAACTTCATGTGCAGCTATGAAAGACTCTTCCCATCACATCCCCACTTCCCTGGGAGCTCTGAGATTTCCTTAGGCCTTTTTTCTGATGAATTTGTCTAAAAGCGGTTCAGCTGGGAAGAACTTGCTTTCTGCAGCACGGCGTAACGAGGCTGCCTTTAACGAGTCAGATACCTTCACCTGGTCAGCCTAACCTCGATTCAAAAAAAACCCACTGCCCCTCTCCTCTCCCCTTCCTGCCACAAAAAACCACAGGGCTCTTCCTCTGGAACTACCAGGAATTTTTTGCTGCCATGAGCCCTCACCGTAACTGGGACGCAGATGCTGAACAGACCAACCAGCCAAAGCACCAGCCGTGACTAAGCAGGGTTCCTTTTGGATACAGCTCCGCAGGGGCAGAGATGCAGCCTCCAGCGAACGACCAGGGACTTCCCATCATTTTATACAAGCATTTTTTTAAATGCCACCACAAAACAAACTTTTACACAAGCCTTTACGCAGCCTGAAATTACCAGGAGCGCTGCTGCTTGATAACGAATGCAGCTGTGGAAAATTCCCCCTCCGTTTAAAGTTGTGAAACGTGACTTTGGAAGCCCAAAACTGACTCCCACCAGATTTCCTCAGGCGCGGGGCAGGCGGCAGGCTGACAGCCACTCTGCTCCGGCAGCCCACCAGCCTCCGCTCTGCTTAAAATGCCGCCTGAGTAGGGACTCGTGCCTTGGAGTATCTGAAAGGACCTTTAGATTTTTATGCTCACCTTCCCATTAAAAGACATGGGAAACTTAACTCAGATTAATGCATGTTTATACATTTTAATTGTATATTAAAGTGTGTTTTGCGGATACATAAGAAACATCAGTGGCATATTAACTTATATTAGCTTTAACCAAAAAAAAACCCCAACATCGACACATTTGCAATTATTCTGCAATTATATGGAAATTACATTACACACTAATTGCTCTGACAGGTGCCTAATAGCTTCTCTAAATAGGGGGTAAGAATTTACCCACGGGTATTCTCAATTATTTTGCTTGACCACCTTTTGCCTCTCCTCACAGCAATGAAAATACGAAGCAGCAATAACAAGTTTCTGTTCTGCTGGGTTTGGTTTTTTTTCCCCAGCACAAATCGATGTGCTCCTGCCTCTGTGGCTCGCCAGGGGAAGCCTTGCCGCCTCTGGCAGCGCTCCCACGTCTCTCAAAGTTTTTCCAGGTTTGTTCCTCAAGCCTCTACGGTCAAAACTTTTTTAGCAAACAGGCCCCAGGGAGGGGACCCGGCCGTGCCTCGCACCCACCGCAGTCCTCAGCAGGACTGCACAAGCACAACTAACCCTTAATGAAACCTCCCACCCGTACTCCACATACGAATGATCTCAGCCCAAGTACAGATAAACTAAGAACCATCTTTTTGCGTGTGTGTTGTTTATCTCCATTAATTGGAAGACCCTCCTTACTAGACGTCCCCGCCATGAGGGAAAGGAATGGTCTTGTATTTCTGAGAGGTCCTGGCCACTGATAAGAGTGTTGAAACTAGAACGAAGCTGTAAAAATGATGACATCAATGGAAAACATTGACAATGCAGCTGAAAAGATTGCATGAAATATAATCTTACCTTACTGATAGGTTTACCACAGGCTGGTCTTGGACAGGACAATCTCTTTCACATCCCGCCTGCCAGTGCCACAACCTTCCCACGCCGCAGCCCGGAGCCTTGGGCAGGTGTCGGGACACGCTGTAGGTTTTACTCTTCAGGCTACAGCAAAACCTGTCGGAAGGCAGAATGCAATCAAACAGGACAACGTGCATGAAGTTTCCATGCCACCGGAGAAGGAGTCTAAGAAAAAGCTGCTGCAAACCAGCACCAAACCCTACAGGAGAAGCACCGACTGCTGTGGATCCAAAGCTCCTCCTCACTGTTGTCGGTCAGTCAAAACTTTTACATATTTTCAAATCAGTTTTTCAATGTTAGACTTATGCTATAATGCTATTACTGGTGTAAGCCAACCAGTAGGTAAGACCCCACAATCCCTTGTGAATCACGCGTCTGCACGAAGCTAAACAAACCCGGAAAAACAAGCCTTTCCCATCAACCAAACCCAGCAAGAGCCATTTCGGTTCACACCAAGTGCTCTGCCGTCCTTCCCACAGACCAGTCTCCCGGGTACTTCACCACTGCAGCCCGCGACAAATTGAAATTTTATGTACATATTGTAATATAACCCCCATATGTTTAATATAGTCTCATTGTGAAAATGCTTTCCAGACTTGTTTGCAAACACTATAATACTGAAAAACAAATGCCAACTCTTGCATTCAAATGAGAGTATTGCCGGTAAAATTGTGACCTTTTTTTTTATATATAGACGTTCACAGCTGTTAACCAGGATTCTCTATACATCCCAAGGTGTATTTCATCTGAAATGCAAAGCATTTCTTTATTGCACGTATGGTTGACTGGGAATAAAATGAGTTTGTTTCCCTGTGACTGAAAGCTATTTGCATGACTTTCAGATATTTAGAGGTGATTTACAACTTCTGCATTCACATCATGGATAGATAAACAGGAAAACCGTACTGTGTATGACAACTACTATCCTCAACATCTGTTTTAACCTGAAAATAATTTTATGTAAAAGAAATGCTACTTAAATTATTAGGGCTGACCTAATTTTATTTTCCTTTAATGTTTGCTTTCAATGGCACAAGACTGATCTTTTGCACCACGCATAGACAGATTGTGTAGATGTGTCAGCTGGTCACTTAGGAAGATAGGCACAGAACTTCTTATAGCATATGTTACACATCATATTTTCTTAAAGAGAAGTTAGATGTTGACACCTATTCTCTTACAGCAAATATTAATTTTACGGATAATTTGAGCTGTGGAATTCAACTCAATGCATGTCTCCACCGCAGTCAGGCAGGGCAATAGCAGCTCAGTGGCGTACTGACGTTAATTGTAATGTAGCCAGCTAGAGCAGGAAGAGCAGGGGAGGGACAGCCGCAGACTTCAGTGCCGGTGCCATCAAGACCTCATCCCACAAGCAAGCTTGCCCGCAGCTCAGGGGCTCAGATCACAGAATCCCCGGGGTTGGAAGGGACCTCTGGAGATCATCTAGTCCAGCCCCCCTGCCAGAGCAGGGTCACCCAGAGCAGGTTGCACAGGATGGCGTCCAGGCGGGTCTGGAATGTCTCCAGAGTCGGAGACTCCACCACCTCTCTGGGCAGCCTGTGCCAGTGCTCTGCCACCCTCAAAGCAAAGAAGTTCCTCCTCATGTTCAGATGGAACTTCCTATGGTCAAGTTTTTGTCCATTACCTCTTGTCCCATCACTGGGCACCACTGAAAACAGACTGGTCCCATCCTCCCGGCACCCTCCCTTGAAGTATTTATAGGCATTGATGAGATTCCCTCTGAGCCTTCTCTTCTCCAGACTAAAAAGACCCAAGTCCCTGAGCCTTTCCTCATGAGAAAGATGTTGAGTTCCCTAATCATCTTTGTAGCCACAGATCCACCAAGGAGCAGAGCAGGGAGCGGAGCGTGGTGACGACAGCTCTGCTGGGGCGGTGGTGGGGCAGCCGGCTCACCTGCAACTTGGGTTCCTCAAAACAGGAGCACTATCCAGTGTCAGCGTGTAAAAGAGAGCGATTCCTTCCTTGCAAAATGGTCAATGCACAGCAAGAATTCTTGTAATACAAATGCCTGACTTCTCTTTGTTAACTTCTTAACTTCAAGGGGGTGTTGGGTTAAGAGGATGCGGAAGGTAACAGAAAAAGGTCACTGGATCTGTGGCCCTCCCTGACTGCCTCGAAGCACTTCTTGTGTTTGACAATAATTCAGACTTGCTTCAGCACTCCTATAATTATATCTATCCATGATTAATTACAGCACTTTTAAAATGCACTTGAGTGACACTTCTGATGACACAAAACCTTTTTCTTCACAGAAAATACCTACGGTGGGCAAAGACTGGGTCAAGCATTCCACTAATTTATGCAACTGAGGCATCTGAAAACAAAAATATACCACATCCTTTATTTTAAACACATCCAACGTAAGTACCTTTGACCAGTTCTCATCCTTTTCTATTTGGACAATGTTCTCGCTCTGCTGTTCTGCCTGGCAGCACTCTTACCAGATCAGTCTTAATACTACACAAACGTTAGCTGCAATACGTTGCAATTGTGCTGAGTTCTGAACATTTTGTTTCCAATTTCCTCCTCGCGGCCTTGTTTATACTTTGGGTATTAGTATTCAGAAGCTGAGCGTTCTTGCCAAGCTTACTCCAGGGACTTCTAATGGCTCTGAAGCCTAGTCTTTGTTCCCATCACAGCAACAGATAGGCTCTGCGACGCCGTCATTTACAGCTAGGCTTTGCCTCAACATTAATAAAGATGAAACTCAAAACTCTGCTTCTGGCTCAGCTCTCCTGCACACCCCGAAGAGGGTAAGGCTATTTAAAAAACAGCCAACGTGAACGCTCTCCACAACGTCGCAGCAACACAGCTCCAGGCATTACCCCATCTTCCCTGGGGGGTTGTACGGCCAATGCTGATCTCCAGGACGCTGCCACCAACCTGCCAGAGTTAAACGTGTGTGACCGCAGCACACGTGGTCCCTGGGCAGATGCCGTAGGCTTGCAAGGAGGAACCGAAGTGCAGGTGCTGTTGGCTCCTGGGGTAGTAAAGCGGTGGGGATGCAGCAGATGGGAGCTCCCACCGCCCCGAGATGCTCATCGCTGCTGGGGAGTGCCGTCGCGTGACAGGGCTGACTTCTCTCCTGCTGGACAAGCTTGAGAAGTACGTCATGGCAACGGCAAGCCTGGGTTGGACAATAACCAAAGTCGTCTTCCTCAGAGCTCGCTGCAGTCTTCTTTATTCAGATATTTAGGTTGGACTCCGATATCTTCCACTGCCAATGATGTGTCCTACCACCTCCTGTTGAATACTCAAGGAAGTTGGCAAATCCAGGGAAGTACCAAGTTTTTGAGATGAACCAAGGCTCCCTCCTCTCTCCCTCCTTTCCTTCCTGTTTTACATTGTAATAAAATTATTCCCCACATCTTAAGTCAGCTTCAATGACTTCCGAAGACTTACTTTACTACTTCATCTGTAATTTTGCACTTTTATCAGCAGTTTCACCACCCGTGTTCTAGCTGCTTTTCTCATGTTCTCTTTGAAACGGTTTGTTTCAACAGGAGTAGCGTTTCCAGCACCACCAGGATTTGGTGCAAACGTCCTGGGATTCACTAAGCCCTGTTGGGAAGACCAAGAATGCAAAAGTTGTGAGAAGGGGGCAGGGAGGGGAAAAAGAGGCTTCTTAATATCATTGTCCCAGATTTTACTATTCTTCATCGCAAAGTTAGCAGCAGTTGGAAATTCGGCCTCTCATACACACCAAGCCATCCATTCGGGATTTTGAAATGGAACTGTATGTGTCAAAAAAAAGGGGAGAAGCATGGAAATGGAAATGAGATCTGCTTGAAATGTTCATTATTTCTGAAGAGTAGCTTTGAAATTTTTCCATATGCCTCTCATATACAATACCATGTGATTAATTAAAGCAAACAGAGTGCATTAAAAGCAAAAAGCGCCATATGCACACTTACATTTCGATACACATGAGAAATTACTTCTGTATGAGAAAAAGCCCTGAAAGCTCCCATTTCATTCAGGCTTTGAATCTGCAAACACTGATGAAAACTCTTCAGGCATGGGCCAACACTCACATTGCTTTTTTAATCTCCTTTGTATGTATTTTAATATACAAAAATTCGGGTTTGTAGCTTAAGACAGGGAAGAACCTCATGAAAAGAAATTATGAAATTACTACTTTTGAGTTCAGTCACGCTGCAATGAGCTATCAGAAACAGAAAACACTGAAGTGTTACAGGTTTTCTTGAGTGGCAGATGTGGCTTCATTACTGTACCCGTAGTTCTTAATTCCCTGTTAAAAGTAGAATGACTGCTGGAGGTGATGCTTTTGGAACGGCATGAGGCTGAAAGTACAGCACTCACCAGCTGTTTGTGACCCATCGGTATATATGGTCTGTCCAGCTTTGTCATCAGAGCATCTTAAAACCTGTGAACTATTTACCAGCCAACAACCAATGTCTGTCACTTTCTAGAAATCACGCAGGTTTATCAGGCAAGGATCTCCTTTTGATTGCAATATCTTCCTTCTCTCAGAAGAGCAGCAAGCTTTTGTGAGGTCAGAAGCTTGGTACGTAACATGGAGATATTCAATTACCACTTGAACAGAAACTGTGGAGCAACTTTCCATGCCTGACAAAACCAATATTGCACTCTCCAAAATGCAGTATCCTCCTAACAGCACTTGTGCTTTCTAAAACCTATACTGATCAAGACCCGCATCATAAAATCCAGCACCTATGGCATGACATTTTGATATCAAACAATGCAGAGAGCGTCACTCCAACAGGATTCCTATAGTTCTGGTGTAGAGCCCTGAACAACTCAAGTGGTTTGTCCATAAATATGGGCTATATAACTATCAAATTATACCAACGGACCATATTACATCGTATGGGTTATGGCTGATAACTAACTTAGAAATACGTTGTCCGTGGGAAAAGTATAGTCGTACTGATATATACAGTAAGTACAGTCATTAAAAGACATTGAAAAATAATTGCCTACTCCTGTGCTTACAAAGGAATAAAAGCAAGAAAGATGACTTTGGAAGTAGGAAAATCAGATGTAACTCGAAGATCAATAGAAAGGCGAAGACTTACATTAGAAAGACTGTGACACTAATGAAGGATAATACTGTCTTCAGCTCTCAACAGTGAGAATGGAAACTCTAGGATGCTGGTGATCACATTCACAAACAGAAAATCTAAACTTTCCACGTCAATGTAACAGCAATAAGAATTACTCTGAAAAATAAACTCATGTCAGAGGCAAAATAAATCAAAAGCATTAATGAGAAAATTAGAGGATTTGAAGGAACTGGCTGTAAGGCATTCAAATTTCCCTTTTTTGTTAAGAAGAGCAGTCCTGTAGGAACGTCAAAGAGTAAATAACATAGTGAAGTATCATTATAGTAAAGCTAATTTACTGTATATCTAGTCTGACTATTGTAAATCCCCTTCTGTGCTTCCTAGTAGTTACTTAATGAAAAACAAGCAAAAAGATGTGTATTGCTGTCATACGTGTTCCTACAGCACCTAGAAACCTGAGTGCCACTGCAGTAACTTTTATCCAAACATGACAAAAAGACAGTTTCTGCATTGAAGCAGGAACGATCTTCATCGATCCTACTGCAGCCACTAAAAACACAGTATTTTTGCTTCTTATGATAAATAAATCTTAAAATATTCATGATCTAGTAAAATTATCTTCTTAAACACATCCATAACTACATAAGTCTACCCTCAGTTATTCAGACACAATTGATATTTTCAGGGAAGAGACACAGTGATGGAGGCCAAACAAATGAAAACATACACGTAAATAGAAGCTTAATTTCATGGAAAAGCTGTCCAGAAACAGTTTCTGATAAAGCTGAGGTTTTTCTAGGATGGTATCCGTTCTTTGAAGGTGGCCATTAGCTGATACCTCCTAACTGTAAGAACAAGAAACACGTTCAATGTTATTCTGCCCGGGTGTACCTTCTTATTTTTGCATTTTAATGGTTACCCCTTTTTCTGAACCCATTTGTAGTTTTTACATTGTGCAATGGTTACAATTTCCCCAATTTAAGTAGGAACTGTGTGAAAACGTACTGCCTTTGGTTGTTAAACCTCACCCTCTTCTATCCTACTACATTGTTAAATTACTCCATTTTATGCGCAAAATATCTGGCGTGTTCCATGTCAAATCAAGCATTAGCACGGCATATTATGCCTCTGTACACAACAGCAGGAGCAAGACAAGTGTTTATGGTTTATGGAGCGAGCAAGCAATCCATTACTTGAATTTTTCCTGTACAGTTTGTCAAATCTCTCAAATTAAGTTCTACATAAGATGTTCAATTTTTGCACGGCAGACCAAACAACTTGCCTGAAACATGGCTTTAATTAAAGTACTCCAGCATCTCATCTCTGTGCATGCAGGGTTCTTTTAACGGAAGAAAAAAAAATAGGAGGGACTGGACACTAGATCTGAGACAATGGTGACCTGCTGAAGGGAAAAAGAGTCAAAAAAAAGTCTGAAAGAGTCACACAACCACCAGCAAGGAATAAAGGAGAAGCGTAGAGCCAAGATAGAGACATCCAAACTGAAAGTCTTTTTCTAAGGGGATCATCCTTCACCTCCCAAATGAATAAAAAAACCTGCCACAAGCATTGCACTTGGCATACAGTGCTTGCCTTCTGTTCTGTGCAAGGTAGAAAGCTCCTCACAGAAACAGGGTGGATCATGACAGCAAAATGCCTAAGGAGAAGATAAAGTAGAATCAGCCCACTCCTAAGCGAGCCGCTGGACGACTTCTTCACACTCTGAGAGCCCCAGATGTCCTAGACAGGTATCTGCTAACGTCAGACTGCGCACAGACGTGTCTGACTATAAAATAGCCGCATACACAATTGCTTGGACGCACTGTTCGTATAGACCAGTTAAAATACATTTCAAACTATCAAAAATGATCAGGCAAAGCTCCACGGCAACCTTAGCGGAGATGCGAGTGCTACACTGATCTCCCACCAGCTGGGATGTGCTTTGGAGGCATCCAGCTCCTGCTGGAACAGGCCTTTTCAGAAGCTAGTCAGTCTGCAATTAAATCAGATTATATATGTGGTAAGCAGCCACAAATTCAGGTCAAAGTGTCCAACTAATTTAATCTGAGAAAGAGACAAAGGTATTTCGTCTAAACATTAGAGTTTTGACACTCATACTCTTTAAATATCCAAACTTAAATTAACTGCAAGTTGAATGACATGTACCTGAGGCGCAAGGAAGTGGCTGCTCTCGGCAAAAGTACGAACAAGACGTGAGTTTTGGTGAAGAGAAAGTCCTTTGGCAAAGGAATGACAGGTCCAGAACAGAAAAACAGAACGACCGATTCTTAACCTTCCATTGCTGAAAACAGCGAAGGGTCTGGACAGTTCTCATGTCTTAACAAACAACCACTTAAAAGATTTATCTGAGCAGTACTCCGTAATTCAAAACTGGAGAGTGATAAGGGAAAAGCTACAAAAACATATCAAGGGATTAGAAAGTAGGACCACAGAGAAAGATCTGCAGAGGTCAAACTACTTAGTTTATCAAAAAGAAGGTGAAAGGGGAACTTTGATCACAGTTTAAGAACGTAAAAGGATAATGAAAATCTGCCATAGCGAGCACTTCAATCTAGAGACGAGTGTATATCAATTTCCAAGGGTTACGGGTGGAAAAGTGCCAGAATCACACAGGAAAAAAGAAACTCTTGAAGTAATGGTGTGGATAATTAATGACTGAAGAAAATTACTAAAGGTTCCCACGGACGCTCTATTGCCAGAGGTCTTTAACACAAGACTGAGTGTTTCTCTGCAAGAAATGTTCCAGGTCAACCTGAGTTATTGGACCTGAATTAGCTCAGACAAATCCCACAGCCCACGTTGTGCAGTGCTCAAACTGGACGGACTCCAACTTTGATGAACCCCAACACAAAACAAAAACCACATTTGCACTAATGGTTTTTTTTTTCATATACTATTAGAAAGTACACAGAAACACTCCAGGTATAGAGTATTTCCATTAAAATACTTGTTATGGCTAACAGCGCAAAGGACCAGCAGCAAGTACGCAAACGTTCTTGCTGCTGCTGCTGCCGGAGCCACGTTACTCCTTTCTGAACAGATTCAGAGAGAAGCATCTGGTGACGAATTTCTGTGCCTCACAATCCACCTCTGCTCTTTCCAGAGGGTCAGGGACCAGATCTGATCCAACCCAAGTAACAAAGATAATTGCCGTGTGCAGAAACACGCAGGTCGCCAAAGCGTGCTCCTCTTCCACCACCTGCTTCCTTGCCTCCTCCACCTCCCAAAAACACCTCTGCTGCACAAACGACAGGCTGGCTGGGATCCCGCACGCTCTGCTCAGTAGCTCTCCCAGCGGCGCTTGCACAATCGGCCATCGCCGGCTCCATCCAACTCGAATTGCATTGTACTTAATTGATTCATTAAGGCAATCACTATTGTCGTATCGTGTGCTCATTACAAACAACAACAAATTATTCAAAAATATGTTTTCCCTTCTGAGCAACTGTATCAAATATATTAATCAGAAGTTGGTTGGCTGTTTCGGTTGCTCATTATCTGTGTGCCATTTATATAATAAAAGGCAAATGAACAAACAACTTGCCATCGGTCGGCTATTTCATTTTTCCCTGATGAATTCTGAAATTTGTAAATTAAACAAGCAGTAGTGTTCCTGTTTTATAAGAGGAAGGTTTTGACCAAGAATATATTTCATCCATGGGAAAATCTGTTTTAGATCCAACAATTTGTCAGTTTTCAAAACCTCTGCCAAAGGCTATTATTGATGGTAGAAGGCAAAACTGGTAGGAAGAAGCCAAAATTTCCACATTAGACACCAGAAAAATCACACCAGCCACAGTAAAATTGTTTTCTAAGAGTGAAAAATCTTATATATGAACTTGATTTAAATTCAAAGAGCACCCTTTGCCCAAAGAAGCACTTCATACACCACATCTTATCAGGTAGGTGCAAAATTAACACATAAGTGATTTATATAAGTTTCTTTATACCATACCCTGAATTTGGTATCCTCTGTTGGCACAGCAGACAATTAAGGCCTGCAGACTACCTAACGAAGCAATGAAGCGGTGCCATAGTAGTTTAAATCAGAGCAGCTGTGGATGATTCCCATCATGTCAGCGCTGTGCTCCTGGCAGCTGATGTACCATCACCCAGGTCTCCAACTGCATGTCAGCCTTCTCATTTAAAACCCCCGCAAGAGATTCCGCTGGATACCCACAGAAACGTCTTCACTGACAGCGATTCCCTCTATTCTGGAGATTGGCAAATTAAAAGAATTGCGTGAGCGACTATTCCCTCTAAAGAGGAAACATTAATTCTTTACAGAATTAAGTCAATGCATTATTTATTTCCTGACACAGTACTATTCGTGTTTTCTCACAATGGGATTCAGGGCAGGGGATGCTCCTAAAAGCCCATCAGGATACCATAATTTGCTGCAGGTGTTCATTGTTTTATACAGCTCATTTTACACCATCCTTCGATTAGTCATAACGGGTTACCTTCAGTGCAAAAGGTGACCTTCTCTGGCTCCTTGGGAAGCACCAGAATACAAATTTCCAATTATCTGTGGCCTTGCAGGTGACAGAACCAGCTGCAGTAGGAAGCAGAGACCGTTGGATCACCTGAGGTAGACCAGTGTACATGGTCCTCTGGTGGCTGAGGCTCTCCCAGGCGTGTCAAGGAGCAAGTTGGTGGCTCTCCAGCAGCCTCGTGCCATTCGCATCCCTGACTTTCCCACCAGGGCCGTATCTGCAGGCCAGAAGAAAAGGTCTGCGGGGCTGGCAGAGGGACACGCTGCCCATCGACGCCAAGCACGCGGAATAGAGCACATCATCTGCATGCCTGCCCGGGCAGGCAGAGTTGCACTTTTGTGCTTTAAATGATGTTACGTTTCCATTTTCCCAATTTTTGAGGCAATCTACGGACTGGCAGAGTTCGAGTGAGGGAGAGAAGAGTCAGGAGGGTGAGCGTGAAAGTATTGCAATGAAGAGGGATGGAATGAAGGATAAAGGAGATGGCCCGATGTGATAGATTGGCTGTCCTATCAGTGATGATAGTTTTTCTACAAATCATCAGAGCTCCTGCCTTGAAGACGGATTGTCCAATTCATCTTCGTGGGAGCAGCACCGAGACTCCGGGGAAAGAGACGAGGCGGCCAGGAGCAGCCGGACGCGGGGCCAGGAGCCAGGGCGGGAAACAACAGTTTTGCCCTGTTGGCACCCATGACGTTTGTGAAACAGCGCTGGCAAATTGTTGTTTTCTACTGCCGTGTTATCATCCTCTCACATCTTTTAAGCTAATATAAGGAATAAGGGAATAATAAGCTAATAAGGGAAATTAATTACAGCAAGAACCAGGGCGATGCCAACAGATAATCACATCAGTAACCCTGCTAAACGCACCGTGGTGCTGCTGTTTGTGCTGGCCGGGAGCGGCAGCCGAAAGCGCTGACACCAGACTGGCTTATCACTCAGCTAGTCCTATCTGCAGCGATATATCTTTGTCTTTTAAGACAATTTCTTGTTTTTCGGGGTTATCTGTGAAGCAACAGATCTGAACTCTATTAACTCTATGCCTGACACATTGTTTATAAAAGATCCTGAAAGCTTCATCCCTTCGTATTGAGTGCTTCCTTGGAGAAAGAAATTCCCAGAGAGCCGTAAGTCATGTAATTATTATAAATTAAAATATCAAGCCATAAAGAATATTCTAACACTGTTCGCATTGTTCAAAGGAAGAGAATAACAAAGTAGCAAAGCTTTGTTTAAACTTTCTTTTTCCAATATAATCCAAAGAAATTGGATTTGTTATTGGAAATACCACCAGAGCCGTGATATCACCAGACAATGTTAACCAAAATACCGGGCAAGTTAAACCATACCCCGAAGTATCTAGACAAAGGGTATTTTCACAAATAATTGTGTAAACAATATTCTTTGTGGGTAGAGACAATGTATGTAGGGGGAGAAGGCATTCTGAACCCAGTTACATGATACCATGTATCATAGCATGACACCAAAGGAGCTGTCTTAATTGTCACAATATCTACAATTTTTTTAATGTGCACTTCACTCATTAAATCATTAGCCCACATATGGATATGTACATACACAGGAACATCAGTCCCACGCAGCTCAAAGGCAGACTGAACCCCGTTCCCTGTTTCCAGCACGAGCCAACTAGGGAAGTCCAGGACAAGTGTGCACGGAGACTTCCCCAGCAAACCCTCCAGCCTCCTCTGTTTTGTAGCATAGGGTTAAGAAGTAGTTCTTTAAACATCACATACCTCTCTATTCTTTGCCCTTTAAAAAAAATGCAATCCTTTGGTGTAGGTCATCTTGGGCGAGCAATGGATTAATAAAGAAAAACATGTGAGGTTACTATGACGAACTTGCAGTTTCCCTTTCTTACACAGGATTGGAAGTTAAGTAGCAGGTTCACAGACCTCTTTCTTGGGGGGAAAAAAAAATATCTAATGCCACTTTAGGAATTAGACATTAACAAATTTTACTTCAAGAAAACAGTTGAAACCTCGATTTAAATAGTGGAAATTATGCAGGTCCTGAGAAGAGGAGATTTGCTAGAAGTTTTTGAAATAAGAAGGGAAAATCAGGCAATACAATTCATTTAGACTTTCAAGCCTCTTTTACAGAGTGTTATGAGAAAACACCATAAAAACAAATTTTCAGAGGGCAAAATGAAATTATACTGTGGTTAGAATTCCGTTAAGACAAAAAAAATGAGCAGGAGTGAACAGCTGACATTCAACAAGGCAAGCAGAGGTGTTCTCCAGAACAAGTACTTGCATTTAATATACAATTGGTTGGGAAAAAGACTTTAGAGATAAATGCATGTCTGAGCAGAAGTAATACGTCTATTTTCCTTGTCAAATTGAGACATCATACATGCAGTTCTCTGCCCACATGGGATGAAGAAAACTCTTTCACTTTTCTGACCACTGAAAGATAAAAGAAAACATACTTTTACGAAGTTTTCCTTTTTCATATTAGTGTGTAAGACAAGAAAAAACCCCAACAAAAGCAGTCGCCTGTGTGACTGCAGGCAGCTGACACCCCGTGGCATGTTTTCGTTTGTTATTTCCAAGCCTGAGCAGAAAGGCCACATTGGAACAGCCCAGCTGTTCAGAGAAAACCAGCACAGATGTGTCATGGGAAAATAAGCTATGACTAGTCCTTTTCTCGGAAGAAAAACAGGCAGTACTACTTGAGGCTACAATCTATGACCAAGTCATTAAAAAAGCTCCTCATAAATGTCATTACTATTGCAATTATTTATTATTATGATTATGCTGATCTCTCCCTTGAGAATTATTTCCAAGGTAACCAGTGAGAGCAGAACAAGTCATACGCACTGGCTGGCTTTCTACTCGTTTCAAAGGTAAGATAAACCTAGATGATCACCACCTCTTGATCTTCAAGCACGGGAGCTGAAAGAAAACCAACAGTTTAGAAGAAATTGCTGTAAACTAATTCATGGAACAGCTGAAACTACAAGATCTACTGCCCCCACAGAGGCAGAGGGCTGTATCCTTCAAACTGAGGGCACACGTGTGCCGGGGTAGCATGCAAAAGAAGGGATGAATCAAGCACGGCTACCTGGAAGTACAAAGGCAAGAGGTTCAAAACAGGGACGCTGACATTTTCCCTCCGGGAAGCAGTTAGAAAGTAGACATAAAAGAGCAACAGATGAAAACAGACCTGGAAGTCTTCAGAAAAGGAAGCGTTTTACTGGTTCTGCTTAGTTTGAACCAATTCACTGAAACACATTGGATGGTGTTAAAACAAACCACGTTCTCACCTATTGGCTAATTGCCTGGGTCAAAAGAGGTGATCTTCTCAAAGCTCCTGATTGTGCTGCACTAAGGTGACTTCAGATGACAACATCCTGCTTCTCACTGACTTATCTCAGCCCATTCCCCTGCTCTTTGGCCAGGTTCTGGACTACCTGTAGCCTCATACTTCAGCAGAAAAAGCCATCAACAGTGGGACGGCACATTCCATCACGTGGCCAACATTTCCTGCAGAGTCTGCAATGATCAACCTCAGGGCAAAAAAACCTACAACAGAATGACCCTTCAGTGGCCAGATCACAACACGTTATACCAAGCCAAAACCAGACCATGTCCCTTTCATCCAAAAGTATCACATCATCCTCAAGGTACTTTTTCAATCTAAAAAGCTTTTACTTCATCCCTGTCCTGCCCTGTTGCAGGTGCCTCCTTGCCTACACGCCTTGGACCGGGCAGGGCTGCTGGAGTCTTCACGGGAAGCGTCCCAGCCTTTCAGCTTTAAACTTTCTGCTGAATTACAGTTCTTAACATTTTTAGAGAACAAAATATTTTGCGTACAAGCAAGCAGAAGTTATCATCGCTTTGTCTGCTAGCAACCACCATATTATTATAAAACCATTTGCACAAATCAAACCTCTTCCACTCCAGGACTCTCCTGACACCATTGCCTCATGTCACCTGAAATCCATTTCACTCTTCATCTTTTTTTTTTTTTACCTCTTTTTCCTAGCTGCAATATGATCTGCTTAGGTTACTTTTTGCCTCTTTCATTTGTAGTCTGTTTGTTTGAGATTACTTCCAGATAAACGTGTACATACACACACGTGTGCGCATGTTATTCACATCCTTTCCCTATGGGCACATGTGGCTGTATTTTGTGTTCTTTTTCTTGATCATTTCTCTTTTCCACCTTCTCTACTTTCACTTTTTCTTATCTTCGCTTTCTTGCACTGCACGTTCATCCCCTCCCTATTCTCTCCCAGTTTTGTTGTAAATACTCTCCTCTCACAGCTACAGGCAAAAAAAAGGGAGGAGGCGAGGGCAAAAAGAGACCGCTCATTGCAAGGGGCGCCTGTAAGAGGTGTTCCTGTTGCAGTAAAGTACACCGTTTGCTACGACGCTCTCCCTTTGCCACTTCACCTGTTGTGGAATAGGAGGGCATTTAAAAAATAATCAAAATCATCCAAGTATTCTTGTGGTTTAGCAAAAATTTGCACAGAGGTTTCTCAGCAGTCGCCAAGATGCCCATCCTGCTAAGAGCCGTCTTCACAGGATCAGCACACGAGACTAATTTGCTGTAATAATGCCTTTAGGTTGTGATAAATAAACCAGATTCGGGACTATTTAAAGTAAACGTTCAACCTCCAGAAAAACACCGAAGTTGGCGGAGGGAAGTAACATCAGCAGCACAGCAGGAGGCAAACTGCTCCTTGAGTTAGCACTGGGCAAAGGGCCACCGCGCATTTTTGTCTTCCCGTGTATTAGTCTCATTGGAGAGAACTTTGTAGCCCTCAGTGTTTATTAAGCTATTATATTAATAATAGCTTTCAGCAGGAGAGTGCTAGACTGACTTTTGATCCCGTTCCAACTGAAAATTGTGTGTTGTTTCATTCGGAGAAACCATTCTTTTGTCTGTTACTCTCAAAATATTATGCTCCATTATCAAGGCAAACCTCACAACGTGTTATTGAGGAAAAAATGCTTTTTAAAGAGAGCAAGTCTATTAATTAATTTCTGAACATCACCAGCTCAGGCAGATTCATGACACTCTCTGAATCACTTGTACCTCCTCCTACCTCTCTCCTCAAACCTTTGAGCAGGGAAGCAGGGAAAATTTAGCTCCTGGAAGTTTTTTAGATATCATTTGACAGAAGCAACCTGGGAGACATCTGACATCAGTTAGTTTTTTCAAGTTTCAAAGAGAAGCAGCACGGTATTACCAGTCCTGTCTGGTGAATCAATGACATGTTCAATCCTGAGAAAGGAGCTTGTCCTGTAAGTCATAACTCATCAGATAAAATACGCCTTTAGGATCAAAATGAAATTTAGACCTGGAAGGCACATCTGAAACCTCCCTGTTCAATAGGGCAAAGATTACCTGTGCACAACTATTATCTGAAACAAGAAATTAGTGCACTATCTCACTCTACTGTGGGGCAATATTTCAAATAATAGCAAGCTCCAGAATAAGTGTTTTTTCCTGTGTGAACATTGGCATTTTCTCCCGTTAGAGACTCACTACCACAACCCAGCCTCACTCCGCCAGACGTATATTTACCCAGCCATATGAAAATCTGTTAAGTCTCATAGGACTGACTTTCAGGAATGCCATGCCGCCACATACATCGCCACTTTTTTAATTCTGGGAAAATGGAATAAAACAAAACCTGTGTCATACAGACACCTCAGACCTCACACTGCAACATTCCATTTCAGTCTGGTTTTGCAGCTGCTGTATTTTCTGCTTTATTTGTGCCTTTCGGAGACCTACCCATTACATCAGGCACTGTACAAAGAAACCCTTACCAGGAATTATCGGGGTGTGTGCACGCAGGTATGATGTGTACGGGCACCTGAGTAGACCCTAGAGCCCCAGGTTTCACCTAGGACAGGTTTTTCTTTATATACATTTTTTGCAAAGTCCTAATGTCCTCAGACTTATCAGGCATAGTCCTGAAAACTCTTTAAGTCCTTCCTGAGCTTTTCTTCCCATGTATCCAGAGATTCCGTTTTCAGTTTTCAGCATGCTCAAGGTTTGGCACTTAAGCAACTGCTACATGCAGAACAGCTTGCAGCAAGCTGACACTTCTATGGAAGACGTTGTCATCCTCTTTCTGCCCCTCCTCTCCATGAGAGCTACCAGCTGGTCTGAGGTCGCCTTGAGACACCTCCAGACCAGCCGTGCCTTGCAGGGTTTGTACAACCCAACGCACTCATCTAACCCTAACTTCTCAAAATTCCCATGGATGACTCCTGATCTCAAATGACTGAAAAGAAAATAGACCAGGAATGATGCTGCTCTGAGCATTCGGAGACCTGTACTGGGTTTTCTTGCTCTGCCACGCATAACTTCTGCAGGCCTTTAACAAACCACTGGAGCTGTTTGTTTCTCCTTCCACTGCCACCTTTGGTGTAAGGAGATGGTGTTTTTTGGGAAGGCCGGGTGCAGGACCCCATGGACCATGCGGGAAGACATCCATCCTTGCTCACGGGTAAAAACATATTGCAGACCCCCCAAAAAAATTGCTACCAACTGCTACCAAGCAAAGAGCATGCCAAAAGCACTAGGGAAACAAAAATCTTACAGCATCACCCCCAAGCATTTTCCCAAAGATGAAAGGAGCCAGTACCACAGTAAGACTTGCTGGGTAAAGCAGCGACAAGAGCTCTTCTAAAGAGACTCATTAATCCCCACCTACTGAAGCGCGACAGTGCCAGGCTCTACAGAAGGAGGATGGGCAGCGAGGAGACATCACCCACACCTCTCAGTGATCTGCACATCCTGCCTTCTGCCCTGTCGATACCACGGCACATACTTACTTTCCGACTTTGTGCTACTTAAGCTAACAATTATCACTGAAGTAATTTTCTAAGGTGTTGAGGTCAGCAAAGCACTGGGAAGAATCACGGCTAATGAGCAAGCCATCGTTACTGCAAAATGAAAATTGCCACGAGGCAGTGGAGAGTATCATATTAGAATTGGCCATAAATTTATAACTGCCAAATGGTATCTCTTGTTTCGTGAAGGGTAAGGTTTTGGTTTAGAATTTTTTAAAAGACTAAAGGCATCCAGCTTTTGAACTTCGTCCAATCACCCGCAAACACGTTCTGAACTCACTGTGGTAAGTAAAGAGAACAAAAGCAAAAAGAAGGGTTTGTAGTTTCACTTTTTAACTTTCCTTGGACTTCCAGCTCTTAAACAATTTTGATAACTAGTTTCAGCGAGTTATTTGCATGTCTTAACTCTCAAGCAACGGTTTCTCAGAGAGAAAGGTGTTGTGCAAGTGAGGGTTCAAGACAGGCAGTTTTGCAGAGCACATTCATCATTTCACTTAAAAGCAAATTGTTACAGCCACAGCTGCTGGAATCCAAGCGCGGATCTGGAGAAGGGAAAAAAGGAGAAGCGTTTTCGACCGCCAGGAGAGCTCGATCTCTTTGGGCATTCACATCACCTCTGCAGCGGTTCTGCTATCGCCCAGCGAGCCCCTGGGGAGCCGCAGTCCCTCCAGCCCAGCCCGGCGGTTGGGTGCTCTGCAGGATGGGGCGACACCACCACACACATGGAAAATGAAAAAAAAAACCACTCCCTTTCTCCAAGTACAGTAACCTGTGGCGTCAAGCAAGTGGTCCCAGTCCTTGCTCTTTTTCTACTAAGTAAAGACCCACAGCAGTTTACAGCCAGTTCTAGAGATAACTCTCGACTGCCAAAAATTGAAAGGATTTCCCCGACATTTTCATCCCAAACCATCTAGAGTCAACGCACTTTAATCCCAAAATGCTGACCCTCTCCCACCAATCTCCCCAAAACATAACCAGCCTGTTTTACAGAAAAAAACCAGCTAAGCAAGTATCTCATTATGCAGTTTGTCACTTCCATCAACAATGCAAGTGCACTTTGCAGCATCTAAAATGGTAAAAATAATAATAATATGGGAAGCAACACAACTGACATTTAAAAGAATTTGATTGATGCTAAAGCCTGCGGGGAAAACAACGTGGAGCTTCAGAAGGAGTTGGAATGCTACTCACTGAAATAAAGACTTTGAGACTTAAAGGTTTTAATCCTGGAGGAAAAAGAAAAAAAAAAGAAAAAAGATGAAAATACTTCCTAAGACTTTTGTTCCTACAGAACAAAAGGGGGAAAAAAAAAGAACCAATAACAAAAAAAATGTAATGCTATTGAGGATACAGTTTCAAAATGGTGAGAAGTCCTAAAAGCCATAATACATTCTGGCTAGAAAACAAATCGTCTCCACAGTATTACAGGATTTAAAACAAGCAGATTTTGACAGTGGATTTAGCATGATGAATCAGGTAAATTGGAGGCTGAATCATCACTATATCCCCAGGCATCTGCAGTGAAATAGAAAGCAGAGAAAAATAAAAAAATTAGAGAAGCACCTAGAGGATGTTCAGCAAATCACAGGCACACAATATGGACTGAAAAATCACACAAATGTGGAATATTTGCATCAGGTTTTTTAATGACAGGTAGTGTTCAGGAGCAGGAGAGAGATGGCAGAGGGGCTTCTGAACCTCCCAGAGGTGAGGCTAAACCCAACAAGAATCGGACCACCACAAAGCAGACCCGAGAAAAAAAAAATGGAAGAACAGAAAGGACCTCAGTGTAAGCGATCAGATGGAGGTAACGAACTGAAAGCTCCAGAAACCACCAAGAAGGAACCTGAACAAACTCCACCAGCGCCTGAATGGCTGCACCTCATCACCTGCTGCCCCAGGCTTTAGGACGGGTGAAGCCGTTCTCACCCTCAGCCCGGGAAAGCTTCCCAGCCCGGGAAAGTTTCCCAGCCTGGTCAGCAGATGCTTTTGTGGGGCTTGGAGCAACCTGGTCTAGTGGGAGGTGTCCCTGCCCATGGCAGGGGGTTGGAACTAGGTGAGCTTTAAGGACTCTTCCAACCCAAACCGTTCCGTGATTCTGTCGTGTTTGGAAACATCCTGGTGGCAATGCCTTCTCCTGGCAGCCTTCCTCTGCCTCCGGAACACAACTCTTCCACCCGATTGCAGGAGGCAGGAGTAACAAACCAGCCGCACAGAGCCGGGTGGCAGCCGTGCTCCCGAGGGATGGGGAAAGCTGTTCTGCTGAGCAGGTGCCGCGGAGACGTGAGAGCAAACGCGGTGCTGGCCGTGCTCGGTGTCTCTAGGAAGGCAAAATACACACCAAATGCCCTTACCACGCTAGGTAAAGCCGTGTAATCACATGACTAAGGAGTTTACCAATGGTTTTCATGAGCTTTCTTAAACGACTTGCAACAACACATAAAATTTAGTAATAAATTGCCTTTTTTTTCTTTTTTCTTTACTTTTTTTTTCTTTACTTTTTTTTTCTTTACTTTTTTTTTCTTTTTTTTTTTTTCCAGAAAACTTGTGCCTGACCTGTATCAACCTAACAGGAAAAAAGATTTTTCTTTTTTTTTTTCTGATTGTTTATTTGTTCCCTTTTTTTCCCCCCACTCCAGACTAGTACCATGAAGATATGCGTCACCCTGAAGGGCAGAGACAAAAGCCACTGCAGGAATGCAAACCAGCACCACTGGGTGGTGTGCTGCACACTGATCCCTGCTGGCTTCAGGCTGCCGGGAAAGGTGTGGGACAGCGAGCTGAGAGCGCCTTCCCACCGACGATGCCAAGAAAGCTCTCAGATCCCACTTCCGTGCTTCAGCGCGTGCAAGAAAGGCACAACAGGAATTTCCCTTTCTGTCCATACAACAAAACCAACCTGCTAGCTGAGGGATGGATAACATCTATTGCAGAGGCTGACTAGTTTCCTCCAATAAGCTACAAAAAGTCACTTTTAAGTGACACGCACGGCTCACCCTGCACATTTTACGCATGGCCAAACGGAAGCGTGAGAGAGCAGCGAGGCCCCAGGTAAATCCCGGTTTAACTCTGACTTGGCAGTCCTTTCAAATACTTGCCATTGGAATTTGTCATCTGCATTTCAGATCTGCGTGTCCTCAATTCATCGAAACTCTTGTGCCCGGAATAGCACATATGAGACTTCCCGTGGCTCCCCGCGGGGAGGACTACAGTCATTCCTTGCAGTTCACGTGCAGCCAGGTTTACCCGGGCCCGTCCCCGGTGAGAACACAGGGCATCGCCTTCAAAAGCGCCGCTCCATAATTCCACAGATCTAACAGCCGAAGCACAGCTACCACCAAGCTCAAAACAAACAAAACGTGAGTTTGTGCCATTTGCATAACAGAGAGAAAGCGGAAAGAAAACTTGCTCAGATCTTGTACGTTTGAACACAGACTTCAGCACGACCCTCTGGAAAAGCGATCCGAGATTGCGGCTGCACTGAAGAAGGCAAATCCAGCTGAAAGCCCAGGCAGAGCTGTCCTTCGGCTCCAGGACTAAGCCAGGGTGACTGGCGGGACAGGGGACGTGTCCTCAGCCCACAGCCGCTGCCCAGGTAAACCGCACGTGTCCACGGAGAAGCAGCAAAAACACGTAATCGCTTCGGTTTAAAACTTCTCCTGAGAAGCCTTTCAACCTTCAACCAAACATCAGCTCATTAGCAATAGGTCAGAGCCACATGGTATTTAACTTTGGATTAAATATCACTCTCATTCTCTACGGGAAGCCAGGGCATTAACATATGTCTGGTCGTGTATTTTCCCTTCCTGTTACATCTGATTAATTATGCCTCTTTCCAAAATCTTTTCTTAGATTTTATGTAAAATGAAAACCCGTGTCAACGGGGAGAGGACAAGCCTCGGGAGAGAGACAGCAGCAGGGGGGAAATAATTCTCCATCCTCCCCAAAGCTCTGCTTCTATTTAGACTGCAGCAAAACCGAAGGAAAGCTTTTCTCTTGGTTGAATGTGTCTTTCATTTTCCCAAAGACTCCGCTGAGTGCAAGACTTCGTTACCACCAATACAGGCTGAAAACCACAGCTCGTTTCCATACGGACTGGTCTCAATCACAAACTAACAAAATATACCGCAGTAATGATACATGTATGTCATGACAGCAAAAATAAAACGCCTATAGGCACTTCCACTTCTAACTGGCAAAACCAGGTCCATAAATTTCCCCGTTTCTCAGCTTTGCCACTTCTTTTTCCATCCTGCAATAAATATTGTTCGGCTTGGTGACAGGATATTCCAAAGCTTTTAAAGCAAAACAAACTGTTTGATCGTTCTTATAGCACAGAAGCATTAAAGCTCTTTCACATTATGTTGAAAGCATTTGGACCAATACTTCCATGTTAAAAACATCGATTTTTCTTCTGGAAAGTTGGCAAGGTTATGGATGCAGCAGCTGATGTTCGCACATGACACATTAATGATCAACTTGATCAGAAGTTATAACCTCAGATTTTAAGGTGCAATAGCTTCTTAAGGACAACTTGTCGAATGATACAATTTTATTATTTAATTATTTTCATTATACCTATAGAAATGGATTTGCATGTTCAGTAATAGCTGAGCGGAGCTTTGCAGAGCAGTTGTAAATGCTCCGTAGATTATCCCCAAAGCACTTGGAGCTGGAGACGTTCGCTTTCACGTTAAGGTGATAAACACAGAGAGAGAAGTCAAACTGCGTCTGTGGGAAACAAAAAAAAAAGCATTTCAACCAAAAAGCGAAGCAATGTCAGGAAGGTCGCAAGCAGCCACCAGCCGTTCCCAAACTCACGCACATCCGCTCACGCACATCCAGGCACAAACCCCTTTCCGCACTCGTATCTCAGGGAGGCTCTGCCTCTGCCCCGTGCCGTTCCCTGGGGAGGGATGTTCCCTCCGCCGTGCGCCATGAGGAGCCTGCTGGACGTCAGCTGATGGAGGCCTTGCGCTCACCGCCTGACTGCCGAAACACAGGTGTAGAGATTCTGTGTGTGGAAAGGAAAAAAAGAAAAGAAAAAAACCCCACAAATGTAAAACTAGAAAAGAATACATGAAATAGAATATATAATATAATATATATTACTATTAATAATATATCACTACAATAATTAATGTATCACTATATTATTATATTTGTTTTATAATATTATTATATTCTTGAGGGTGTGTTTATATATATAGCTACGTATACATATAGTAATACCTATATTACAGGTATTATCGCGTAACCAAGGAGACAGAATTGGCAGCTGGCACAAAAAAAAAAAAAAATAAATCAGAAAAACATCACCTGCCCAAAAAATTACTGGCAACTCTTCCACCGTGAAAACCGCGTGGCAGATTCCGCACCTTCGCAGCCTCTTCCCCAACATTCCCCTTCCGCAATGCGCGGTGTGCAACCTCTCCGGATGCGCGGCGGGTGCGCCAGGCGGCCACCTCCAGCCCCGCGGCCACGCTGGGCGTCCGTCTGTCCGCCAGCTCCAATGCAAAGGCGGAATTTAGGAGCAGGGTTCCTCCGTTGTCGATTCGAGAGGCGAGCCCTCGGCGCAACTATTGCCACGGGCGCAGCGGTGCCCTGCCCCTGCGTGTCCAGGATTTCACAGAGGAAAGAGTTTTCCAGAAGGGAAGGATTTGTGCATGTTGTAATGGGGCTTTTTACGCCAGTAAGCCGCCAAACGCAGGAGCGCCAGAGAGAGAAAAGTGACTTTTAGGTTGTCAGGAAGATATTTCAGGTTTTTTCCAAGCAGACTGAAGGAGCAAAGAGGTGTTCGCAGCTGAATGGAACAGGCAAGACCCCAGTAATACACTGCAAAAAATAATATTGACATTCATAAACGTAAGAGGCTGTATTTTACACCAAGCCTACAACAACACTCAACTACTCTCCGGGCTTCAAAAACGTCTGATACTGTTAAAGTTTTCCTTTTAATTTTGACTACAAACAATCCTGGAAGGTCTCTGATTATATTAATGGCTCTCATCTGTCATTTAAACACAGAGCCACTTTCTATCATCTCTGTGATCAGGGAGTAAATGATCCTGACAAAGCAACTTTATTTTTTATGTCTTTCTAATCATTTTGTTATTATTGAGTTCTGGTTTCAGTGATAACTGTGATTTACAAGTTATTGTTCTGGTTAGAGTATATTATCTTAAGCAGCAACAGACATAATTTAATATCTCTGGTGGTGTGTACATACGCACATGTATAATTTCAGGTAGACGTATGTGTTTTATCAATGAATGTTACCTGCTAAAAATGAACCTGTTCCTTAAGAAATTAATTCCTCTGGGAAAAACAGCTTTCCTTAACCGCTGGAGGCGCATAACCCCCTGGGGGATGCCTGCGGATCGAGGATACACACACCATAAAGGGTACACGGGATGCTTTACAGACAAACGTGCCTCCTGCGTGTTTCAGGCCCCTAATGCACTAAAAGTTATTACTAATAATGCAAAAGTCTAAAGACCAGGCGAGAAACTTTAATGACTGGTGCAAAACAGTCACTTGGGTTACGAAGCGCTAGATTCACTATTTCATAAAAATCATACAACGCTTAGAGTTGGAAGGACCTTACAGATCGTCTAGTCCGTATGTGGTTGCTCATATTGCTCAACACCAGGGGGATTTGGGACGAAGGTGTCAGCGTGACACCGCTAACCCTCTGCTGGGCTTAGTTCCGTGGGGCAGCGACTGCTTTGGAGCACCTCCATAATGCACACAAATGTTACAACGCTGTGGAAATGCTGCTGGTTTACACCAGATCCCTTATTCCTGTCCGCTCTGCGTCCCCATCACCATCCATTATCAATAACCTGCAAAGCAACGGAGCCCGGGATGGATGCCGTCCCCCTTCAGAGACTCCTGGCTGAGCCATCTGCAGCCTCCACCACACCACCGGGGCTTCGCTGTCCCTTCTCCCACCGCTCTGCAAGCTTCAACTCAAATTTGGTGCTGCGACCCAGCTGCCGGGTGGGCTCTGAAGGAAAGGGTCGGCACATCACCATGCCCCGGGCACGCCGGTCCCGGCAGAGCTCCAGCCCTTACCGCTCGACAAGGCAGGTGAGGCACCGCAGTGGGTCCCTGGCAGCGTCCAGCCTGTAACAGCAGATGGGGAACGTCATCCTCGTCACCGAAGAGCTTCGTCCCTTCTTACAGCATGGGAGCTCCCGCCTGCTGCTCTGCCCTCCTGGAGGTGCCCAGCTGAGAAACGCCAGACTCTCCCCGGGGTGACCTCCAGCGCCTCCGGCAGCTCTCCAGGCTAACGATCCTCCCTTGTTAGTTCATACACAAAAGTTGGGGTGCCTAAAAGTGTTTTAACAAAGCCACCAAAACATACGTGTTGATACTCAGAAACACCTATGAGTTTTTAGCACAAATTAACATATATTTTTTGTAATAAATATATACACACATATGCTTTTATATATACATGTATGTGTATATACACACACCCGCACAGTTTTCTTCCTCCAGAGCATTAATCTAGCCCTGGAAAAAAAAAAAACGTTACTGTCCTTTTATAAGCCGTCTCATTTTCCATTTCAGATTCCCCAAGAAAAATTTTACTTGCCGTCCACCAGCCTCTCATGGGAAGGTACCAGCCCTTCTTGTTTGCCATGGGAGGAGCCCTTCTGCAGTCTCCTTCCCCAGCACCTCCAGGCTGCTCTAGCCCGGATCCCGTCCGGGACGCAGACCCTGCTCGGCGGCTGCAGCCCTACACTGTGGTAGGTCGTCACATTGGTCAAATGTTTTGTTTGTGTGACCAAGGGATTATGACTGCTCCCCCTGACTGCCCTCTCGTCATTATTATATATGCCATCTATTCATTTTATTACCGGTGAGTTTAGATTTACTTAAAATACTATGATTAAATACATATAGCGTGTGTGAGTATATGTATGTACTCATATACACACTCAGCTCGTAGGTAGTGAGAATTTTATCTAGGAAAAGATTGTTGTTTGGTTGGGTTTTTTGTCAACTGAACTTTGCATTTCTGAAGGAGTTTCCATGGGCAGAGCGTGAAATTCCCGGTCCATCAGCAGCCATGCGTGGGCAGCAGCCAAACCCCAGGGGCCAGGAGTCCAGCGAGTCCCTTCAGCCGCAGCGCGGAGCGACAGACGTGGGATCAACCACTTCTCAAGTAAACAGCTTATTGCACGCATAGTACTCCCTGAAACGTTAAGTATTGAAACACTTTATCTTCACTCATAATCAAAATAAACACTGTACCACTTGTCCCTCAGACATTGTGCTAGGGGAAAAAAAAAAAAAAAAAAAAAAAGAAAAAAAAAAACCACCACCACCAAACCCACACAACGTAAGTTCTCTATGAGAAAAATAAACAGAACTGCTTTTGCCCAGTTCCTCGGCGTGATGCGGGGCCGGCAGCCCGGGGGATGCTTACAGCGCTGAAGCCGGCAATCACCCCCGGGTCTCGCCCGCCGCTGCAGCCCACCCCGCAGCTCCCTCCCTGCCACCAGCACAAGCCCAGCCCTCCCAGCCCGGCCGTACCCCAACAACCCATGTTTAGCACGGGGGTGTTTTCTGCCCGCTGAACACGAACAGTGCCTGAACCTTTCGGCTGGCACGAAGCCTCCCTGTGCCCAGCCCAGCCACCACCGGCCGCCTTCGCCCCAGTCTGTGTAGGAGGAAACAGCAGCACACGGCAAACAAGACCGAAATAAATGCTGAGAGAATATTTTTTTTTTTCCCTAGCTATTAAATGTTTCATGTGCTTTCTGCCAAAAACCAGCCCCCTTCAGCTAAAAACGGCGTTTGAGGGCCCCTTTGCAATCCAGGCTGCAGCATTTTATGGTACAACTTGGGAGAGGTCTCTTCCTCCCATAATGCCCTTTTTTTCCTTTTTTACCCATGTTTCTTAGATTCACAAGAAAAATCTCTGAATTGTGAACTTCCTGGGGAATTTCATCACCATACAGTTTGCTCACTGCTCTCGGTACAGCCACAGAAATCACAAGCTGCTGTGGAGTGTGGAAGGATGGACCAGATGGTTCCTGCGCTAGATCGCTCCTAAAAGATACTCACCCAAGCTGTGCTGGAAATCCCTTACAGAGGGAAACACACAGGCAACAAAGAAAAGAATCACAGGATGGTTTGGGTTGGAAGGGACCTTAAAGACCATCTAGTTCCCACCCCCTGCCATGGGCAGGGACACCTCCCACCAGACCAGGTTGCTCCAAGCCCCGTCCAACCTGGCCTTGAACACCTCCAGGGATGGGGCAGCCACAGCTGCTCTGGGCAACCTGGGCCAGGGTCTCACCACCCTCACAGTCAACAATTTCTTCCTGAGATCTCATCTAAATCTCCCCTCTTCCAGTCTGAAGCCATCACCCCTTGTCCTATCACTACATGCCCTTGTAAAAAGTCCCTCTCCAGCTTTCTTGCAGGCCCCTTTCAGATATTAGAAAGCTGAATCTCTGCTTCAGTTACAGTTTTGCTATAAACACACAAAAATGGATAATTTTGCTTGCTACTAAACAAGCCCTAAATTTCCTAACAGCTCCAGACAACTCGTACAGACCTTGCCTTACCTTCGGTATGTTTTTCACCTCGCTTTATAGCTGGGTCGTCTTTGCTGCTGCCTTTCCAGTGGTTGTGCACCGAGGAACCAGCCCAGCCTCTCCCAGCCAGCCCCAGTCGGGCTGCAGCTGGGCACCCCTGTGCAAATCTATTTTTGAAGTGACAAAGGTGGCAGCAGAGCTGAACGCGTCCCCAGCCTGCCCCACACCAGATGCTTCTGTACCATAGATACAGAAGGCACTACTGGTAGCTCTATCATCTAGGACAGCTTTGAGTGTTGCGAAGACAAATAATCTCATCAAAAGATGATTTACTTGCAGAGAAAGATATTCCATAGGAGGGGGAAATGTGTTTTGGTTTGCGGCAGAACTGTTTTGGGGATCAGCGGTATGATTCCGTAACACTGAGAACTAAGAAGCTTTCAACAAAATAAATAGTCCTTCCCATTCCCAAACCCATCAAACTCTGCATCCTTGAAAATATCTTTATTAAATATCGTTTGTTTTCCTGCATTTTATTAGTTTTTTATATATATCTATATATATGTATAGATATATATCTCATATGCGATATAGATCCTGGTTTTCACCTTTTGTCATGGCAGTAAAAACCTTTAGGACTATCACTGGCACCCTGGGAAGCATTGCCCACCCAACCCAGAGGGATCCACTGCTCTCATGCACCCTCCTCCTGTGGGGAATCCTCTTCTTACCGGTTTCAGTGGAAAGGGGAACAACCAGCGCCTCTGGCAGTCCTTCGCCGACTCTCGGCTCCTGCTCAGGGTTCTTTGCTAGAAAGAAGATGAAGCATTTGCTGGTGAGTGGGAAGCTCTGCAGCTTCCAGACCGCCGAGCTTCACATCTGACGTGCTCAGATGTAGCAGGTCACTCGGCAGCCAAGAGATTTTGGGCCATGAGGCAGCTCTGGAGCACAAGGACTATGAAAACAGTGGTTTCTCTAATCTAATTTTTGGGTTAAAGTGAGCTCTCCCCCTCTTCGCTGTTTTCCCAACTGACTTCCAAGCAACTTTTTTCCTTCTACTTGTCAGTGCCTGCCCAACCAGCTTATCCTGACCCAGGAAATCTTTCCTCTAAGCTCATACTCTGTCTTTTCTGGAGAGCAATTTTATTCTTCACTCGCATCTCCTGATTTGCTCTGTATCCTCTTTAAGACCAGTTGTGCTTCATGCAATGATCTCCAAATTCAAATGATCACTTATCTCACCTAATGCAGACTGTAGAGGTAACTCATTTTAAAAGCCTGCTGTTTTCATAGCACCCTCCAAAGCAGAGTGGCTTAAGACAGAAAGAAAATTGTTGCCGTAACTTTTTTCAGTGTCACTACTCAAGTTTCTAGATCTCTTTTCTTTTTTCAGTTCCAAAAAAAGAAAAATGCTGTTAATCCTACTGCAGATTTCTTATGCGATGCTTTTACTAGGGACATTCATGTAGATGCTCATGCAGTTTCACTGCTTGTCCAAAAGTCAAGATTAATTATTCCTCTAAAGCAACTGCATGCAAGAAGTCCATCAGCATTGACACTCCAATGGCTGCAGCACTTCGGTGGGAAGGCACTGGCAGGTATTTCTGGATATTCTCTGTTTTATGGCTCAAGTAGCAGCAAACACTAAGAACTATGTAGATTTATAAGGTATTTTGCTACAGAGTACAACATGCGGGGTAAGTCAGCCCTGAGAAACCAGTAGCCTTCCCCTATTGTCTGCACAGCGGGAAGAGCCACTGCTGTGAACGTGTGACAGTTTATTAAAAATAAATCTCACACCTGGAGGAGGAATATAAATTCTATTATCTCGTCATGCAAACAATTTTCAAAATTTTCTGTCAACAGTGTCAGTTCTAATGACATCTTAGAAGCTGAGGGACAGCAAAGAGTAAAATGTTGGGCTTGTTCTCACTAAAAAAAGAATAAAAAATGCAAAACCCTGTGGGGTAACGGACGAACTGCATCCTGTGCCACATCTGCAGATCCACGGCTGATCTTCATCAGCATCAATGTCACACAGCCATGAGACACCCTCCTCTGCGGGAAGCAGAGCGCGTGTCCTGGCTACATCTGCACCAGGAGCAGGGTTTGGGCTGGAATCTGCCCCTCTGATGTCCCAGCACCGTGCTGGGAGCGCATCGTCACTGATGTCAGCCCGGGGAATATGATTTTGAGCCCGGCCCATAGAAGTAGTTGAGATGCATGCAAGGGAGTGCACGTACACCCCTCGTAACCTTCCCCGCTCCGGTTGTACCACTGCCCTTGAGAAGACGCCCAGCGTGAGCAGAAGGTACAACCAGGAAAATGAATTAGCACATGGGGTTGAAAAAAAAAAAATTGATTAATAGTTAAAGGGTGGGGGATAAAAAATAGAAGAAAAACCAAATAATCCCCTATGTTTTTCAAGGAATTTGAACACTTACAGTCCACGGTGTCACCCAGCTGCTCATCAACATATCCAAGGACAAGACTTCTCCAGTGGGATGGCAATTCCCCCACTGGGTACCCTTCAGCTTTCTTGGACCTTCCACCTAAATGTGAGCTGAGAGAGAGAGAGACACTGCATAAGGCTGCGGGAATCTCCGGTCCCATACCAAAATTCCCTGACACTCACCGAGCAGGGCCACCATGGGCACACCCCAGTGTGGGTGCCACCAGGGGACATCACCACAGGTTGACCTGGCAGATACTGAGTGAGACTGTACAGCAAAAATGAGCTTGAACTGGGTTTCTGTCATTGGAAAGATAATAACTCTTTCCATAAATTTCCCTGAAATTAGGAACGCTCTGTCCTAGTCAACAGATACCTTTATAGAAAAAGTAAGCAGGGGGGGAAAAAACCAACCCAACTCTTTATCTTTTCATGGATAGGGAAGCAATCTTATTATTGCAGGTTATTATAACTTCGAGGTTTCTATCAAAAACTTCTCTAAGGGAGATAAATACCGCATTAAACTAGCCATACAGTCCCAGAACTCCTGCATTTTAAAATAATCCCGAAGGTCAGAAACGTACACAATTATCTCTACGTCTTACACTCTCTTATGAACCTCTATATCAAACAGGAATAGTCATTCTATCAGGATTGGTATGGCTTCAGGACAGACACAGAATTTTAGCAGGAAGGGTCTTGCAATAGAGATTTTGAGAGACGGGGCTGGGTTTGTGCTGCAGATAGCGGCACCAGGGTTACATTCAATTTCTTAACGTGAATCCTACTGTAGTTTCATATTCACGATAAAATGCATGCATTAGAAATACTATTTCTATTTGTGCTAGTTGGATAGGTTTATGTGTGCCTTGGCTTCAACCTCATTTGTAATAAGCCACGTTAGACCGAACCCATCCATCTTCGCGTACGCGGGAAACCCTTAGAGACAAGAGAGGCTGCTGAAGACTAAAGCGTAGCGGGGTTTCTTCTCCAAGAAGGACTTTAGTACAATAGGTAGTCGAGTTACCTTTTCGAAGACCATCCAAAATAACCAGTATTTAAGAGATTCAGGAGTTACCATCTTTTATTACCTATTACTTTAAGCAATGTAAAAGTTAACATTTGTTTAAAGAAAGGGCAGAAAAACATTTTTCCAGTTGGCTTATTCTTAACCCAAATGTAATTTTTCCAATTATAATGATTCCTTTCTGCTGATTTCACTTCCCTGGAACAGCTACAGAGCTAAGAACATTTCTGCTAAAAGTCCTGTTTCTTTAAGATTCAACTTGTATCGACTCACAGCGCTGTTTGCGTTGGCGTAACGCGAATACAACAATCCTCCTCTTTTCTCCTGTAATAGGAGCAGAAAATTCCACTTCTGATTGTGTAGTCTGCCATGGCAGTGTGTATGACTTGCATTTTCCTTTCATGCATATAAACAGCTTTATGATTTGTAAGGAGTAATTGGAAAGACGATCATTCCTGTTGTTATCTCGTAATTATTACACGCTCCTTGTTGTAAAGGTTCCTGATGAAATACCAGGGCAGCATCTCCTGCAAAAGCATCGCGTTCAGATCACCCTAAAGAATGGGAGAGCAACAAGGTTTCCTTAGAAGTACAGAAGCATCCTTTTGTAGCCAAAGATGCACAGTTTACTCATTTATTTCTCCAACATCTAATTTTCCAACAGAGCAAGAATATCTGCATGAATCCTTTGAGGGAGATCTGAATTCTAGCCTGCATCATCACAATAAAGAGAAAAAAAGCAGCGTAGGAATGTTCTGGCAGCCAGGTATGAGCGGCAGTTTAGGCATGAAAACAACAAGCTAGACACAAATTAATTTATGCTTTCTGAAGAAGGGAAGAGTTGCCCTGTGCAGATCTGCTGCAGTTGGACTGCTTTTAGTATCCAATTATTTCTGTGTTTTGCTGAAGATTACAGGGGACAGTCTGGAGCTCAGATTTCTAATTTCTGGTGGGTTTCTGGGTTTGGGTTGGGTTTTTTTCTTCACCGAAACTATGTCCCATCTCTCAAGCCTGACATCAGCAAGTTCCGAGTATCCCCAAGTGCCACCGTGGCCAGAGGAGGGAGTGAGCAAGTGGTCCCTCTGACATGGGGTCCTTATTTTCTTGGCCTATAGCTCAAATTTAAATACAAAGACAGTACACAAGTAACAAAAGACTTATTTGTTTAGCCACTGTGATCCTTATTTCGCTCAGCTGAATTTCTCTGGAAAAGGGTTCCCTGAAAAGATTTTCCTCACTTTTGCAACTGATAGTAATTAGGAACACATAGCTAAGAACTGGCGCTTGCACAAGGAGTATTTTTCCTCATCCTTCCAAGACTCTGCCCTACACCAGCTCGTTAATTAGCGCAGCTTTAGTGATCACTGTGGACGAGAGACAAACCCCGACCCCGCTTCCCACAACAGCCGGCGGCGCAGGTCAGTGGACGACACGCCAACGCCGAAGGACGCCAGGTCACCGCTGGCTTCCTGCCATGAAACACCCGCTGCTGGAGACACCCGGGCACCAGGGAGCCCAGGGTGGGGGACAGAAGGGGTGTCCCCAGCAGAGGCAGGGGGAGGTTTGTGCCAGGGTGCCACCCAGAGCCCCCGGGCCCCACACGCAGGGACAGGGCAGGATGAGGGCATCCGCAGCATCCCAGGGAAGCTGCTGTGCCTTGAATGGACCAGCCGGGGCTGGTAAGCGGTGCCAGCAGCTCCCAACATCCCAGGTTTCAGAGGCACCAAAGTCTCTGCTGCCACCACTCAATATATCTGCAGCTCCCCAGGAACTAGGATTTTTGTCTACATTTATCAACCGCTGCTCAAAGAGACACGACTAAGCCAGTATCCCAGCAGCACATCTTGTTTATACACACTTATTTTCCTCAAAGAGCTTCAGAATTTAATTTTGCTTTTCATGCAAAGCCATACAGATGTGGTCCCGAGAGATTCACGCGCAGCACAGGGGAAGCTTTCACAGCGCCCCGCTCCGCAGAGGACGGTGGGGAATTTGTGCCCACGCTCACTGGGAACGTCTCATCCAGACACAGAGCTCTGCGCGTAAGGATTACATTCTGAGGATTTGCCTATATTTTTGTTTACTCTTGCTTTAGAAATTCAAAAAGCCATTTGACGTTCTAATGCAATTCACTATTAATTGCTCTTACATTTTTTCCCATCACTAGATAGAAAATTTTCTATCACCAGATGATTTCTACTTTTTTTTTTTTTTTCTTTTCTTTCCGTTGGTGTTTTCCAGGATAAGTTTCTCATGGCACTTACAGTGGTGGTGTAACATCACACATTTTGGGGTACCCCTTGCACCAGTGCGGCACCAGCCCATGGCTCTTGCCCCTTCCACCTCTGGGGCCACCGCGACAGAGCAAACCCTTCCCCTCTCTTGCTCTTCCCTCCTCCATCCCCAAATCCACACCCGCCTTTCAGGCCTCCGGTCAGCTGAATGGAAATTCTCATCTCATGCAGGTTTTTGAGCAAACGAACTTTAACATAAAATAAGCTCGCTGTAATACCAGTTTTCCTTAAGTGCTCGTAGCTTTGGGGTGAGGTGCGTTAGTACTCCAGAGCAGCAGTAGAAAATATCAGTAACAGAACATCTCAACCACTGATCAACATATTCACCACCAAATTTGCTAAAAAGCTGAAAAAGCATCTAAAGCGGAGACCTGCAGGTCAGAAGCCTGGACATGCCCACCTCCCACCCCCCGTCCCTCAGGGGGAGAAGCCACCCGGAGGACAAAAGGCTGCCCAGGAGAGGTGTCCCCTCCGCTCAGCCGTGCCCCCCAGCTCTGGACCCTGACGCAGGGAGGCAGGAGGGGTACAAGGATAATTGGTTAATTAACTCCCCCACCCAACCCCACACACAGCGTTTTTGCCAGGGGACAAGGTACCCACCACATGCACCTTCCGTGCTTGAAAGCAGATGGTACGGCAGTGCCCAAAGACGTTACAATCTAAATATTCTTCCACTATTAATTTATACTTTCATGCCAACAGCACCCCGTGCCATCTCAACAAAGAGTATTTTTGATAACAGAAAGCTTAGCTTTACCTCAACAGATTTGCAGCAGTTAAATATCTTAACACTGGCACTTATTTTATAGTTCTTACCTAGTGTCATGTCTTTTGTGACCAATGCAGCACCTGCTGTCTTATCAGATGGCCCAGTAATGAAAGTGAAAAAATACCATTTAAATGATAAAATAATAAACTATAACCTATGTTGTTTATTTACTGAGAGATTGTATTTTTCAAATTTAGTAATACTGGAAAAATATTTATATCAGAATTATAAAAACAGCAAACAATCACAGTTTTAAAAAACTTACCGAAATGGTCACGATCAGCAATGCTATGCTGACTGTAGTATTTAAGTGACATTTTATTCTTTTCTTCATCTTCTCCTGCAAGCATTAAGACATGAATCGAAACATTGGAACGAAGCACCGACCCCCGGGGGGCTGGGGGTGTCTGTCCACGTGGCCCAGGGACCTGTCCAGGAGGGTTTGAGCATCTCCGAGGATGGAGACCCCCCCATCCCTGTTTCAAGAGCTGAAGATCCTCAGAGAAATCACAGCTGTTTCCAAGAACTAAACAGCAAATAGCGGGATTAGCGCCCCATGATATCCCACTCCCACATCAGGGGTGCGTTAAGCTCCATTCTTAATAAACTGAAAATCTGCATTTTTGGAAATAGTGGTAAAATCCTGACATTTCTGTGCCTACATCCAGACTGTGCTGTCCCTGGAACCAGGCTCTGCATTTTCAACCCAAACTAAATAAAGATTTGACAAGTACTCTGCTCCCCGGAGCACAGCTCCCTCCCTTCGGTGGCTGCTTTCCCCAACCTGTCTGTCCTCTGCATACCTCTTCCAGAGACAGATACCAAACATTTCATCAGTGCACAGGGGCTGCTGGTGGTGGGGGTTTTTTGTTTTTGTTTTTGGGTTTTTTTCTCTTTTAAATCTAAATCATTGCCTCTGTACTTCCACAACTCAGAAATAACGGGAACCATATGCTGGTTTGGGGTTTTCCCTTCAATTTTAAAATTACTTCTAAATTGTGACCTTGAATGCCAAGATTTTGCCTAAAGCAAGGTTTTATTGCCATGTTATCAACTCCAGAAAATAAAACCTTCACATTATAAAAAGAAACAGACCTTTAATTAACCGTAATGATAGTTCTGGGGACCATTATCACACATTTCAGCTACGATAAAAAGCTTTTAAGAGAGTTGACAGCAAGTTCAGCCCATATTTCTCCCTCCTTCCCAGTGCCCAGACTTAAGGAAGGAGACAAACTCTCAGCTCCCTCCGCAAAAAGCAAAATTCAGGAACATCTCAGACCCTTGAGCGGTTGCGCTGCAAGTCCCCTGTTGGACCCACGCAAGTTCACGGGCTGGGGTGCTGGGACGGGCAGCTCCGTGGCAAAACCACTAGAAGACATGGAAGAGTTTGTCCAAAGGATCAAAAAAAAAAAAAAACCACCAAACCCAAAACAAACCCAAACAAACAAAACCCACAACCAAAACCCACCCAACCAAAAAACGAAAACAAAAAAATCCCCACCTTGTGATAAACGTATCCTGAAGAGAAAACGGCCCCAGGCAAGCTCCTCTCCAGTTCCCATCTCTGTTTTGTTTTCTCTTCAAGATTTGGCAAGAATTCCATTTTTTTTATCTCCTATCCCTTTGGAACAAAAGCCTAGGTGAGAAGTCCCAGCTAACATCACTCCCGTTGCAACCTGAGGGGGAACAGGCAAACCTCTTGAAAAACCCTTTTCCTGAAAAGCATTCTGACTCCCCGATTTTGGATTTTCACATAATCTGGGCAGAGGGAATTACTTGCCACTAGTTTTCAGCTTCTCAAACCCCCCAGGTCTGCAAGCCAGCCCCAGTGGAGCTGGTTTCTCTCCTCCCTCTACAAGTCTTATCGGAACGAGCGAGAAAGCATCGCCCACACGGCCGAGTAACCACCTGTGAACGCAGCAGCCAGCGCGAGCCATGAACGGTCATCACTTTTCACGGAATCACAAGTCGGAAGGGATCGCCGGAGGTCATCTGGTCCAACCCAATTCCTTGGTTACACAAAAGAAATTTCCTCAAAATACTTCCTGCGGAGAATAACACCTTTTATCCACTTCAACTAATGATTTGATACTCTCTAACGTTACTGTGATTACAGCCAACTGCACCACAGGGCACTGGGTACCATCCCACCCATCCCACCTCAGCTGCTTTTCCAGGCCCAGGATGCAGTGCAGTAGCATTGCGAGCCACTGGCCTTCAATGCAGGAAAAAAATCAAAATTTGCACCCGATGGCAAAGCATTTTCTGAATTTTCTGTTCTATCATCAGGATGGTTAGTATGCAAATTATAATTTGTGTCAACATTTTTGCAGGCTACAATTACGTGGCACGAAATGTATTTACATGCTGTACGGAACCAAACCGTTGGGACTGAAATTGCAGATCCGTCTCAGCATTTAATTGGACACAGTAAATTTAATGAATAAAAAGGACTAAGACAGCATCACTACAGCACATCACAATTAGTATGCTATGGAAAGAGAGACTGCTAGGAAGGGCTCTGCTAATGAAAAAATACTCGTTCACAAGTGAGCCATTAGAACAGCACAGGCCAGAGGAAACGTCAAGTAACATAAACCCACCATTTAGCTTTGTGTCTCATTATCTGCGCTTAGGATGTATCAGGAATCTTGGCGGATACAAGGAACTGGACCTCATCTGGGGACCACATCATCTGCAGAGTTATCCGGGGCGGCTGGTACGGACCCCCAGGTTTGGGGTTCCTGCCTCCTGGGACCCACCTGTCCCGCAGCATGCCTCCAAGGAGCACATCTTGTTGAGGCCGTTTTTCCATACGTTGGTACTAGTGCATAGTTTAAAACACAAATATTTAATGGCCAAACCCACTATATCTAATTTTGGTTCAAACTAATTTCTTCAGCTAGTTTGACCCACGGGTGAGCAGCCTTCACCAAGAAATAATACAAAGAGACCAAGGGAGAGGGAAGAGAGCAAAAAAAGTCTGGTCTTCCCTGTCCCACGTTGTCCTGAATCCTCCATCACAGGAGGAGGTCCATGAGATTCTTCCACTTCACACAGATTTCTCCAAGATTTCTAGATTTCTAAGTTACAGCCAAATCTTTCAGTAAGTGAATCCTGGCTGAGACTGCTTCAGCTTTTAGTAATAGTTGCTACAGGGGCATGATTACTTTAAAAAGCATATCTTGTCCTTATATCCCCATTCTCTCTGATTTTGTTGCTTCGGATAGAAGGAAACTTGCCCTTGCAGCTAATAATTAAAACCAAAAAGCAAGAAACCGCTACTTGTTCTTACGGATGCTAGAGATTCCCTACACTCTGGTAATTTGTTTTTAAATTAAAAGAAACTCTAGTTTAGAATATTGATGTATTTCTCAAACTTGTTTTTGTTTTCCCAAGTCACTCTGTGCCAGGCAGTAATTATTACTTATGTACTTTTCTAATCAACTGGTCCAACAATCTACAGAATAACTGCAGGCAGACAGTCACTGGAGGGGTTTCAGCCTCTGTTGCTTTGGTGTTTCCCAGATGTCACAGCCCCTCCTCTGCCATGGGACACGGGCTACGTGACCCCGTGCTGCAGCTCCTGCGGAGCTAATCGCTCAGGTATTGCTGCCATCAGAGTAAGAAATATCAGTAGCAATTTGTTTTCTTAATCTACATCAAAACCTGTCAAAACAGAAAGAATGAAATTAGATTTTTTGCACTCCAAGATTGCTCCAGCATCTACAAGGAGAAAACCCCTGCTACTCTTGAAATTAATGTTTTCATTCTCTAGCAACCCCAGCATCTCAGTCGGGGAAAATAACAGAGGCATTAATATAAAATACACTACTTGACCAGAAGGAAAGCATTTCAATATTATGTAGAAAAGTGTCTCAAAGGGCACACTGTGATAAAATATATATATATGGTTAAAAATGAATCGTACTTTAATATGTTAACCAGAAACAGAAAAATCAATAGCGGCAATTTAAGTTTGCAACCGAGAGAAAAAGACACGGTTGAGTGAGTGTTCAGAATGCTCCACTTGATGCTCAGAGTGCTTCATTAGGTATTTTCATATGCTGGGTTTGAGTAGGTACAAGATACAGAATTTCAAATGGACAGCAAGAATCCAGAGCTCTGCCGGCCCTTTGATCAACTTTGCTTAGCCCATAGCTAGTCAACGTCGTTTTTTAAAGGTAAACAGTGTACTGGACTAGAAGCGCTTTTTTTTTTTCTTTTCTTTTTTTCCACGCTTTCATTTGATGTGACCTCATTTTACCACTTTTCAGACACGTTAAGATATTGTGTTTCACATTTTTTTTAATCAATTAGAGAGTTACAAATATTTTTGTTTTAAATTCAGAATGGCAATAAAGGCCCAGCACTCTTTTTTCTTGAGTAGACTTAAGGTATTTCACTGCAACACAGAGAAATTGGCAATTGCCTTCCATTTTGAGCCCTGTCACTGAAGGTGAGGAGACGCCTTCTTCGTGGGAACCGCGGTGCCTTGCCCAGCTGTCCCCAGCCCTCAGCTCCCCGTGTCTGCGTGAGACGTGCGCTGTCATCGTCACCTTCTCCATGCGTTCCATTGCCGTCCCCCGCACTGGTTCTCACCTCGCTGCTTAATAGAGCTGCTCAAGGTAAATGCTAGCAGCACACCCTGATCTAAAGTTGCCTTCAACTTTTGAACCCAGACGCCAGTTAGCACGTTCCATCAGAGAACAGCCATAGCTTTCCCTGGATAGCCAACCCATCGTTATTTTTTAAAGAGACTCGGAGAGCGTTGCATGAAGTCGATTCTCCAAAGAGGCCAACAGGAACTTAAAGACGACGTTACTTTTTCATGGGCTAGGCTTGGAAGAAAATTCCTTTGTGACAGAAAGTTGCCATATCTTGCACAATATAATGAAAGAAGAGGGTATTTCCATAATTAAATAGCACAAACGCCAGCTGATACAGAGACTATGCCTCGGCAATCTGAAATAAATTCCTGCAAAGTAATCACCCCTGGCTTCAGAGAAAGCTAAACGTTTGGAGAAATAGCATGAAAGGTGGAGCTGATTTTCTTGTAAATGTGAGTAAAACCAGGCCTCGAAGGGGAAGTTCCTCACTGGGAACAGTTATGCCGTGGTGTTTGATTCCACAAAAAGGCACAGCAGCACTTGCAAGCTGAGAAGGCCAGATCAACAACACGGAACAACTGAGACTACATCATGTGCTGAATATCTCAGAAGTGCACAAGAGAGAGAAGGGACAAATTTTAATACTTGCATTTCAAGGCATGAGTGGCAAGGCCATTGCTTCCTTACTCCCACAGCATTTTCTTATCTTACAGCTTTCCTTAGCTGAAGTAAATGCTCTTCTCCAAAAGCACTAATAGAAGACGACTGAAAGCAACTTTCTTAATACTGTTGTCTTCTTAGCCACTTTCCAAAGACTTGTTAAAACTAGGCAAAGATGCCTGGGGAAAGCTTAAGAGCAAAGAGAGCCACTATCGATAGTATCTTTAATGACTTAAAACTATCTTGAAGCCTGAAAGTTGAAGCTGGAGCAGCACAAAGGAAACAGAAGTCAGCGAGGCGCCGTTAGCTGCGGCCAAGAAAGTTGCCGTGAGCGAAAGGAGGAAGGGCAGGGCAAGCCTTCTGGTAGTACTTTGGCTGGCCCCGAGTCAGTAACTTCTTCTGTGGTTTTTTGGATTCATACCCATATCGCTGGCAGCTTGCAATGCCTGAAGACCTGCCCCTCAGACTTATTGTGTATCGGCATCTTAAAGTGCTTGGTTCTGGGGTACAGCAAAGCTCTACTCTTACACACCCCCGTTACTGAACACTAACGAAATAGCTTCAAAGATGCTATCTTTACGCACTACATGAAAACTTACTTTCCCTTCTACTGCTGCTACAGTCTATTAGGACACAGCTGGGTCAACACACGATCCACTAACTTCTGGCTGAAGTAGGTCTTTTCATCCGGCACTTTCCCAGCCTTACAACGCTCATGATGCAATGCACTTCCATAGAACTCAACGGGGGAGGTCAACATTAGAAAAAGCAAAACGTGAGAAGGTCATCAGTGAGATCTGTGAAAAATCAACAGCATATTCCAAAACCTGGTTGTGCAGGGAACAAGACAAACAGACATCCCGCGAGCAGCTGAGGTGCCCCAGAAAACAGAAGGCCGAGACACAAGAAACAGTGTCATTTAAATAGCTTTATGAAATGATGCTATGTTTTGAAATGGTATGCAGAAAAATGTTTATAAAGACTAGCTATAAAACATGTAAGAGAGAAAGAGCATCACATGAAACGGACTGGACAGGCAGGAAACACATTAGTTACTGCTGCAATAACGGAATGCACAGTGATCCAAAACATCTTCTAGGTCTATTCATTCAGTGGGGCGTTTTCATCTTCCTACTTGTCTTTTGTATTTTTCTTTCATCATACCACCTGTGTTATCGCAACTCCCTGTGGTGCACATCTTGGTTTTTAAAATGTCTAAGCTAAAGAATGAAGTACTACAGTATTCAAATATACCTTCAGTAAATCTTCTTGGCAATTACAAAACCATGATCATAGATTTTAAAAAATACCCTTGCTTGGCTTTTAAAGGAGAAAAGTGGCCAGAAGAAAACTCTAATAGAAATTCCCCAAAGTCACCTTACCTTCTTTTAGGAGAGGACCAACTTCCAACCTTCTGTTGTTCAGTCAACAAGTGACGGTTCTGGGATATTGATATGGGCACTTACTGCCCACAGCCTGACACGTTCCTCCTCTTCATGGTGTAAACTTCTCACAGAAGGGATCATATGTATCTTTTTTGCACAAACTCCTCATTAAAATCCTTAATTCTCTCTGTAACTTACTCATGTTACTGACAATTGCTCCTGACAATTACACGTGTCCTGTTGACCTCATGTGCACTGAGCAATGAGATCTATTCTGCACATAAATAGCCTTTCAGTTCTCTAAGGTAAAATCAAGTCATCATAAAGAGACTCTAGATAACCTGATCATGAACCACAGAGGCCTCAAAGTGCCTGATCACCCCTACCAAGGTGAACACTAAGCAATTACCAACATGGCAGCAGTTTTATGGCTGAAGGTGTCCCCCAGCAGTACAGCACTAGCAACACAATTTCAGTCCCTTGCTCGCATCTACTGGGAGAAGAGTCCCTCAGTCACAGTCCTCTACTTTTTAACAAATTCAGGTCATTGCTGCTTTCTGTACAGATACTTTTTTCCCCCTAGAGATTCAAGTGAAGCTGCTGGTCAGAAGCACTGTCAATTCAAACAAGATCCTCCATTCAAACCTTCCTTTCTTGAGTAAATCTCTCCAGCTGAGTGATGCATCTTTCCCAACTGTCTTCATGGCAGGAACAATAACAAAGATCAGATGTCAGCAGACACGTACTCTGTAGTACTTCACCTGCATTTCTACAGGTTTACCCGGTTTAATAGGAAAGAAAAACATTCAAAGATGACTCAATAGTCCCCAGTGGTACTCCAGAACCTACAAAATCTAAAGCAAATTAAAGTGATTTTACATACTTGGGCACAACAGGTTCTGAGGATGGTTATATCTTACACTTGCATGTACAGATAATCACAAAAAGAACCAAGATGCTCTGGCCATACAGAATTCAGTAATGTATAAAATAAAGATTGGGGTGAAACAGTGAGAGGTGTAGAGATTGGCCTGTCCCCACCGAGGAGACGTCCTGCTGACCAGTGCTGATCCATCTCTTCTGCACACAGGCTCAGTGGCCGCAAGACCTGCACGTGTGGCTCATTTTAGTATTATCAATGCACACGGAAAAGTGCCTGATCCCAACCGCAGCAGCCTCACACCTTCCCCTTACGTTTTGAGGACACTCGCGTCGGTCAGGTGCCAGCGGGCCAGTACCCTACTTCTCTCTATCAGCTTTTCTGAGGGCACATTTTTATTTTTTTTTAAATAACCCTTTGCAATGTTTCAAAGAAATATGTAAATCTCACTTATAAAATAACACAGCCCCCAAAATCTCATCTGCCTTTTATAGCAGTATTACTTACCAAAGCTTTTCATTGCACACATCTTGACACTATCCGTAGACCTATGAATCACGTATAATTAGCTTTTATTCCAAAATGAGGCAGGTGCTTTTCAGTTTATTACTTCATGGCCTCCCACACTACAGAATCTGACGTAGGAAATGTTAGATTTATTATGTGCTCAAGAATTATTCCACTATATTAACTACCAATATAAAGTGATCTCATTGGAGACTGTATTATTGTACAAGCACTTCAACATCTGCATGATGCAATGTATTCGAGGCCCTTAGAGAGGTAAATAATTGATAGGAAATGACTCATTTTTCATCTTCACAGCTTTTTTTAATCCTTTTTTAATGTACATCAGAGTATTCCTAGGACACCACAGTGCTAAAGGAGGCAAGTTTTGTTCAGGCACCTCACTAATCAGTACTATGGCAAAAAACGTATCACACACCGGATATTTTGATGGGTGCTTAGCAACATGGTCAAAGCTAGCTTTATTATTATTATTATGGTATTTTCCAGAATTACTATGTACCTTAACAAAGCAGGAAATTGAATGTTAGGTACATATGCCAAATCAGGAAATTACTTGCGAAGCTCCTTGATGAGAGTAAGGCTACTGTCAACTAGGACACAGCATGAGTACCAAGATACAACACAGAGCAAAAGCAGGTCCTCTGGTTTGGGGCAATATTGAGCTTCTAGAAGACACTGAAAAACTTGCAGATAATTGCAAAAAACATCAGAAAACGGTAAAATTTTCTTCTCCTGCTTTCCCATTGCCTTTCTCCTTTGATGGTCTAATCTCTGGTTAGTATGTAGTAAGTATTCGAAAGAAAAAATAAACACACAAAAAGCACAAAAAACCAACAAACCACCAAAAAACCCCCATCAACAGAAAAAGTAAAGAAAAATAAGTTAGAAACGTAAAAGAAGAGGTAAAAAGAGTGAAGGCCATATGAGAGAGAAACAGAAGGAAGTGACCGATCAGATTTCCTTTGTGGTAGTTTTAGGAAGAAAAAAAAAAAAAAAAGTGTTGTTAAAGGATCAACCAGACTATCTGCACTTCAGATCAACCTGCCCTTCAGAGAGACTACAGAAAAAATCATGCCATTAGCAATTCACTCTGTGCTCTGTAGGAAGCCTAATTACATACGCTGCTCCAAAGCAAGCTCTCTCTCCACCCACCACAACCCACGAGCACTGAATCTCCTCCTTGCACGCAGCACTTTTTCTAGGAATTGGTGCATGTGGCATGATTTACACTCCGTCCACAGTGACTCCCTGCGGCCCTTTGAAATGCACATAAATCAGCTCAGCTCTCTTTCCTGTTTTCTTGCTTCAAGAGTAATAATTTCACTCCTATATAAAGTTCATAAAATCTAATTGTGGGGGGGAAAAAGGGCAGCCCCACCACCAAAATGTTGGCTTCTTGAATGATAATTAGCGACCATGCATTAAAGTCCCATCTTGTTTGCCTCCTAACACACATCTCGCCAATTAACTTGGTTGGATACAGCTTTTTCATTACGCTTTCACAGGACCCTCCTTCTGTTTCCGTTTCCATTTCTCTCCCACATCCATTGCTCTTGCTGAGTCTGTCCTGCTGCGGTGCAGCACATCACAGGCCACTGAAGAGCCCCAGACCTCAAGCTGAGAGGAGGAATATTGCCTCTGCGTTGCCGTCGCCATCCCAGGGCTGTGAGTTGCTCAGGGTCTGACACACCACCGTAATGTCACTCTTGCCCAAGAGCTGCTCAGCTCTCATCCAAGTATTTCCAGTCCGGCAGTATTCCCCTGCACGTACATCTCCCTCCGCCCTTTGCTGGGTGTTTCTGAGCAGAATGGATGCAGAAGAGTCAAATCCCTCTGACAAGTCCCCAGTCCCTCCAGGCTGGTCCTATGGACCGGTTACAGCTACGGTCTCCAACCGTAGCCCTTCCTGAGCCCCCTGGTGAGAAGGATGAAGATGTACGTACAGGTGAGGACGACTATGTTTCTTGTTACTCTGCCCTTCTCCATCCAGGTAAGTAAAACGCCTTATCCCTAAAGCCCCTGGGGATCTTCAGAAGTCTCCAAGGGGCACAGACAGAGCAGTAATAAATGAGCAGGAGTTGAATACCAAAAAGCTCTGAACCCACTGCTACGTGATTTTTTTCAGCATTCATACCTGACACTCAGTTCCTTCTCTTATCTGTTCCAAGTCTTATACCAGGAATTAAGTGCATTTGCATGGAATTGAAGTAGCTCCCTATGTCACTTTTCCTCAAGGCAGCAGCTATGTAATTCTTCACTAGAAATTAAAATCAATTAAGGTACAGCGGAGCGTGAGGTATTTGTGTGTTTTCTTGAAGTCAGAGGGCTTAGTCCCTCTGAGCAGAAATGCAGAATAAATACAACTGGAATTAAATCTCTCAGACTATTAGGCAAATGAAGTTTCTTTCTCTGCTGTCAGCTTCTCCGGCCTTCCACCAAGGACTGCCAAGCACAGCAGCACGCCTTGCACGCCTGATGCCCTGAAGTCCCCACTGCTCAGAACAAACCCAAAGCAATGGAGAGGGGAAGCTGGGCGCTTAGGCTGCTTAGATCTAGCTTGAGATATTCCTAGGACTTCTGTACTCTACCACGAGGTCTAATCGCATGTTTTCAACCCAAATGAGAAATTATACATTTGTTAGCTTTATGAATCAGAGCTACCGTAGATAATCTATTTTGTTCCCACAATACATCTTTCTTCTAAATAAGAAACCGTTCATCAGTCTACCTCTAAAATCAGATCTACTTCTCTCTGTATTGGAGAAATAAGACAGATTACTCATAATGGTGTCTTGTATCCTATTACAAAAGCCCCGGGAGATGTGAAATGAACAGAGCTATATGTAACCAAAGAACGCGTGGAGTAGGTTCACTAAGTTGAAAAGAATTATAGAGAGACTTCATGATTTATAAAGTGATATGAGTGTAAGGCAAAAGAAGAAAGTTAAGCCATGAAATGAAGACATATCTAGTTAAGATAAATTTAATTTTCCTGTCTTCTGATGATTAGGAATACCTAAAGAGTCTTTGATATGGATGACATGTCCCTCCATCTAAGAAAAAAGGATGGGAAGGAAAGGCAAAACAGAAGGAGGGAGCTGAAACCCAAGCACACTGGGGTCCAGCACCCAGTGACAAGAGATCACCTGTCCCGGTTCAACCAGTGGTACCAGTTACAAGCAGAGAGCAAAGCTGGCACCCACATCTCTGGCTGCTTTTATTCGCTCATCTATACAGCATGAATACAATCAAAGGTGAACTCATGGCCCTTCAAAAGCCCGTGGTGAAACTACTTACTTTAGTAACTATTCCAGCCCAAGACTCCATCACCTACATTTGTACTATGTTCAGAGATGACGAGATTAGGATACTTTCCACATCTTATTATTATTATTATTTGCTATAGCTTGTCCTTTGTTCTACTTTGTTTTGCTTGCAGATGAAAACAAACTATTGCTTATGTTCATTCCTGCAAGGTAAAAAATATGTTTGAATCCCACCTGTGTGTGAAACTGCAAATAGCAGCAGGGGTCCGTGCCGAGGCAAGGGTCCCTCCGGAGGCAGGGGGAAGGCACGAGCAGGATGTTACTGGTCAAAGTAAGGCTGCATTTCAAGAGAGCAACAATTAAGAGCAAAAATAAAAGGAAACACAATCAAAGCCACCCCTTGAGAATCTGGCCTGAACAGGCTATGTATATCGTGTGGAACGGAGAAAAATAGGTGGCTTTCAAGCCCGACTAAAAATAGTTTGCTCAAACTCCTTTCTAATGCCTTTAAAGATAGGAAAGGACAGCGGAAATGAGAAATCAGACTGTCTGTGCTCAAACCACAGAGCGGATGAAGTTGGAAGGGACCCGCGGAGATCACCTAGTCCAAATCACAGCATCACAGTAATGTTTTCTTCTATATCTCAGGTGAACGTGTATTTTCTCTTTCCCTTATAATAATACTTCCAGTTTTGGACTGTAACTGCAAACTGATTTTTTTTCCTCCCTGTACCTCCAATCCAGGCACAAGCTGATTCTTCTTTACACGTTTTCCATAGGTGATTGGAGCTATGTTTGCTACAGTAATTTAACAACTTAAGTTCTATTTACAGTTTAAAAACTTATATGCTTCTTAACTGTCTCCTTCCTTTCACCGACTGTCCTTTGCTGTCCGTTTATGATTGCAGGTTAAGCCTTCTCATATACATCCTATATTCACCTATTTAATAAAGTTTTGATTATGCCATTGTATCTAATAACTTCCCCCCCTTGGCATGTTTGAGAAAACTGCATTTTGGAGAGCTTTCTCAAATGTCTTTAATCGCAAGCAGGCAGTAGATGGGCAGTCTTCCCATATCAAGTCCAGAATTTGGGATAACTCCCACAGCAACTCCGGCTCCGTTTGCAGAAGGGCATCACACGAGACAACAGGTCCTTCTTTACACCACGCAGGTGTGCTGGGGAGTCCCAGAGGTAAGTGGATTACAGCGGATGCCATAATCCCTATCCTGCATTAATGCAGTGTTTTATCGCTAGAAAGACCAGGGAGAACTCCGGCTGTTTATGCATTGCTTATCTCTAGCGCGCTGCCTTGCAATATGTCAATTTTCGTGCCAGTACAACAAAGCATTGAACCGTGGAAGAGAATTCTGCGTCTGGGAACAACACAAATCCTCTTTGGTAGTCCACCTTCAGTCTCCACACAATGACAGTTAATTCTCGCCGACCGTACCAGCCACAGATAAAATGGCTCTTTCTCTTTGGGAGGTGATCTTCATAGAAACTACCCCATCTAAGGGTTTCACAGCAGTCGTGCAAAAAACTAAAGCAAGCTCAGACATGCTCTCCATAGCCCCAAATGCTACATCTGACTCCAGCTGCATTTCTGAGGGCGGGGGGGGAAACCTACTTATATTTAGCTGCGTTTTTGCAAAAGTACTGGTGTTCAGTTCCTTGTGGCCTGGTCTCAACAATTACCAGATCCAGAGCCCTGCAGCTGGGCTTGCCATGCCCCTCACCGCTCGGCACTGAAAGAAGAAGGAAGAAGAGAAGGCTCCAGGAAGACCTTAGAGCCCCTTCCAGTATCAGAAAGGGGCCTACAAGAAAGCTGGAGAGGGATTTTTACAAGGGCATGTAGTGATAGGACGAGGGGTGATGGCTTCAAACTGACAGAGGGGAGATCTAGATTAGATATTAGGAAGAAATTTTTCGCTATGAGGCTGGTGAGACACCAGCCCAGGTTGCCCAGAGCAGCTGTGGCTGCCCCATCCCTGGAGGTGTTCAAGGCCAGGTTGGACGGGGCTTGGAGCAACCTGGTCTAGTGGGAGATGTCCCTGCCCATGGCAGGGGGTTGGAACTGGATGATCTTTAAGGTCCCTTCCAATCTAAACCATTCTATGGTTCTATGAATCACACATTTCTGCAAAACGCAACACACACAGCAAGCTTGCATGGGGGACCTTCTCTCTCCTACCTCATTTTTAGGGAGATTTTGTGTCTTGGTTGTTCAAATGGTAGGTGACGGGCTTTGTTTCTTGGAAACAGAGGAGTTTCTCGAAATAAGGAAGCTAAATTTTGGAGGTAGTTCTTGCCAACTGCAAAAAAAAAAAAAGCTTTCTATTGATCCTGTTGCTGTCAATGAAGGATTACTACTTCATTGATTTCAACGGAACTTCTAGAAGTCACTAAAAACATGGCAAAAACTTGAACATTGCCTGAAACTTAAGACCACGACCTCTTCTAGGATCCTAGTGCATCTGTGAGGCACCCAGCCCTGCAGGTGGAAAACAGGTTAACGCTGGCCTTCGGAAAGGCTCACAGCTCCTCCCTGCTCACCTTGCCCACGACAAGTGAAGCCAAGTGCTCGCAGCCTTTAAAGGCTTCTGTTGGATTTTGCTTTACGGCAGGATTTTTACCTAGGCAAGCGTTAAGAACAGGGTATCCACTCAGTTCAGTTTCCTCCTGCAGAAAAAAAAAAAAAACCTCTTAACGCCCAATATTATTTGAGTACAATATCTTCTGTTTACTTCCATTGTGGATATTAGCTCGCTGCAACTATAAATCCACAGTAACACAAATACACTGAGAATCATTGCGTCTTCCAGGCTAGTTCCAGTGAGTCGCCTAACAACATTGTTTCTCCTTTAAACATCTTTGTATTTTGGTACACTGATAAAACTTCCCTTCGTTTATTCAGTCATGTCGCATACATTCGGCTTTGTGCACTTCTGCATATTTGCAACTGCACTAATCATCTCAGTCTATTCTCCTTTAGGCTTGAATGAGATGTACTACATTAATCAGTTGATTGTTATTAACCCAGTTACATTGTAACTTTGCATAATGCTGCTCCATCTCTAAATCCATAGTCTAATCAGGTATTACGACATACATTTAATTATACTACTTGTGTACTTCATAATAATCCTCTTATTAAGTGATCGGGGTTTTATGGTCTTATGAAATTCCAGCAAACCAAAGGATGGCAAGGCTGGTTTATGGGTCAGGATCAGGTCCTAACAGATAAGGCTGCTCTGCATTGCAAAAAAAACTCATGTAGCATATTCCCAGAGGACAGAAAAACACCACTCCCTCCGCCACTTCTATACCCAGACCGGAACAGGCAAAGGTCCACTTTGATTCTGATGAAAACAAACATTTGGGGTTACTTGCCTGAACAGCAGCCCAACCAAGACTGTCCATGGTCAAAGACAAAGGCAAAACCTACATATTCACCTCCTCAATCTAGCCCTGAAACAAAATCTACCCCTGGACCATGTGCCAGCAAGTCTGCACTGCTCACGGGAAAACACATCGGGCTTTGGAGATGGAGACAAATCCCCAGGAAGAAAAGTCACTGGCAAGAGCCCAGAGCAAAGCTGTGCAAACCAGCAGGCTGTGAACTGGACTGGGAGAGAACACAACAAAAGATTACCCTTTGAAAGTAGAATCAAAAGATGCGCTTACTGTTGTCCAGAGGAGACACTATGGGACCAGAGGACAGGAGGCCTCCAAGGATGCTGAAGGAGCCAGGAAAACCATCGTGAGGCTGCTCTTGGCAGTTTCTCCAAGCACACAGAGACCAGGGGAGGCTCCCCATGGCTGGAGAAAGGTGGATGTTGCTTCATCCCCAAACAGGGCAAAACTCAGCTCAGCCTCTGGGAAGACTGTGGATCTTCAAAGCTTCACATGCCTGGAAATGGCATCTGTGAAAGGCAAGAAGGGAACTGGGATCATAGAATCACAGAATGGTTTAGGTTGGAAGGGACCTTAAAGATCATCCAGTTCCAACCCCCTGCCATGGGCAGGGACACCTCCCACCAGACCAGGTTGCTCCAAGCCCCCTCCAGCCTGACCTGGAATGGTTCCAGGGATGGGACATCTCCCACCTCTGTGCAACCTGGGCCAGTGTCTCACCACCCTCAGTGTAAAACATTTCTTCCTAATATCTCATCTAAGTCTCCCCTCTGACAGTTTAAAACCGTTCCCCCTCATCCTCTGGCTCCACTCCCTGATCCAGAGTCCCTGCCCAGCTTTCCTGGAGCCCCTGGAGGCACTGGCAGGGGCTCCAAGGTCTCCCCGCAGCCTTCTCTTCTCCAGGCTGAACCCCCCCAACTCTCCCAGCCTGGCCTCCCAGCAGAGAGGCTCCAGCCCTGGCAGCATCTTGGTGGCCTCCTCTGGCCCCGCTCCAGCAGGTCCATGTCCTTCTGCTGTTGGTGTCCCCAGCGCTGGAGGCAGCACTGCAGGGGGGTCTCCCCAGAGCGCAGCAGAGGGGCAGAATCCCCTCCCTGGCCCTGCTGCCCACGCTGCTGGGGATGCAGCCCGGGATGCGGGGGGCTTTCTGGGCTGCCAGCGCACGTTGAGCTTCTCCTCCACCAACACCCCCAAGTCCCTCTCCTCAGGGCTGCTCTCCATCCATTCTCCGCCCAGCCTGGATTTGTGCTTGGGATTGCCCTGACCCAGGTGCACGACCTTGCAGTTGGCCTTGTTGAACTTCATGAGGTTGGCACGGGCCCACCTCTCAAACCTGTCCGGGTCCCTCTGGATGGCATCCTGTCCCTCCAGCATGTCAACTGGTCCACACAGCTCGGTGTCGTCAGCAGACTTGCTGAGGGTTCATTCCGTCCCACCGCAGTGTTTGCACTCAGGCAAACCAGAACACAAATAACCACTGCCAAAACAAATCCACGGCAAACTGGGAAGATAAGCCATGTTGTTCACCACTAAGCAATGCCCTCCAGAAAGAGGCATGCACTGGAAATTAATAAGCAGAAGGAGCAAAAATGCTATAAACTGCAACTAAATCCTAAAGGAATGAAAGAAAAGGTTCAGCCACAAATCAGAGCATTGTCTTCCCACCACTGAAGTCCGGCCATGAACTGCCCATAAACACGGATAGTCCTGGTTAACTCAGTGGATAGCTCAAAGACTTGAAGGCGCGTGGTTGCCTAACTGCAGCCAAGATCAGGTTGTACGTGTGATATTCCTTCCTTTCTTTCATCTGAATTTTGATCTAGTTATGTAAATTTTGAAGCACATCTGCAACCTCAGACAAATAAACGCTTCTATTGATGCAGATGGTTATTCCTTAGCACAAAGTTACGCACCTGAGCATGAGTTTCTAGGGTCGCAGTCTTAAATAATAATTATTTGAACCAAATAAACCTCTTCCTATGCATATTTCCATGGTATTCAGACAGGCTTGTGAAAAGCCCAGATTAAATTTGTAGTATGTTCACTTGTTTACAAGATCATAGCTTAAAATATGCACAGCTGTTTGCAGGATTTTGGCATATACAGACAGTCATAATGTAGTGATGTATTTTTGGATTTTATTCCTTATACCACAGGGTAAAGTGAAAATATATTTAAATTGTCATCCTGATTTTTTTTTTTTTTTTTTTTTT
>VFFE01007174.1:2550662-2623642 GCA_008921705.1 Burhinus oedicnemus | reverse complement strand
CTAAAAAAAAAAAAAAAACAAAAAACCCAAAACAAAACAAAAAAAAAACCACAAAAAACCCCACACCAAAACAAAACAAAAAACCCCAAACAGTAAACTGACTTCAGATCAGGAGCAGTCTTTAGGAGCATAAGGTTAGGTAGTAAAAGGCCTGGGGTTTTGCATGAAAAATATCCTTACCCACAAATTGAAAGTAATAATGATACCAAATGCAAAAACTAGGAAGTGGGGTTTTGCCTAAGTAATTTTCTTATTATTCTTATTGTTTTTATTAAGATATACAGGGAAAAACGTAGTTCAGTCTAAAATAGGGTTTTCGTTACATTCCCTGCTTCAATTCTTTTTAATGTTTAGAGCTAAATCCAGCAAATAGCCAGTAAGTAGAGTTTTTTGTCCAGTTAAGGCCATTAAATACCATTTCATAAATTCCACAGAAATCTCTAGATTTTGCTTTCAGATGAAAAGACAAAAGCTGTTGCCACACAACTATGTTCTGTCTGGGCATGAAATTCAGGAAAAGAGTGAACCCATGAAGGCTGCGGTGGAGAGAGATTCCATCCTCATGGGAGATGCAGGTGGCGCATTGCCCATGAGCTGGACTCCATTGGGTAGGATGCTTTCTACACTTTTAATATATTTAAATTTGGCTTTTCATAAATTCTTCCTACTATGCTTGTTTGGAGCATGGAAACAAGACTTTGCTTAATCAGCAATAGCAGTGCCAGGTTTCAAAAATGCAAACAAAGCTTCCTTTGCCTTCCCTGTCTGTTTTCATAGAATCATTTAGGTTGGAAAAGACCTTTAAGATCAAGATCATCTAGTCCAACCATTGACCCTACTCTACCAGGTCCGCCACTAAACCATGGCTCTCAGCACCACATCTACATGACTTTTAAACACATCTAGGGATGGTGACCCAACCACCTCCCTGGGCAGCCTGTTCCAATGTTTGATAACTCTTGCAGTGAAGAAATTTTTTCCTAATGTCCAGCCTAAACCTCCCCTGGTGCAACTTGAAACCATTTCTTCTTGTCCTATCGCTAGTTACTTGGGAGAAGAGATCAGCGCCCATCTCACTACAACCTCCTTTCAGGGAGTTGTAGAGAGCAGTAAGGTCTCCCCTCAACCTTCTTTTCTCCAGGCTAAACAATCCTAATTCCCTCAGCCGCTCCTCATAAGACGTGTTCTCCAGACTCCTCAACCACCTTTGTTGCCCTTCTCTGGACACGCTCCAGCACCTCAATGTCCCTCCTAGACTGTGGCACCCAAAATTGAACACAGGACTCAAGCTGCGGCCTCACCAGCACTGAGTACAGGGGCACCATCACTTCCCCACTCCTGCTGGCCACACTATTCTTGATACAGGCCAAGATGCTGTTGGTCTTCTTGGCTGCCTGGGCCCACTGCTGGCTCATGTTCAGCCGGCTGTCCACCAGGACTCCCAGATCCTTTTCTGCCCAGCAGCTTTCCAGCCACTCCTCCCCAAGCCTGGAGCGTTGCCTGGGGTGGTTGTGACTGAAGCGCAGGACCCGGCACTTGGCCTTGTTGAACCTCATGCAGTTGGCTTCAGCCCATCGATCCAGTCTGTCCAGATCTCTCTGCAGAGCCTTCCTACCCTCCAGCAGATCAACACTCCCGCTTAATTTGCAAACTTACTGAGGGTGCACTCAATCCTCTCATCCAGATCATCAATAAAGACATTAAACATGGCTGGCCCCAAAACTGAGCCCTGACAGTTTTGACACAATGAACAGCACAAGAGGGGGAAGCCAATTCCCAGCTCTCAAGGAGAGGAGTAAAGTGGCCACGCTCGTCTCTCCTGATGGACTACATGTAAAGAACCCCATTGCCTGGACTACCTATAAGAAACCCCACTGCCTACAGCGTTGCTATGTAGGAATGAAACAGAATTTGTAGGGCCCCATCAAGCAAAGGCAACACGCACAGTCTAATCTCCGACTTCTTGTAATGGGTTCCCTGCTAAACACCAAGGAAAACAATCTTTTTGTGCTTGTCTCCCTAGCATATTAAATATAAGCTTAAAGAGCTCTTGTGACTCCAGAAGATGCTGAGACACCTTTGGGGTCCGTTACCAGCTGGCACAGATGACACTCTGCTGTGGCCACCATCCAAGGCAAAGACTGGAGCAACATCTCCCCAAATTTTAAAGGAGACTATTTCCATAACAAACATTAAGATTACTGAATATCAAATTTTAATACTAGTACTGTGGATAAATGTACTTAATCCTAATTCTTCATCCATCAGAGATCGAAGTACGAGAAGACACACTGTTTTCCGGGATCACCCGTCAGTGGGCAGGTGGTAGATCTGCATATGGATTCTGACAGATTCTGTAAAAATAGTGGGGCTTGAAATGAACGTCACCGAGCATTTTGCAAGTGTGAAGCTTATTATGAGCCCTGTAATTTTCTGGGATCTTGTATTTTCCTCTGGCTAGAGAAAGTCCTAGTACATGAAACAATTTGTCCCTAGGAACATTAATTGTTTAACATCAGATTTTAATGAGGTTTCAGCATCAAAACCAGAAAGATTCTGCCCCTAGAAGAAATAACTTTCTATGTACTGGAAACACACGATGCCAGAAGAGAGCTCTAAAGACTGAAATCATATTTCCTTAAGCCAGTAATTTCCTGAACTTTCTGAACACAGTGCACAAGGGGATTTTTGTTGTCATCTGCTATTTTGTTTTTGTGGCTGGCCAAAGCCCTGACACCTACCACCCGAAGGCAGAGACTCTCCACGCCAAGGCGCCAGCCCTTCTCCCTGCACGAGGCACAAACCACCAGGCAGGGACCCAGGCTCCAGCACTGTAATTAGATCACACCTATTTTGTTGCACATGCATAATTTTTTATTTTCTTTTTAAATATTCCAAATAATCTAAAATCTGCATTAGTTCCTGTGCTTTATGTGAAAGTCCTAGGTACGGCTGCAGTGCTGTACAGATCTGCAAGCGCCGTTGGCACCATTAAATTTGAGGCAAGCGGTGGGCAAGTGAAATCCAGATCTCTCTGACTTAGAGGAAAACCAAAAAATACAGAGCAACGTCTTTTTGACCTGAGATAGCACAGGATTAAAATAGCAGCTTTCCAACTAGAAGCACCGAAAAACCTAAGGTAATACAGAAATTACCAATGCCAATTAGGGTCCATAGTACCTAACTCTCTCATTAAATAGGGGCACTATGCACAGATAGAAAAACACGATTTAATCTGAGATTTCAGAAGAAGAGATGAAACAACTGTCCTGGTAACGCGCGGCAGCAATTCTCTGTGTTTAAACCTGATGTTCCTATTTCACATTTTTCTTCTCCCAAATGCCTATTGTGTTTTATTTATGTTTTGAAAATTAGGGTGAAGGTTTCACATTTTCCCCTCCCACGGTGTTGGTTTTCTATTTCCCTGCTCCACTTCAGAAAGCCACGTCCCACGGCTCCCAGCGTACAGCACCGCCCGTCAGACGCTTCAACCCGCAGATCCAGCTCTTCCCTGGAGCCGGGAAAAACTTTTCAGGTGAAAAACTTTCATTTGGCAAAAGTCATTTGGGGCAGGCAAGCCTGTTTAAAAATTCAAATTAGATTTTCAAATAGTTTTTAGCTAAAGAATTCAAAAACATTTCCCGAAAGAAGGAAATTTTAGTGCTTGTTCTCAAAGCGACTGGAAATGAAGTCTGGATAAAAGTCAAGCGAGGAAAAAAAGAAACCTTTTAAGAAAAAACATTTTTTTTAAAATTACCATTTCAGGGGATGAAATTGTGTTGCGTTTGATCTGAAACTAAGGAGGATTGCTCAGTTATTTGGCTGTCCTCCTGAACAAAACCAAGAGCTTCTTCCCCAAGTGCTCCTTGCACCGCCTCCACTAAACAGCGACATTGGTGTAGCAAGAGGAGGCCAGAAGAGATGTCAAAAAGCTTGTCATACTAGGTGTTTACCCCCCATTGCAAGCCTAAAATAGCCGTTGTCTCTCAGAGAGAGAAACGGACACCTCCGCACACAATGCTACTGCTTTGTTCTCTATTAGCACCTTTGAAACACTCCAAAAGAAGACCAAAAAAAAATGCATTACGTGTTCATGCTCCCACCCTCAGGTAGACAGAGCACAGCACCGGCGCCCCATCTAAAGTCTCGTATAGATTTGGATGATTCCTGCACAGTTCAAAACCAGGGATCTTGCCAAAATTTCTACTCAGTTCTCTCAGCCATCTTCCATGTTTCAGATGGGACTTCCCAAAGCACTGCCACTCATGATCCCAAATTCCTTGCTAAGCAGTGAAGGAGCTTTTGTCACGCTCTAATCTTATGACTTGTTTCATATGGAGGAGTAATTTATCTGTTGAACTAAGAGACGTCACAGCAACCCTTCCCCGTCCACAAGCCAACTGCTCTTTTGTTGTACTTTTAACTTCTTGGAGCAATTAAATCAAAATACAGCCTTTTATAAAATAAAGGAACTTTATTATCAAATATGTCAGATATTTGAAAGCAAACAATGATCTACCAGTTTGTAATCTGCAGTGATTTCAGAGGCGCTTTGTCACGCTCCTTATGACTAAGGTAAACGGGGATTTCCATCACGCCCCCGTATGTAGCCTCCACACACACTCCCATACTTGCTCCTCTTTTCCTCTCCCTGCATCCATCCTGCCACGAAAAGGCTTTCTATGCTTCCATTTCCACAGCATTTTAACAGAGAAGAGCAGCCCTTGTTTCCTCATTTTATTCTAAGTCACTTCCCCCATCCTAAGTTTTCTTGTAAGAAGTCTCCACATCTATTGCTGCCCCAACACAGACGACTCACAATTCCAGGAAAACCCGTGTATTTTTAATCACAAGAGATATGAACCAATTAATGGACATGATTTCTTCAGTTCCTCTGCATCCTTAATAAATTAGCAGGATTTTGTATGATACCAGAACCAAGCAAAAACCCTGGAAAAATAACACAAGCTGGTATAGCTTGTGAAAAGCTGGAAATAATAAAAAAAAAAAATTAAAAAAGGCAGGAGAACACTCTCTGAAATTCTACACATGTAACTTAACCCAGCCAAGACAACAGTATAATGCGGCCCCCTGGATGGAAGCAAGCCATACACGGCATTTCATCCCCTGAACGCCGTTGCCACCTCAGATGAGGTTTCAGACCGGAGAAGATCGCCGCCAGCTTGGAATCCCTTTTATCCTCGCAGCCCAAGCACACACGAGAAGATAAACCTCGGAGACGGGCTGCACGGAGCAGGCAGTGATTTCTTACTGCACAAAAGGTAGGAAAGACCATGGTCTCGGTCACTCTGATAACACATGGATTTACAGGTGGAACACAAAGCATTAATTATCCCGACTTTGGTTTCTTGCTTTGCCACGACAGACTCAGCGAAGGCTCGGACACGAGCTGGGGGGTCCCTTCGTCTGCGCCTGCCACGACTGACTCCCCCTCCATGACCGCTGCCTTCAACACCCAGTGACAGAAAGCTCATCATTCCCGTAGGATTACTCTTTGCTTAAATTAAAACCAAGACAGCCAGAAGCCAAGAGATACTTTTAAATACGGACATTCAGAATGCGAATGAGGGAGAAGCTGATCACACGGACTCATCATATCCACAAGTTTCCCGGCAATGCTTTAAAAGCAGTACCTTGCCGGCACTTCCAGAATGCAGAATTCTCAAATGATAGCTCAAAACCAGCAGCGATGGGGATCCGCACCTCCTTCGCTTGTTGGGAGCCTTTCACAGGGCAAGAGAGAGGCAATCCAAAGGAGGCCTGGGAGGTACGACCTGTTCATGTACTCCAAAGGCATTTGATAAAGTTCCTGCCTCGCTAGAGGCTGTAAAGGAAACACTGTTACCACCGGGTTAATGATAAAGTCTTGTCATGGATTAAAACAAGTTAAGAGATAGGAAAGAGAATAGAAATAAATGGCCAATTCTCAGCATGGAGAAAGGTTAATAGTGTAGTGCCCTAGGGATCAGTCTTCGGGCTGGTGTTTTTCAATATATTCATTACCAGCCTGCAAGAGGTGGTGAATAGCAAGGCAGCGAGAGTGCTTGACAAAACTGTTTTAGGTCAGTCGCAAGGAGGGGAGGCTGGGAAGGAGCAACCACCAGCGCAGAAACGCGCACGGAGCGAGCCAGGCTCCGCTCCCCGAAGGCAGCCCTGGAGCAGGGAGACAGCAGAGCGCCCGGTGTCACCACGTAGCTGTAAACACGCAGGAGAAGTAGCCAACAGTCCTGGAAGAACTCACCTAACGCTATCTCTGATACAATGTCATGTATCTGCCAAGGTCCAAGCATCATCAAAATGGACAGTGTAAAGAAAAAACTCTAGAGACACAAAAAAACATTATACAAAACATCACCCCAACCTATTACTATTAAGATTTTTTTAATAATCTAAATAATCTAAAATCTAGCAGAAGCAAAACTATTTTGAAATACCATGAAATCCTTAGAATCCATCATTTCTTCCACATCTTTTTGACCTTTTGGGTCTCTTGGTGCTCTCTGGTCCCCACAAGCCTCTTACAGCATATCCAACAGTTGTCCTTGGAAATCACCTACATTTCCAGCCTTCAGAGCTCATGGCATTTTCTCCTTTATCTGCATTAGTGGCATCACTCTGATGAAAGAAGGGCAGAACATTATTCATAGGCATAGAAAGCACAAGGAACTCTTGATAACGAAATACTATAGTTTGATCTGAGATTCACTGCTGCTCGCCAAGCCTTAGATCAAGGGAAGAAGCCACCTCCCAGGTGGAAACAAACAGTGGGACCAAAAACATCCCAAGAAACCAGTGGGAATTAGTGCAGAAATGGGGATACTTCCAGGGAGGGAACTTGCAGCCAGACCCTCTTAGGTGCTGGGGGCAGAGGAGGTCAGTTCATCCTCAATAAATCTTCATTCCAAAGAAAGAAACGTTGCAAAAAAAGTACGTGAGCACATGGCCAAGCCAATGAACGATGGTTATTAACAACCACGGGGTGACCGACTCTTCAAAACACTTGCACGCTCACCTTCAAAATATTATCAGAGAACCCCAGTACGTGTAGGAAGAAGAATAAAACTTGATCACCACAGATAAGAAAGAGATGCGGATTTTGTTAGGAAGAAGATGCCCAGAGAAAGGAGTCGGATGCCCAGACTGCCACAGGCATTAAACGTGGTGCCGTTATGGAGATGCCCGATCCGGCCGTGAATAAGCCAGGACTGGGTATGGGGGTCAAGTAGCCAGATCTGCACTTTATCCTTACAGCGATGCCGCTCCATCTCGTAGCGCTCCGGCCAGGATTACCCGCATCCCGCTGCGCATCCCTGGGCCCTGCAGCCACAGTAAGTGACTGCTGCCTCCGAGCCACCGGCACCGCTGCCGTGGACTGACAGTCCGGCACCCCGACAACGAGGGATTGCAAGCAAAGATCCCCAAAAGGACAAATTAAGATGCCTCAAGGAACTTCCCGTCTGCAGCTTGTAGGTGGCTGAAAACCGCGGGGAGAACAGCCCAGTACCAGCTCCACGGTGGTTCCCTTGCTCTCCCCGCGCAGTGCACCGGAGCATTATCCGCATCGAGGTGGAGACAGCAACACTTCCATTATTAACAGCATGCCCGACACCACTGCCACAACCACAGGAAAGAGTGTTTTTAATACAAAGATAACGCGCATTTTACGAGCTGGCCCCACTAAGGCTTCTTTGCTTTGCTACACAGCACGCGGTACGCGGCTGAAGCAGAAAGCGATAGCAATTTAGGGCAGAGAGGATGAATGTCAGCTTTGACAGATTACTTTTTCAATTGGCTGTAGTCATCTTTTAAAAGGCCACTGACAAACTCTGAGCAGCATATAAAAGCCATGTTCACCTGAAAATTAAGGGAAAGCTGCCCAATACAAGGAGCCTGCGTGTCTGCTGACTTCTACCACGCAACGCAAACAAAGGCACAGGTTAATTCAGGTGGTTTAGCAGAAATATCATCATTCTGAATTACTTACAGAAATTCACTGAAACTTTAAGGTCCTGTTGGTACTGCATTTAACTTAGGAGACAAAAATATTATACTGTGGATGATTTTGTTGTTGTTTTCAAGTCATTCGTGTTACTTTACTAGATTGAATCCATCAACCAAAACCTTATAAAGTCTTTTTCAGTTGGGTGGTGAGCAGGGGGTTACAGGCAGTGATTGTTTCTCACTGAAAAGAGACTATCAGCCCATTTCACAGACTGATCGGGAAGCCCACGGCAGCCTCTCCTGTTCCGTCCCTTACTGCAATAATGCAATTAAACAAGTGTCCTACACAGTGCGCAGAAGGTAGGAAAGAACTTTAATTCTAAACATGTCAATTTTTTTCTTTTTTTAAGCAACTAAGCAGCACATGTCTATTTGCTTAAACATAAGAATTTTAAAAGTACGTCCTTACACGTAGGAGTATGAAAGATGTAATTATCTTTCTGTTTTTCCACTAAAGAGGCTATAATGAAGGGATTCTAGTAAATTCATTGGGAACTATTCAGCTGAGCACAAAGGTAAGCCAGCCTGCATAAATATTTGCAGAACGAGGTCATTAGCCCATCAAGGATCCCTTTCTGCAAGGTTTGAAAGTTGTTGGCAATCTTCTGGTTCAGAGGATCTATCCTTTGCACGGCACCGTGCGTGAATCTCGGAGTTTTCTGCAACAACTTCTCTTTCAGTCATCATTCTCAGTACAAACATATGCGATTTGCCCAAAATTTGTTTTATATTTGCATTTTCTCAGTATCCTATAATCATTCTGGATGTCAGCAAGATGTACTAGTTGTTTATATGCAGTCTAAAATTTGCAAAGAATAATTAAGATGACATGGTTCGTTTCATAATGATGTTGCAATTTCGTCTTCTTGGAAACTAGTATTCCGTAATCTACTTTCTTGGTTGCTTCCAGAGGCTGCGTATGTGCACAGAATGCTGACGCCGCTCTGCTTCTGCGCGAATAACACCGGAAAGAGCTCCCCAACGCAACCACCACCACGTTGCGTCATTCAGAAAGATCAGCAGCCAGTGCCCTAGAGCACTACCACCAAAGCCAGAATATAAAATAATAATCAGCTTATTAAGAACGTGTCAAAACTCATCATAGTTTGAATAATTTTCCTAAGAAAGATAGCTGCAAATGGTTGTGGAAAGCCAGACATCTGAAGAACAGAAACAATTCCGTGCATACCTGGAAGCCGCAAACACAACCCTTCCTCTACGTATACTTCAAAAACTACTTTAAAAATGATGCGTACATAATCTTTAATGCCATAATCATTCTAATTCTTAATTCTGATGTATTTTCTGTGCACAGGGAAACACCACAGGATTTCTGCCCTCTGTAGGTGTAAGAAACAATTTCCCACCATGTTTTCCCCGTTAACCAGCAGCCTTATCGGCAGCGATACTGGCGTGAACGCGTTTTACAAGACTCGGCTGGAAGCGCAGAGTGCTGCTCCGAGCTCTCCAAGCTCCTCTGCTCCTCCAGCGCACAGAAGGCTCCATCTAGTGTTACACACACATAATCCCAGGGAAAAGAAGGAGTGGGGAAAAAAAACCAGTCAATAATAACAGCTATACATTTTTAAGTTGTTCTAGCAAAATAACTGGACTTTCCTGCCGGTGCTTTTCCATGCTCGCTTTGCTACCCACCTGGAGGCTTAGAGTCCAGACTGCAAAGCAACGAAACCGGGTAAGAATATGGCGCAGACTTTACTACACAGAGCTTTTCAGTCCCCTGCCTAAATCCCTCACACGCCTACAAAAAAATCGCATTTAATACTACAATGACAGGAAAGGAGCTCGGATTTACACCAAGTGGGAACGGGCCCAGGACTTGGGTGGTCACCCGCTTCTGGCAGCACGGCCAGGCTGCGGCTGCTCGCTCTCATCACACATGAGGAGTTCCCCCTTCGCCCAGGGGCTGCGGGGGCGAGAAGGGTCGCAGGTCTCCATCCGGAGACGGCTACGGTGGCTACTGTGCCCTGAGCCTGCAAGTCACATTGTGGGTAACATGCAACGCAGCATCTCCAGCCCCAGCCAGCCGAGGACCGGATCTTCCATCCCGACTCACACGTAACGCCATTAATCCTGTTGCCATCACCTAATTACACTGCAAGTCGCCCCGTAACCAGCAGTGGGTTTCACTACAATAGGTTTCTGTACAAAACCAAGTTCTCGGAGCACAGTGCTGGGCCAGCGGACTGGCATCCCGAAAGCCACAGGCCAGGGCTAAGCCAGCTCAGCTGAGGGATTATCCTGGGTGCCGAGCAGGCAGAAGCGCCAGGCTGATCCTGCTAGGAGCCTGAACATCCCTTGGCTTCCTTAAGTGTTTCAGTCATGACAGCTTCAGTCAGCCTAACGTTCGGATTTTTAATTTCGCCCAAATCCTCCAAGTTCCAAGAAGACCTTGTCAGCCCGTCCTTCCTTCAGAGGCAGACGTGACACTGCTGGGCTCTCCGAGCCGCTCCATCAGCTGGGACACACGGGGGCTGGGGTCACCACTCACCCAGGTCACACTCAGGGTCGAGGAAACCCCTCCTCAGAGGCCCCCAGTTTCACTCCCCACCTCGGTTTTCATTGCATGTTCTCCCCGGCCTCCTCCGCCACGCAGGCGTCTGCCCCAGCCCTGCAGATCCCTCCCTGGCCCCCAGGTTTCCCCCCGTGCGTCCCTCCATACCCCACTGCACATCGCCGCTTCGTCTGCCACCCCCCGTCCTCCTCAAGCCAGGACCCCCTCATTGATCATTTACATCTTTATTTCCAAAATAACTGGTGTCGTGGTTTAACCCCAGGCAGCAATTAGAACCATGCAGCCGCTCTCTCCCCAGGTAGGGTAGGGAGAAGAGGGAGAAAAGGAGGGGAAAGGGGAAAAAAACCCAACCTTGTGGGATGAGATAAAGACAGTTTAACAGAACAATAATGGAAAAGGAAAATAACAGCAATAATAATAATAATAATAATAATGGTACAAGAATATACAAGACACAAGTCACTCTCACCAGCTGGTGAATTGGCCGCCCAGCCCAAGCTGAGCAGAGATTGCAGATTCCCCCCCCACGACCAACCCCCATTTATATACTGACCACGACATCTATGGTATGGAATATTCCATTGGCCATTCCGTTGTTCTGTCTGTGCTCCTTCCCAGCTTCTACGGGAAGCTGAAGAAGTCCTTGATTAGTATAAACATCACTTAGCAACAACTAAACCAACATGCATCATTGACGTTCCTTCCATACCAAATCTGAAAACACAGCAGCTACAGGAAAGAAAATTCTCTCTATCCCAGCTGAAACCAGGACAACTGGGCACTGTGCAGCACTCCCTGAGAAGAGCCGTTTGGGGGATTTACCAGTAACTGTGGGCAGCTTTTATCATAGAATCACAGAAGGGTTCGAGTTGGAAGGGACCTTCAAGACCATCTAGTTCCACCCCCCTGCCATGGGCAGGGACACCTCCCACCAGACCAGGTTGCTCCAAGCCCCGTCCAACCTGGCCTTGAACACCTCCAGGGATGGGGCAGCCACAGCTGCTCTGGGCAACCTGGGCCAGGGTCTCACCACCCTCACGGTCAACAATTTCTTCCTGATATCAAATCTAAATCTCCCCTCTTTCAGTGTAAAAACATTCCCCCTCATCCTCTGGCTCCACTCCCTGATCCAGAGTCCCTCCCCAGCTTTCCTGGAGCCCCTTTCAGACACTGGAAGGGGCTCAAAGGCCTCCCAAGAGCCTTCTCTTCTCCAGGCTGAACAACCCCAACTCTCCCAGCCTGTCCTCACAGCAGAGGGGCTCCAGCCCTCCCAGCATCTTGGTGGCCTCCTCTGGCCCCGCTCCAGCAGGTCCATGTCCTTCTGCTGTTGGTGTCCCCAGCGCTGGAGGCAGCACTGCAGGGGGGTCTCCCCAGAGCGCAGCAGAGGGGCAGAATCCCCTCCCTGGCCCTGCTGCCCACGCTGCTGGGGATGCAGCCCGGGATGCGGGGGGCTTTCTGGGCTGCCAGCGCACGTTGCCGGCTCGTGTTGAGCTTCTCCTCCACCAACGCCCCCAAGTCCCTCTCCTCAGGGCTGCTCTCCATCCGTTCTCCGCCCAGCCTGGATTTGTGCTTGGGATTGCCCTGACCCATGTGCAGGACCTCGCACTTGGCCTTGTTGAACCTCATGAGGTGGGCACGGGCCCACCTCAGGAACCCCTGAAGACCAGCAGCCCCCAGACCCTGTGCAACAAGCGCCCTCAAGCTGCGCTTCAGCAGCCCGTCACCCTCCACTTCATTATCCCCCCCAACCCTGGGAGCCCCCATCAGCAACCCTGGCTCCCAGAGCAGACCACCCCACACCACCCCACGGGCAGCCATGATCACTGCAGCTTTTTTTTTTTTTTTTACCCAAAGTCTGCGCTTTTCAATATACTGACCAGGCTGCTCCGCGTTTGGACTCACAGCTACAGTCACCTCTACAAAGTGGTCTGGCTGGACACAGACAAGGCGGCGTTCCTTCCAGAGCACTGAGGAAGCACGGCGATGTCCAAATTACATTTAGCTATTCACTGTTTTACTAGTTTTAACTATTCATCTCCGGAGGATTATGCTGCAGAAGAACGTGCTGACTGGAGGTGCGCCCTCCATCAGGTCATAAAACCAGCAGCGTGCGGCACTTGCTTCTAAAGGTTTTTGAAAACCCATCTCAAGAAACCATCCAGTGCCTGTGGAAGCTATCGCATCTACCAGGGACACAGCGGCGCGGGGGCAGGGACCCCCACAAAGGCAATGGGGAACCAGCCCTGCAGCCTGGGCCCGGCCCCACTCCAGCATGGGGTGGCCACGGGGAGCACGGCTCTGCCTGCCCCTGGCCAGCACGCGTCCCATCCTCACACCTCACCGGGGTCAGCTTTGCCCTTTGGGCCACCGTTAAGCCAGACCTGGGGACTCTGGCAAACCGACCATGTAACCAGAGCCGCTGCTGCCCCACCTTGCGGTCAGCGTTCACACAGGACATGGAAGAAGCATCCTCCCTTGGGAACACGCTCTTCTTTCGTGTAGGAGAGCCTAACGAGTTAGAACCGGTCACCCTGCAGCCTTCCACAACGTGAACCCTGGCTCCACCTTCCTCTTCCACTTTGACAGGACGCCTTTATGGATTTGAAGAGAAAAGGCTGCAACAGGCTGTGATCCGTATTTCCCCCTCCCTTCACATCTTTGAAGACAAGAGCTTAAACAGATGTCAATTTAAGATAGGAAACGCGTCAGCAGGAGGAGCGTGTTGAGATCAAAAGGCTACGAAGCACAGCAACCTGCTCATCTGCTCTGATGAACCATGAACCACGTCCTCCCAGACCCTGCTCGTCTCAGATCAAGAGCGCTAGCAGTGCCTTCACCTCTCGCTCACACCTCTCGGAGGCCACTGTGCCCGGCGCAACCAGCCAAAGCTTCTTCTGCACCTCGGCCACGTATGCCAAGGCCCCGGAGCCCACCTGAACCCGGGCTGTCCATCAGGGACACCGAGGCACTGGGCGCCCAAAGAGCCCTTATAGGGACAGTGTCTGATGGGACCCAACGTCGGGGGGCACCACCAGCATTTCTTTTCGTAAGCCCAAGGCAGAATTTCACATGCTGGACATCATGCCTCCCCGTTTAGGCTTTTAGGAAACTAGAAGCTCAGTGTCCCACCAAAGCATCGGTCCTGTTACACCCTGAGGTCTTCAGCACATGCAGAAAGGAGAGGTCTTTTCTTTCTCCCGTGCACACCAGGAACCCCTTTATTGAAGTTTTTAAAGACTTCTGTACACAAGCAGTGACGTCAGCAGATACCAGTGGGACCGCAGGTATGGCTGGGCGTAAACAGCTCTTGTACCGGGGGAAATAGCTCACACCCCCCCCAGATCACAACTACGCTGCGACAGAGCAACCCCCACACGGCCGAAGGACTCACGGACCCTGAATTAACAGTGGGACGCAAGCTTTCCCGGGAAGGAGGCGGTAAGGGCCGTACCACCATCGCTGTCTCCTCTCCCCTTAATTGCAAGGATTTCCCTAGCTTGGAAAGGGGCTCTGCTCCCCCTGGCCATACCCATCGGGAGAAAAGGAAGACCGCGACCAGGCTCTTTAAACCCACGTTCATCGGCCGTGCTTCGAACAGCTCCATACTCTCATCCGAATCGGCTGCCTGGAACTACAACTTGGAGAAAAAAAAAGTCACTGCTTTTCTCCACTTCTGCCTCAATACTGTAAAATGAGATGCCATATCTTTCTGATCACCTTCCATGAAATACTCCCCTCATTAAAATCGTTAACTGCATCAAATTTCTCTTTGGACTGTCAGAAGCCTTTAACCAACGTTCACACATTGCCAGATTAATTTTTAATTTAAAAACGATATTGCATTACCTATCTCAGCTATACGACACTTGCCTTTAAAAAACTGAGTACTTCATGGAGTTTTGAAAGTATTTCTGACTCAAGCACAGAGGAAGCGACAGGGGGCGGCAGTTACCTGTTAGGCAAAGTCATTAAAGATAGTTAATACCACACAGCAGTTAAACCCCTGCAACAGGACTCTCATTTCGGCCACTCAAAGGTACCGCAGGCGCTGCTCCGCGATCCGGTCGCCAGCACCGCGCTGCTGTGCCACGGAAGAGCAGACACCATCCCAGGCTGGGACAGATGTCACCTACTCCAGCCCGTTGCTAAAAGCAGATCAAGTCAGATCGGGTTTCTCTGACATTAAACCAGCCCAGTCCTGCACAGCTGTGAGGACAGAGCGCCCCAGCCTTTCGAAGTAGCCTGTTCCTCTTTTCACTGTCCTGATGGCTTTCCGGAAATTTTTTTGGGGGGGCAGGAGGGTGGTGGTGGTGGTGTGGTGTGTTTGTCCTTATACCCTAATATTAAAGTACAGGAGAAATAAAATCTAACTGAAATCTTGGGGCAAGCAAGAAAAAGAAAGCGAAACTACAAATACGCAGAATATAAGTTATGTTTTGTTAATTGCACCCAAACACTGACACCAAATACTTCTCCACCGGTCAAAAGTGACATGCCATCTTCAGCAGCCATAAAAGCTCGAGCCCTCACTTACCTCTTCACCTGGAGGACTGTAGCTCCAACACTTCATTGCCTTTTCTTCCCTTCTGTGCAAAACACGCATTTTTCCTTGGATGTCTCCCTGCACAGCGCCCCAGGCCCCACGGTCGACTCCAGAGGTCTGGGAACCCCATCTAACTGTATTGCCCAAATCATTCTACTTTGTAGAAAAACAGTTCAGGAACTCAGTCTGCACTCTTCTACTGGTAGGTAAGACAAGCGATTTTGGGAATAGTACCAAGAAACGTATCTGTAGAAGGCAACATGTGTGTGTGTGAGTGTGCGTGTGGAAAGCCGAAACAAGAACCAGCCCCCCTGCTCTTTACCTAGTGAGGACACACCAAGCCGTAGCCCCGTAACGTAGTACCAAATTGGTCCTACAACCACGTAACTTCCACCAGCACCTCTTATCTACCTCCATGAGTTAATCTACCTCACCTTCATCTCATTAGAAGAGCTGATAAACTACACACCCACCATCTCTTCCATTCCACATAAGCCAAACTTTTTTTCCCCCAGCAGCAGCAGCCTATTCCAGAGGCAGAGGGATCACGTATTATTCCTACAGAAGGGCGAGAATTATCCCTGCAAGGCAGCAGCAGCATACAAGCCACACTCCCTAGCACTCCCTTGAATTAAGGTTTCTGCCATATGGCCGAAATTGTTTCCAAGCATGTTTTATGTAGCTGCAGATTTCCCGACTTTCCTTGAGCCAGGAGGCGACTGCAGGCCAGCCGCGCTCCGGCGGTGTTCGCTCGCTCTCCTGCCACGGAGAGGCAGCCTCCACCCACACATTCCTCCCTTTGCCAAGGCAGCTCGGAGCCAACGCTTCTGCAGCTCCTTAGACACAAACCAACCCAACCAAACTGACCGCTCCGGCAGAGCGAAGCCCCTACACATACTCAGTACAAATTCGTCAATGACACAGCTGCAGGGGTAGTGCCTACGCCAGGCAGCAGTGCAAGTCCTGCGCCGAAATAGGTCACTTTCAACAGCGTTTTACCAGCACCAGCGTGAAATTCAGGGGTGACGCCCCATTAAACTGCTGGAGGCTGATGTTCGGGTGGCCACATTGAACACCCCGATCCCGAGGGGTCTCCCGGCAATGTGCGGGCAGCCCCCAAGCACCCGGCGCCCAGCCACGGGCTGTGCTCACAGCCGGCGGCAAAAGCGCTCCTCAAACCGCTTGTAAAAGGGCTTGTTTCCAGAACATCTGGGTTTGTCCGAAGAAACACCACGGTGCCATTTTAACTTATACAGTGGGTTTACAATGAATTCTGACAAAAGAACGAGTACTAAATATACCACATGTTGCTAATTACCAAAGCTGGAGACCCTCAGTTGAGCACCATGAAAAGTTGAGAAAAGTCACCAAACAAACAGCAGCACAGGAGCTTCACATCAAGAAAAAATTCCGTACTGGTATAAGAAGTGTAGCACTGGAGTATATGCAATATAAAAATATAAATTGTGAGAGAAAATTGTTATTCACTGGTGGTCTGTTGCACTTCTATAAATGTATTAGCAGGACTCTATTAACCTCAAGTAGTTAAATTCCACTGTAGTGAATTTTGAAGGAAAACTATTGCAGAAGAAATAGCATTTTGTATTTAGTCTTGTTTTAATTAAAGCTTGTAACTCCTAATTTGACTACAGGGATGCTACTTTTGGGGGTTTTTGTTGTTTTTTTATTTGGGTTGGGGTTTTTTTGTTTTTTTGTTTGTTTTGTTTTTTAAATGAAGTAGGTTACAATTACTACTGATAACTCCCTGGATGCATTTGCAATTCACTTTGAGAGATTAATTATGGCTTGTTTTCATGAGCGGGACAAGATTTATTTTTTTTTTTTTACAGCTATTAAAATTGGTTTTGAACTTATAACATATACTATTTTATAGTAATTACTAAAATTATTCTTAGAAAATTAATACTTGGATTGAATTAAATATCAATCCCTAAGAATTCTGCAGCATACCTCAGTACCTTTTTCTCTGCAGTTAACCTTTACTAGTTTGGGACTATGTCCAGTACCAGTCGTGCTTCAGGTTCCAGTATATTTAGATTATACATAGAATTTAAGCAACAAAGCCCCAAACTCGCTTCCAAAACCTTACATCTCAGCTGCTGCCTAAAACTTTGCAGCGCCTAACTCATCAGGCGTCTCTTCTTCCAGGCACATTCCGAAGAGCACATGCTCAGTCCTGACCCTTCCTGACAAGGAAGCAACTCCTCAGAAGGGCTTCTGGCCGTGAATCTTGAGCAGACACAGGCGTTTCTCTGCAAGCACAACCAACACAAAAATCAGCAAGGAAAAGGCTTTCAGCAGTACCTCTCTGCTCAAAACATAGTACTGGTGAGGTTCGGGCACTTTCCTGCTCACCCGTGCTTTATTTGCTGGGTTTCATAAACAGAGCTGGCTCCTCCTCTGGCTCTAGACCTCTCCAAGAATACGGTGTCCTTGTCCTCTTTACTGTGCACAGCCAATGCACACAAAACAGTTTAAACCAGTATTTCACAGCTAGAAATCAGCGGCTGATATTGCTGTCAGACACAGCAGTCTATGTGTAATTAACCAGAAATATTTCAGTATTGCAAACACAAAAACACCTTCCAAAATAAAAACCTGATTACTCTCCACACAGATGCTAAGAACTCAAATGAAATGAAAGCAAAAACTGTTTCTCTTGAAGAGAAATACCCTCCTGCACATACCTGCACGTACACCCGTGCTGTGGCTGGTTTGATGGTCAGCCCATTATTAGAGCCCATTATACTTCAGAGCATTACAGGTATTGAAAGAAGAATTAAAAACAGATTAAATCTTTTGAATACAAAAGTGAAGGACTCATATACCAACACGATGATTTACATTGGCAGAGTCACAGCCCAGAAAGTAAACCGTTCCATCTAACTGAAGGAGCACTGACAACATACCAAAAGACCAGCCTAATCACTGTGTTTATTGGCTCATTTCCACCGTAATTTAAATATGTCCAAAAAGCTATGTTAAAATAGGTTGAACATCTGAAATTAACAATTACTGTACCTACTTAGATAATGAAGATGCATAGTGTACAGCTGAAACTCATTAATAACAGCTTCCTAATGGTGCACTGGATTAAGGTTTCAATAGTATTTTTCTCACTCACTAGACATGAAAACAATTATTAACAGGGACAGAAAATTATTATGCTCCATACCACAGAGGTATACCCATTAATATTCTCCTAATGAGAGTTGAGCCCCCCCCCAAAAAAAAAAGACATAATTTAGTCCTATATAGTACTGCAATGGATAGCAGTGTCGTTACTCAAATCAAACATCTAGATGCAATGAATACACAGAAAGAGTGTAGTAACAAATCCAAAGTTCTTTAGCATTATATTTTAATTGAATTTGAAGACCTTGACATTTTTGTATCTTCAGTGAAAACACACTTTCATATGTAGCATGGTCTTGTGAAATACATAGAGTACATAAACTGTCTTTATTTAATCCCGATCCGTTTCACAGGGCTAAGTTGTATATTGCTCCAATATAATCTATAAATGAATAATTGTTTGAAGTATTTCTGTTCCCACTGATGTCCTTTTCCGTTAATTTTCTCCCTTCAGAATAGGCAACAATTCACCACTTTCCTTTAGTTCCTGTAAAGAAATATACAGAGCAATTATTCTCTATGTACATTTTGTGATTATGCTACCAAGATTCCAATAGGCCCAGTTTACAGCAAAGGAAATCAATTTGTTGGCTATTAACGGAATGCATGAGATGACCCACTAGAGGTCCCTCTTGACCAAGACACTGAAGTTCAAAAGCTTGTACTTAAATTCTATTTTGTGTCTATTTTAAGAGAGGAAACTTATTCAGTGAAACGATACACCTTCAAAAAAAACTGGTTATCATCAACTTTACCAGGTAAATCCCCTGGTATAGCTGCTTCTAGATGTAATTCAAGATATATTTTAGACATACACAACATTTTACAACATCTAAAACGCCTCCTGTAAAATGAAACAATGACCATCCATAGATAGATTTTGTCAGTACCACACATTAAAACAAGACAGTAAGAGATTTGTAAGAGTTCTATTTACCTTGATGATTTAAATTCAAATTATAAGGCTGTTAACTTACTAAAGAGACAGATAACACAGAAATGGTTTCAAAACAACATGTTGTGGAGTATGTATTCTTTTCCCACATCTCAAGAGAAACAACTGTCTCAGTTTTATTCCATATTACGCTATACTATAGAATGCATTTTAAACTACTAATAGCATTCATCTACCCATACAAGTTAGTCAGTGTGAACAGAATACAGTCCAACAAGGCAAACAGACATATTTAAATAGAAGTGAGAGAAGTATTTTGCAGCATCTTTGCAATGCCCAAGACTATACTTACAGATCACTGAAATAACCCACGCACTTGTTAAATAAATAAAATTAAAGTAATCTATATAATTTAAGTAATACCTGTATTTTTAGAACTAAATGAGATTTATTGATTGTATCTTCCCAAGAGTTACAATGTCTGAGGAATTGGCTATAAAACATTCAGACAAGAATGGGCTCAGGAGTATTTGGGGTTTAGAACACTGTGCCTGCTCTGTTACAAAAATCAAAAACCACAGTAACAGATGCAGATCTATTTTTGTTGCTTCAGGGTCTGTTCAAACAACTACAATAAACCTTACTTTCTTCCAGGAATGAGACTGTTCACTAGGAAAAAAAAGTCTCACCCACCTTGTTTGAGAAAAGCAATGTCAGAAGTAAAACTAGGAAGAGAAACCTGTAAAAATGCACCCATGGGGTAAGAATGGTCTTTACAGTAATAGTAACTGACTGCTGTCAAGAAAATACATTTCACTGCTAAATCCTGGCATATGAGAATGCTAGAGATTTAGAGCTCCTTTCAACTGTATGTTGAGCTAATAGAAGTCACAGTAAAAGCAACCAAGTCGTTCGGTTTCAAGATCTAGGGCCGCTACACAGGAATTGCTGTATGTTATGGGCAGAAAACATTTCTACAGTTTTAAACAAACGGTCAATTTACATCTCAAACAAGATTCTCCCATTCCTACCTTAACAATATCCAACCCTCCAACAAGTTCACCTTTCACATATAACTGAGGATACGTTGGCCAGTTTGAATAGGTTTTCAATCCTTGCCGCACCTACAAAAAATAATCTTAAATGTAAACTTCAACTTTAGTAAAAGCAACAATGAAATCCGCAATGGTGGAAAAACTTAATTACCTCTTCATCTTCCAGTATGTCAAATGTCTCGTAATCAACACTAGAAAAAAACAACAACAAAGTCATCTGCTGTGGAACTTTGCAATGCAAAACCCTCAAAAATTCAAGATGGGTATGTTCACAAGATTGCTTCCAAATCACTCAGAATTAACAGGTAATAGGAGGTAAAAAGTCAACGTCTTATGCACCAAGAACTGTAATGTAAAAAATGTCCAGTTTCATGCGAAACACATGACGACAGCATAACGCAGTAAAAAATTAAGCCATGTAGCTTAGGCTCCAATTGGCAAAAATGTGTTCAAAGTAACTCTGTTCACTATTAGTTAAAAAAACCCAAAAGACACACGCATACTTTGGAGGTTTTTATTACAGAATCAACCAGCTGCAGCTACTTTACCATCTTCATATACTACTGTGTAAAAACACAAAAATAAAATGCCTGTGTACATTTGATTTCTGGTCAATTCATCTATAGGTTTTTGGTATGCAATTCCTGGTATTCTAAGAACCAGCACTCTTCAATAACTACCAAGAATGTAGATTCCTGCAAGTGGACATGGGTCAGTGACAAGGAACAATGACTCGAGTAATTGCTACTTATTTCCGAGTTGTATATTGATATATAGTTATCTATTATCTCAAAAAGCCCATTCTAACATCTAGTCATCCAGACAACCGCTTAACCTCTAAGTAGCGGTACAAGTGAAACAGGAGTTTATTCAAAGGAAGAGGATACTAATCTCTCTCACTACAGAAAGAACTGCTTTGAAGAGGAAAACTGAGGCTAGGTAACATGAGAGGCTCCAAGATTAAGGAAACAGATCAAGAGGGACCTCTCTAAGAAGAGCTGCTTATCAGAGTGGAAGGATTGCTTTCATGTCAACAATCACAGCAAAATAAGAAAAAAAAAAAATCACTGTTGCAATAAATTCCTTAATCCAAGCAAGACTATCACTCCATAGTAGCGCTAAAGCAGCATAATATCTGACACTTGACTTGGTATCAAATGAGTACAGGTAGTGATTTACACTACGGGCTTTTACATAAAGACACTTTAAAATACTCTTAAACAAAGAAAATTACATTTGGGGAAGTATTCCACTAATATTTTCCAAACTCTTTATTTATAAAATGTAGTTTCTAAAACAGAACTGGCTTCCCAAATTAAATGAAAAGAAAAAACCCACTTACCCAGTATTATTTATGATTTCTATAATTTGCTTGCTGAATCCACATTTTGCTGTCTAGAATGCAAAACACACATGTTAAAACATGTATCTGCTATATTTAATCCACAAAATTCCAGGTCCTCAAGCTACACTAAAGCTATTACCAATTTATTGCTAGCGATGACCTTACTGGATGAGCAATACTGCTAATCCCTTTTTCATTCTTCTTTATATTCTTTGAGCTTTAAACAGAACTGAATGTCTCTTTCTTTATATACTCTGCTGAAATAAATGAAAACATTGAGAATATTAAATGCTTTCCTCAATTGTGGTGTGAAATGATACCAGGTGAATCTATTTCCCAGGCTTGACAATACTATCTTGAAAACTAGTTAGGCTTGATTATTTTCTAAACGTTCAAAAAGCCAAGCTATAGGTAGGATGGGTGTAAATGCCTTATATGCACTTGTAAAATAGATGTGTTTTATTTTGAGACATACGATACCCTTTACTTTCCGTTCTGGTTAGAGTAGCAACCTATGGTCAACTGATAAATAGGCTGCATGTACAGCAACTCCCAACTGAAATTATTAACAAAGTTATCTACTACAAACTCTTCATAGTGACAGTATAAGGACATAGAACACCCATCATTTTTTTAGATATTGAATTTTTAATCCAGACTATTCCTTCTTATTGGTGATTTCAGTCCACCAGTAGCTCAAGCAAAATCAAAACGTGTTAAGCAACTTGCCCAAACTTTTGCTTTCTTCAGGCAAGACACAGGTTTTAATGGAGACAGAAGCGCATCCTTTTAGAAGGCCTAAGCCCAAGCAGCTCATCACCTCTGGTTCAGTGAGCCAGCATAACCCACAGGGTTCCAGTGGCTATGAGACGCCTTAGTAAAACAGCCTATCACACTCTTAAAAGTATCTGTTGTTAATACACAGAGAAGGCTTAGGGAACAGATGAGAAAGTGAAACGGAAAGACAAGTCACACGAGCGAGCTACGTTCCCTACCTCTGTATCCGTTTAAAAAAAAACCATATAAATGACTCTCACAACATGCAATCACTAACTACAATTACTGTTTAGGGTGCGTGACTCCAATGAAAATCCGAGTTAGGTGCTGCTCAAGTAATTTGGACGGGAAGAATTGCAGTGCCTTGCTGTTCGAAAGGGAACAGTTTATCCCCTGGTTACTTGGAGTATGCAACACAAAGCAACAGACTGACCTTTTGGCTTACAGTCATTTGTTATTATTTTAATCCCAACCGTTAGCAGTTGTCTGTCTTCAGTCACTATCTTTATTTCAGTGAGCAAGATAATTAAGCACAGCTTAAAGACACCAGGCACAGACCATTCCATGTATGTGAGAAAAAGAGTGGATCATTTATGGTATGTGGCATTATACTTTAGCCCTAAAAACATCTAGCAGCTTTTTTCAAATGCAGTTGTGAAAGTGTAACAAAATCAGAGAAATTAAAAAGGACAGGACACCCAACCCAATTAGGTCAAGAGATGGAGGTTTCAAGAAACATGCACCCAGAGATAAAGTTTTGTGCAATAGTCAAAGTACATCAGAAGAAAATCTGTTATCTACAAAGACAATCAATAACTAAGACCAAAAGGACACGCATAATTCTTCCAGTCATTCCTGAATTGTAGATCAATTGACAGACATTACTGCAGGGCATCAAATTCCCTGATTTTACTGTAACGCAGTTACCAGCATTTTAGCAATATATTTCCATCAGGTAAAACAGGGATTATGGAAGCACCAAATAAAAAGACAAAGAACTAACTTCCTAGCACCATTAATTTTCATTAAGCAAGGAAAAGAATGTAATTGTCACTGTTTAAAAAACTGTTTAAATATAATGTAACTTAATTAAATATAACTTAATCTTACCTGTTTGCTTCCCTTCATAAAAAGCATCACAGGAGCTTTGTTTATCAAGATTTTAAGCCTACAGAAGGCAAGGAACAGAAAGACACAAAACAGCTCAGTTATTACCCCAAGCTTTGTTTCAACAGGAAAACAAAGAGTCAAAAGACTGCAACTTACAATTTTACCAAATGCGTTTAAAGCATTATTATAAGCAACTGTATTCATTTAAATTGCTTAGAGTAACTCTAGTGAAAGAATTTGAACCATCCTGTTACTTTTAGAGCAACAATTTACTTTTCTAGATTGACCTCTAAGTACCAAGCAGAAATAAGTTTAAGGAGAAACATCATTTTAGGCTATTTTAAATACAATGTCTGTATTTACTGACATACTGCTTTTTCACATACTGAATATAATACTTAGCATTTCTCATTCTCTCTGAGAGAATGTCTTTTGCAGAGTAAGAGCCATACCTATTGTCCATCAGTCACAAGATCTATGGCCTTATGGATTAAGGACTTACCACTACTGAAATTCAGGAATAGGTCTGTTTTGCCCCATTGTGCCCCATCCACTTCTGGTCTACCCACACAACCCTCAGACACTCCCCTCCTTTCCCTCTCCTTTTAGGAAAGGTTTTCTGCACCAATTGACGGAAAAAGTTAGCAAAGTCTCCTGTCCAACAGTTTCCTGCTAAGGGCAAACTACCCTCTACAAAATGCATAACGGGATCATTTTCTGTAAAAGGTTGCTTTGCATGACTTGCACAACGCGAAAAGATTCTAGACTGGAGAATTCAGGGTTTTTGCAAAATAAAACTAAGTGAAGTTTTGTTGGTGACTTACAGTCTTTGCACACATAAACCTCAAAACAATTTTTCCAACCAAGCTGTCTCTAGGTTAAAAAGCAACAGCAACGTTAACAGCTACAGCACGGGTGAGCTACAGTAATCTGAGCTGCTTCCCCAGCTGCCAGATCTGTTTTGCGAAGCCAAGCTGATTTCCGGGGTCCATTTTCAAGGGTATTTTCAAGTGAAGAACAGGCAGTTAATTGATGGGAAGAGATCAAACATTGAGTAAAGGAACATAATTTAGCATTAAATAGATTCTACTACTGATACTCCTTCATTTTATTAAGCCTTAACATGTTTGAATAACTACCTCATAGGGTTTCTCTTATGAGTAACTGACAGGGTGAATGCAGTTTGAAAGAGATGTCAGTTGCTCAGAAGTCAAGCATGAGGTTAGCTTCAAAGGAAAGCTAATCTGTGTCATGGAAAAAGAACTTTCCAATTGTCACCAGAAAACAAACCTCAGCTAATAAAGAAACAAACTCCTACTAAAAGATGAAGAACAAACTAGGCAATAAGCAGCTACTTGTGACTTGCCTGGTGAATTTTTAGCCAGTTTGCCTTCAGGCCACTTCTACATCAAAATTTTATACAATTGATAAAAGCTTCACACACCTGTTCAAAAGATGCTGCTGTTGCTCCTTTAGGGAGACCTTTAGCTATACCAACAATTTTCATCTATTAAAATACATTAGATAAGCAGAGGACATTCACATTATCTTCTTCCCCCAAAAAGACTAAGCAAAGAAAAAAAAACTATGTATGAATTCAATGAAGTTGCAGCTTACGCAAGTTAGCAAAAAGGAAAGAACAGACTAAAGGAAGCTTTCTAAAATAAGGTTTTAAAAGGCCATATTGAGACAATCTCTTTTTTGCCTATAATTTAATCTCAAACTGCAAAACGTAGTGATTGTTTTTTGTGGCCTTGGTGAAACAATTTACAAGTTACCCTACTAGAGTAACATAAGGTAAACCTCAGCCACAGAACAAATTGAAAAGGCAGTTAATAAATACACAGCTGTGAAAGTAAGTATACTTTATCACCACGTCAAAATGGCTTGCATTAAATTATTTCTCCACTGTGCTGAGAAGGTGAAAGAACCAGAACCAGTCACATCTAGAGCACTGCAAAACTTGCTCTTATCATCCTCAGAGAGAGGGAATCTATGCTAATATATTTGCCTTCAAGGTACAGGCCAACTTCTTGGTAAACCAGCCCCCCTTTTGCATGTCTTAGTGGCACTATTCACATAAAAACTAGGGAAAAAAAGCCACATCTACTATCAACTTCTCAAGCTGAATGACTTGTCAGGTATCTGGAGCTTGACTGCCTGGGGCACGTCAGAATTTCAAACAAGAGCGAATTTTCAAATGGGAAGGTTAGAGGAGGACAAATTGGTTTCTAGATATTACATCTGATTCAGGAAGCAACACACTTCCTACTGATGCAGCATATATTCATGTTGCCAAGGTGAAAGAAAATAGGAACTGAAGGACATGAGTAATCAAGAAAAGCAAGGAGACAAGCCTAGGTATTTTCTCCAGTGACATCGTAGTTATGAAGTCTATGCCAAATAAAGCTAACAAAAGCTACTAACGTTTAAAAGATTCTTTTCTCAGTTATCTTTAAAGAATAAATTCTTAAAAGAGAGACAAGAAGGAATGCATATATTCCTGCTATAATTAAAAATTAACAAACTACAAATATAGTAAGTAAAGCCTACTGGAACAGTATAGCTTAATATATCAGTATAGCTTTATATTAAGTGATGCTTACTGTATAGAAAATGGAGCACATTAAACAACTGCAGGACTTCCATAATTAAAAGAAAATCTTGACACACTTCTGATAAAGTCAAAGAACAGGAATTTATATAGGGGGTTCCCCCTATATGAATGAACATACAGTAAACCTCAAAAATAGACAGTCTTAACATAATGACATAATACATCACACCTGTCCTCCAACTTCTGTGCCTTCGGACAGACTGTGTCCAGTTCTCCAGATGCCTCGAGTTCCTAGGGAGATTGCAAAGAAGAAAAATCAGATGTAAAAAGCAAGAAAAACATGCTTCTGACAACTAACAAGATTAAGAATTTCTCAGTTTCTGACCTTGACAATATCAAGTCCGCCTATAAGCTCTCCAGCTACATACAACTGCGGATAAGTTGGCCAATTAGAGTATGTTTTCAGCCCCTGACGAACTTCTTCATCAGAAAAAATATCAAAACCGCTAAATGAAATACCATGTTTGTTCAATATCTCCACCATTTGTTTGCTGAAACCTGCAAGCACAAAAAGAAGAATTACATATAACTTTAAACAAAGCGTTCCCATGTCTGTACCAAACCTTTTTCATTTAAAAAGTGCAATTCTGCTAGACAGTAAGTTCAAAACAGCTCTACCATGTTATTATTTGCTCTATCAATATTCTCAAATATTAAAGGGGCAAAAAGCATACTTATTACTGGGACTACAAAACCAAAGTACATGGACAGCTTGGTAAGTCTGGTGCTTCTCTATTTAGAGAGCGACACAGTAAGTAACCTTCGTATCCCTGTCTCTGTTGTTCCAACACACAATTAAAGCAAAGATAAATGCATTCCCTTTTTGCCTTTTCTGGCTCTTCTTCATTTAGCATTCATAAAGAAGAAAAGCTTCTCGATGACCACAACAGCACCTTCAGTGGCCTTCTTTTCATTCCTCTAACTGCACATCACTTCCTCTGCCCCTGTCATTTCTTCCTCCAGCTGCTACTGAACTTCGACACCAAACCTGGATGAAGTGGACACACAAAGTGGGAACCAGGATTTAAACCCACTACCGTGTCACTAGTTTAACTTAGAAACTTGGCTTTTATAATGTTTTCTACTACTTTTGCTTTAAGAGCACGTCCTTTCCTACTTCATGGTAAAAGGCAGATTCCTTTATTTTTTTAAACTCTTCATGTTCACGAGTACTTAATTTTATTTTACAACCCTTGTGACACTTCCACACCATGCTTTGTTTACCTTTATGACAGATCTTCATTATGTCCTACTCTGACAACACTATCTCAGCAGGATATTAAGCACTGAATATTACGATGTAAACATCCAGATTTTGTAATTTTATTAAGTGGCCGACCTTAGAAAAAGTTTCTGCCTTCTGTAACTAAGCATCTTTTTCCTAAGAATATCATCACGTTATCTGTAAAAACTTATAAAAATTCTAGTATTATAGAATTTACAGTCCATAATCACCTAAGTCTTCTTACACTAGAGGAAAACCCCCACAAAATTTCACTTTCAAACAATTCTCTTTCTGCTCTATTTTAAATTTACCATTCTTATTGAAGTGAAACATTAAATTGGTTTTTAAAGCATTAGTCTCTACAGAAAGTCTTCAAAATCACTTTGAAAAACAAAACACACACATACACACCACTGACACCTAAGCTGTACCCTTTGTGTCAACAAGTCCATTCTTTACAGGGTAACCTGAAAGGAAACTTTAGCCCGATGTTCAACCTGAAAGGAGACCTTAGGCTGATGTTCAAAGTCATCTTCATCCACTCAACACTTGCATTGCCACAGAAGCACAAACAGTCCTCCAGAGAAGGCATCAGCCTACAGGATGTTTCACAGTGTACTCCAGGTATTTACTCCGTAAGACAACAGAAGAGAAGAGGTCTGCTGTACTTTACAACGCAAGGAAGCCAACAACTTGATTTTTAGGACTGATGATGAAATCTTGATTTGCAACTCCACTGTTCCTCCACAACCTATTTGCTCTGCTATCAAAATTATGCTAATCAGGAAAAAAAACGTTAACTGTAATGCAAGACATTGAAAGATTTTGGAATTTTGCTTCATTTCTAACACGTGATCTTTATCCTAAAGTATTTCAACACCTGTAACTGGCTTTCATGCATATCCCTTCTAAGGAAGTAGAAGCCTCCTAGGCAACAGTATCATATGGTTTACAAAAAGGATCCATGAGAATCTCTCCATAAATCAATGCGATAATAATGTGTGATTTATATCTTTGCCAACTCATTTTGGTTTGGATTCAAATTCCCTTGCAATCCTACCAATTCCCTCAAAGTATGCCAACAAATACTGTGCAGACAAATGAAAACCTCTATACAAATATTACAAAAAAAAAAAAAAAAAAAAAAAAAAAAGGAAAGACAATGCTTAAAGGCTTTAATAAAGGAATAAAAAAATAAAGAAGCTTTAAATGGGAAAAAGAATCAAAGTGCCATAGAAAAATAACCTTTGATTTCAGCTTGCAAGACCACCTATTAGTTTTTGAAATATGGATTTTTACTACAGCTTTCTGCAGTTTTCATGATCTGCCATTTATTGAGATATGAAGTAGTAGTATTTATATGTATGGCATCTTAGTAGCTTTTCCTTCTACAACTGAAGTGTTAAGTTCATGTACAGCCCGAAGTAAAACACAGATTCTGAAATTTTTCATACATCTGGGAGTTCATTAGTAAACAGCTAAAGGCTGATTGCTGATGGTTATTCCATCGCCAATATATTAACTCATTTCTACTGTAAGGAACTGGGGAAAAAAAAAAAGCTTTATTTTAGCTGTAGGCAATTACATGCAAACTAGAAAGATTGATTGGTTGTGTTTCATTTTGAAGGGTTATGGTAGCAGTCTGGAAGTGTTATGCTTAGGGATAAAGTGCCAGAATAGCTTTACTTTCATAACAAAAGATTTAGGTTGGATTTCTGAAGAAATGCCATACATGCATTACAAGGAATAATTAAACTGCTAACAAAACATTTTAAGCAGTTATCTAGACAATCACAAATGCAACTCCAGATTCTACACAATAAAAACACCCTAAATAAATTACGGTATTGATGAAGCAAATAAACACACACTATCGCAGTCCAAATGAATCTGCTGAAACAATACAACATTATGTAGCAACCACATACAATTGCCAGTAAACACATAGCCAAGGGGACAAACCTTACTTTACACTATGCTTAGCTGGCTTTTCCAACGAACAAAGTACGAACTAAAAGAAGATTCCAAAATACACTGCTAGATAGGGTTCCCTCTACTTGAAGACTCAAGTGCAAGTCTATTACTTGTAGCAAAATAGATGCAATTCAAAAGTATCTTCACCTTTAAACAGGCATGGCTCCTTGTATTTAATTCTGTTTTTATTACTCTTACTACTGTTATAACAGATCCATATCATCTTTGACAAAATGGCAAATTACCTTCACCTCAAAAAAGATTTTGTCTATTCTAGGAAGTTTAATGGACCCAACTTACTAACGTTCTCAACTACTGCCAGAAACTATGACAGCAGTCTAAAGCAGGCATGGTATTTAACTGCAAAATTAAAAGCTGTAAGTTCTGATGATTTCATGTGTTGCACGTTTTAATACCTCCACTTTTAACACATACGTCTATTTAGGTAAGTACCTCCTGTACGCTTTTCATGGGGTACCAGGGATCAAATATAAGAACTGAAAGCTTGAAGAAATACCTACTTTATCATATTAAGACATGCAAATGAACGTGTGTTATACTCTTAAGTTGCTTTCCATATTGAGTTTATGATGAAGTACCTAACTATCTTTAACCTTGACGCCTCAAGGTTCTTCCTGGTTTGTGGTTTTTGTGTGGTTGCCTTAAATACCCTCACAATTCTCTCCCATCAAAAATTAAAACACATGAAAAACAGCAAAGGGTCTTTTTCTCTACATAATTTTAAAATCTGCTCAATGCCCTTTAGAAAGCCAGCGCTCTACTGAGCACCCACAAAAATCCAAAGAAGAAAGTGTGCCAGCGCTGTCGAGCTGAGGCAGAGGTTGGCTTGGGTGTAACGGAGAGCCCAGGCACACAAGCAGTTCGGAGGAGACTCAGCACTGCCCGTACAACACCTGTGATCACCGTGGGCATTGCAGGAACCATCCTCCACTCTTACAGCTTGCCACCAACCTGCCAAACAACTCACAGCGCAAGCACAGCAGGTTCACTAGCAGTAGTGCCATGTTAGCATCTAATACAGTTTAACTTAAAGCATGTGTATCTGAATAACCTGAACTGTAGACACCCCAAATGTACTCATAAATACCGGCAGCTCATCAGAGCAGGGGTCTATTACACACTGGAAGAGGCTGCCCAGAGAGGTGGTGCAGTCTCCGACTCTGGAGACATTCCAAACCCGCCTGGATGCCGTCCTGTGCAACCTGCTCTGGGTGACCCTGGCTCTGGCAGGGGGGTTGGACCAGATGATCTCCAGAGGTCCCTTCCAAGCCCTATGATTCTGTGGTTCTGTGTATTATAGGACGTATCAATGGATACACTTCACGAGTCTACTTCAGAATAAGCCAAAATTTCCATTCCTACAAAATTACATATAAATCCCTATGATGATATGTAACTTTCACACACCTATAACCTTACTGTTATATAATAAACAAATACAAAATTATCTTTACATAAACAGATGGAATTTCACCAGCTCTTCAGAGGAGCAAATGCCTATGCACAAACTGCTAGAATCCCAAGCTAATACACAATGAAAGTTCTGAAATCTGCAGTTCTTTCTGAAACTGCTTCTACCGAAGTGATTCTGGAATCTACTAATACATTGAAATGAAACCGCAGCCTTGAAATTACAAAGCAAAAAAGACAGAGAAAAAAAAAAAGGGTGTGCAGATAGCCATACAGTAGAAGCCCAACACAGTATGGGAAGCCTCAGTACATACAGATCTTCCATCTCCCGTCGTATTTCTATAACCCTTTTACAGCAACGTCTGAAAAAGCAGATTGTAAAATGGCACATGAGCATTTTAAAAGCTGAAAGCACACAGGTACAGAGGGCAGAGGCACTAAGAAAAGCTGCACACAAGCCACAAGCTCGTGCTTCATCAACCTGAAGTAGTCTGGACCAAGTTGTAAGACTCCTCTTGCTGCCGAGGCAGGATTACCCTCTACCGCGCATGGCCGATTGACACACGTTTGACGTGCTTTAACCACTACTTCTCTTTCAAATACTGTTTCATGACTTTACATATAAGCCTTCCTTCTCAAAAAGGGCAGCGTGCACTGCATTAAACTCCCTCCACTTAACAGCACTTGACAGACAGACTTTCCCTCCGCTGTTACCACTCTGCTCAGCTCCTGCATTTGTCAAACATCAGTCCTGACCCGAAACTACCTGAAGTTAATGAAAAGACACGTACTTACTCTATGGACCCAATCCTCCATTTCAACAACTAGAATTAGATAGAGCAACATAAATAGCTCTCCTGTAACAGAATGCCTTCACAGATACAAGGCAAAACAGCAGAGGCTGTTTGGCAAGCCAGGTATCACAAACCTGTATTATTCTCACTTCACCAAATCAATGCATTTCATATCGTTATCCTTCCCTTTCCCCCCTTTTAACAGTACATGGTGATACTACAATTTCAATCCTTCCAGATTAAGATAAATGGCCAGAACATGTAAAATCAGTTTCTTCTAGGTCCTTTTACACTGTTTCATCCATTTTCCTTTACATAGTTATCCACTCAGTTTCTTTTGCAAACTTCCTGGACACACTCCAACAGAAAGCACAAGAAGCAGTTACACGGGGATGTCTGCACTGAAAACTGTTAACTAAATTTAATACTTAAAACCGTGGTGAGATTTTCCACGGCTAGAACATTAGCAGTACATGCACACCACAAGGATATTTGGCAATTATGTGAATATAGCATCAATAAATCACCACAGCATGCCAACAGCTCGAACCAAGCACTCGTGGACTGCTGACCAGACAGGAGAAGCACTGCCCTGTCTCTAGGCTGCACCTGCTGAGCCCTTACCAGAAGGGGATCAAGAACAGTAGTTCCATGCGTCCTCATTTCCCTTCTCAAAGCGTTTTAAACTCATTTAGTTCACATGCACGTCTGCCATGATATAGAAACATTTATGAGGAATCTTTCAAGCCTGTGCATGCTACTGTAATTTATGCACAGATGGACAAAAGTATTATTTCATTATTTGGTTTTAGACACAAATAATTGAGGTTTTGCACGACAGTTTAGCTTTTTAAGTAGTTCTCTCTTTATCGGCTCTGTAAATATATGCCAGAGGCTCTTCCTTCAGGAGCCTGGCTATGAGGAGCTAGCTATTGCTAACCCTTTCCTTATTCTCCTGTTAAGTTTCACAAGCCCTTCATCGTTGATATGATCTGCCCCACAGGATACATGTTTGCTTAGCAAAATAATCCACTCCTAGTCATCTCCTGCACAGAAATAACTGTAGAAGTTGGAACATTTGATCTGTACACCAATTTAGGGAGAGGAGGTAAAAAAAGTCTTTTTTCCCCATTGCCTTTCCCCTCCCCTCAGTTTTAGAATTTTATATCTTACTGCCACTGTCCTCAGAATAAGACATTTTCAGTCTTCCCATCTCAAGTGAGGCTCTAGAGATGAGGAATGGTTCGTTTTCCACACTGCTTTTTGGTCCTTGTTTTTTCAAGATGGAATACAGGACGTGGGGAACAAGTATATATGAAAAAACAGCACAGAAACTAGCAGCTAATAGTCACTTCTGTAAGACATCCGTGGAAAAAGACTGGTGGGTTAGAAGCTAAACTTCAACAAAGGCAGGCAAGGATTACTCTCAAAGGAGACAATCTGGAAAGTGTTGTGTTGTTAATTGCCAAAACGATGCCCTCAGAGCTACACTGAACAAGAGGCAGCCATAACCAAACAAGAGCTGCCAAGAGTGCGGTTTGGTCAGGCAATCCCCATCCTACATCAGTGTTACTCTTCTGTTTACCTCCTAAAGCTCACTACAGAAGACCCTCCAAAATCAGTTCTGCAATGCAACTTCTTGAGACTACATGAGCAGAAGGATGGCAGCTTCATAGTACTGAAAAATTTGGGGCTTTAACATTTGTTCATGTGCTCTCCATATAGATCAATGCTTCAAGCTAGCTAGGAACCAAGCATTCTAAACAGTGAGCAAGGGTTAAGAGCATCAGGTTTAAGAAAAGGCATTTCCACTGCAGCAGAAACATGCTACTGGTCTTTCAATTTTACCAGCTAGGATAGTTTTATTTTCTTTTTGCAAATGGCAACAGTAATCCTGGATATTAGTCAATTCTTGTTACTCTGTGAATTGAAATGTTCCCTTCAGACTACTTTACATTTTCAGTGTGTAACCTGATGCACAAAATACTGCATGAATAAACACTGAGCTACCTCAGGAAGCGTGCCCTAGTTCAAGGATAGCATTGCACATCACATATGCTTTAGAAAACCTCTAATCTCTGTGATTCCATTTCCAAAATTTAACTAAGGCAATAGCAATTCTCTAGCCGCATATAAGCGATATGAACATACTTTCATTGATGTTTCTAGGTGTATAAGACACTGTTGGGATGTATCTCCCCAAAACAGAGTAAATTTGACAACTAGCCCAAAGCAAGTGCTGTCACATTGAACACGAACTGCAGAAAATCCTTACCACAGCGAGGTTCTTTTGGAGACCCTTTCATAAACAGCATGCAAGGGGCAGCATTGATGAGTTTCTTTAGACGCACATTAAGATCTTCTTTTGCACTGTCATTAGAGCCAGCAGAAACGGAACTGCTGGACGCATGGCGCTGCACTTTTTTGGTCAGCTCTGGGGCATGTGCACCATCTAATCTGTCAACTTTCTGAGAATTCTAAGGAAACCAAAACACAGGCTTGTGTTAAAGGATTAAATTCAGAATTTGTACCACAATAAAAAAAAATAGTAAAACCACCATATAAAGTATAGATTTTCAGATGCAGGATGGATTAGTGTATTGATCTTTTAGCCACACTTTAGTTCCAAGACTCATACCATTCTGTTGGCTGGCTACTGTCAACGGTAGTGAATTTGCTATCAGAAGAATTTATTAAAGAAAATATTTGCAATTTTATTATTGCAGGCAAGCGTGACCCAAATAGACTTGTCCTTTCTACCAAAAGATTATTTCCTTGGGTTTCTGCCATGTTGTAGAACTCTAGCTAGAAAAGGAAACACTACTGAAAATTTTTTGACCCAATACAAGGTACGACAAGTAACATAAGAACTATGTAAGAATCCCAAAGCAATTAAGGAAGCTCTGAACTATTACACATAAAGTGGAAAAAAACATTTCTATCTACTTTTCGAGGTTCCACTGGACAGACTTACATCAGATACGTAAGTGTTCCTTCATTGAGAAAGTTCTTAAGTTTTTGCTCTTCTGGTAGTAGTATTAAAAAAGTATACATATTAACAGTCCACATGGAATCCATTTTCTTTTAAATCCATTTTCTCTTACCTTAAAGAATAAGAACGTTGGAACAGAACTAATTCCATATTTTTCAGATACTTCAGGCACAGCTTCAGCTTCCAGCTAAAAAAAACAAAAAACAAAACAAAAAGATTATTTTCATAATCTTCTTTAAAGTTTGACTGTGGATGTCAATCCTGTCTAGAATGTTCTTCTAGGCATTTTATACATTTAAAAAGGATTTGATGCAGAAGTTTGTGACACATTTGCATTTAAATGAGACTCACTGGGTTGGCGTGTCATCCACTGAGCCTACACAGTGTCAAAACAGGTTCAGAGGTTTTTATTTTGTTGCACATTTCAAAAGATGCCTGGAGGCTACGAATAAAATTTTTGGTGCACTAGTGACCTAGTAAATTTTCAATCATATGCAGCTACTACTATATTGAAATCCATAAATCATTGACCCCAGTTATGTCATGATTACAGTGCTTATTTTCTGCCCACAGCAATTCTTGCTGTTTGCTCTATTGACTAATTTCAAGGGGCAGTACATCATGACTGACATTTGCAGCCTTCTGCAAATTATGAAGAAAAAAAAAGAGTGTTTCTTCAATAAGCTATTGATGTCTACTAAATTTTATTTTTTAACTCCTGCAAGGCTGCTGAGTATTGAGTGGCAAACTTGTTGAGATTATTGGTTCTAAATTTATTCAGCATTCAAATGCATACCTTGAAATTATACAATGTAGTAATTGGCCAAGAAAATATAACTTCTAATTACATCAAATTTGTGATTCTCTGGGCATAGGCTAAAAGCTTACTTGAGTGACAGAAGATCTAGTATAAGGCTGTTTAAGACACTAGCTCTGTAACAGCTGCAGAGTTAATGGTTAAAAAAAAAGAAGTAATAGATCTAAACATTTCAAACAAACCCACAATCCAGTGCACAGAAGAAAAAGCCTTTCAAATTCTTAATCGACAAACCATACAGTGACATTTCATGAACAAGCATCAAGAGAACTACTTAACAGTTTGCTCCTGCCTGCCCCTGTCCATCCTCATGCGTTTTAGAAAATACTGTGACTGTCCTCACTCTTAACCAAGATGTAGTGAACCTCTGAATATTTCAGTATTACACCATTTTTTGATTTGCTATATAGGCTCTTCATGAACTCACTGAATTCAGAAGCAACCCAGAATAAGTCAACAGTGAGAGTCCAGGCTTCACCTCTATTTCTGTGAATCAATGCTCCAACAGGATCAACCGAGAAACCAAAGCTACAAATTGAAAATTGTAAATAGATTCCAATTATCTATTCTCTTCCAAGTGGCAAATGATTAAATGACTTCTACCTATAATATTAATTTTCTTTTCCAGTAAAATTTCCTACTTACTTGGATACTTACATTCCACTCTGGTTCACACATACAGAACAGATTTAATTTCATATTTCAGTAACTTGCTCTTATTGGTACAACTGTCCAAAAAATTTTTTGTTTCTGGATATAGACACACTTTCATTTTAACCAAGCCAAGGATCTTAGAGCTAGGCTATGCAACAACTAAAATGAGAAACTGAATTTAAAAAGACTTCAAGATTTATTGACAATTTTGAAGTTAATTTCATTACTACCTAGCTCTATTCTAGAATGTAACTGTTTACGATTTGCAAGGCGGTACACTACTCTTGGTCAGTCATCTGTTACCATTGATGAGTTAATAGGTTCTTGCCAATTAAAAGGCAGACTCTGGCTATTCTGGAATACAGACCAAAATCCCACAAAGAACTTCCAAAATCAAATACATTTCCCATGAGAAGCTCCTTCCCCCCCAATAAAAAAAAAAAAAACAAATTCAAGAAAATTCATCCAAGTCTTGCAGTAGCTTATCTTCTCTAAACAAGTACACCAGTAATATTGAAGGGGGGAGGGAGGGGGAGGTGCCATTATCTTAGTTTTGCAAAATTTGATCACTTCAGAACCTTGTTATTAAAAAATAAATTACAGCTGGATAATAAGGGTTATAAATAAATAATACATTAATATGAATAATAAAGAGGCAACTGAGAGTTTTCAAATTCTACTTGGCCTACCAAAAGCTATAGAAACTCTATGTAAATTTAAGCATCTTGAATTTTCGAAATGTTGAAAATTAGTCTTTTGAAGCTCTAAGTAATAAAACCCTACCATTAAAATAGCTCTGTCCTGTTTCACAGACAGAAATACTGAGAGAGGAATCATTAAAAAAAAAAAAACACAAAATCTAAAGGCTGTAAGAAATCAAATTAAAACACTCACACACAGCTGGCTGCTCCATTACTCCCTGCCCTCATAATCACAGAAGTGTCTCATTAACAAGAGAAAGTTGTTTTAAAGTGAACGGCATGTTGATGAAGTGCATTCATTTTTCCCTCCACACTGGTTCTCATACTAGGACATGCAGACGATCTCACAAAAATAGAGTATCTCATTTGTGTTTATACCATCCAGCACTATGCGACTGCCATCTCAGAGTGACAATGTTGCACAGACTTAAATTTACTTTCCTTTAAACTTCATGAGGATTACTGTTCATGTTTAGTATCAGGCAGAAAAATCTCTGAATTCTGAGATCTATTTAGCTAACCAATAACATCACGGGAACAAATGAAATCTCAGGCACACATGAAAAGAACAGTGTTGCCAAATTCATCTCAAATCCACGGACAAAAATCATGCTTTAAAAATGTGGTTATCTACAGAACTGAAGGACTGAGACATTACAGGCACAGAGAAATTTACAAGCCTATTTGTTAGACGGAGTAGCTAAGGAAAAAATGCGTCATTTTATCATAGTAGGCTGATTTTTAATTTTTTTCTTTTAAACAGCACAGTAAAATGAAGGCGTTATTTATGCTTGCAATATCAAGTATGGAAAGATGAACCTAGTAGAACTTCCAGCCCACAGATTTTTCATGCATCTCTTTCATATGTTCAACTCATATCTTTAAATGCGAAGCCATAAAGGAACTTCAAAAACAACTTTACTTGTATTTTCTAACACTTTACTCATACTTTGTAATAATGGCTCTCCTCTATTTAAAACAAGCTCAACTGCCTGACTTACCTTCACAAACGTAACCTGTGTGTGTTCCTTTGCTAATGCTGCCATAACCTCATTCATTTGAGCACACTGAGGAGCCCATGGTGCCCAGAAGTGGACAACTACAAGGGACCTACAACAAAAAAAAAAAGAGTAACAGAATTTATTTTTTAAAAAGAATCATGCAGTGTAAAAGTTTGATATGCCATGCCCAAAAACCCACAAACAAAAAACAAATAACCAAAAAAACCCACCACCCACACTACCTTCCTGTGAAAAAAGGAAATCAAACAAAGGAAACCAGGAATGTTTTCTGTGACTTGCACAGAGGACGACTTTAATGATTTTTCAGGAAACACTCCAAAACCCAAACAGCACTGTTAAGGTAATACAATACAAAGAAAAACATCATCCTGTATTTTGGTAGTAAGAGATCATTCCATATGAACATCAGCCAGGAAGAAGAACAAGCAGAAACACTAAAGATCAAGTCATACACAACAGGACACAGATTTTGAAGCACCTGCAGGCCAAGCACTCAGAATGGCTCTTGGGCATCCGCATCTCTTCCCAGGCAAGCTTTCTATCTTCGGAAGCTCTGGGAGCTCCAGAGCTCAGCAGCTTCACGCTAGAGGCTGCACCATTGCTTTCCTCCTCTCAGTCCCACTGTTGCCTCTTTACTACTTATCCAGGAAATAAGGTAGTAACTTTTCAAGTCTACTGGGACTTTTTTAAGGATACAGTGTTCTTACGCCAAAATGTTATTTTCTGCTTTTATTAGCTTCAACTTCTTATTCCTCTTCCAGCTTCACTAAGGTTTCCTTGAATGTTTGGTATTAATTTTACACAGCATGTAAAGATGAGAAATCACATGTGTGAACAGAAATCCCATCAAACCAGGTACCACAAAGTAGTCCTCATGAGCTTAAACAAACACGCTTTCATGACAACAGCGACAAGATATTCGCATCTAATTTTCAATTCTGTTTCCCAGGTTTGCTGAAGCCAAAACCACTATGTAACAGGGGATAAATAAAAGACATATAATGTACTACTTTTAATCTACTTAGAGATACAGAAATCAATGCGACCATACTGTAGAAGCTATTTAGGGTCCTTTATTACTAAATAATGGAACTTTAGTATAAATTTTAATAGTGTGACATTCATATTGGAACAGAAGCTGTGTTATCTGACCACATACTCCAAATACAGTGCTAAACTCAATTCAGACACTGAACTTTAAAATTCATAAACTCAATTTCCCAAAGCAATTCTAGGAAATTTTGGTAGAAATATAATACGATAGCCTCTTTTTTTTTTTTCATCATGACATCAAAGCATGGTTCTGCTTTGAGAACTGATTAAAACTGGCAGAGTTTACAGAGTAGTAAAAAATGAAATTGCAGAAAATAGAATTGCCTTGTTCTGTAAGTGCCAGCCTTGCAAATTCAGACCTGAATTCAGGAACAGTTCAATATATCTTCTCCAGGGCTGCCATCTGTATAAATTCTTCCAACATTCTTGTATACGAGTCACCAACAGGCAAAGGCAAACAATCTCTTTTTAATTATAACAAAATAGCTGTATGCTTCTTTGAACTGATTTCACTGCTCACAATTGATACTAGCATTTAAACCCCAGTAAATGCCCATTTAAGTGATTTACTCTTTACTTATAAATGGGATCAGATATGGACTTCTTGAGAAAGCTGAGACTACATCTCACTGCTCAGAGTAAAACTTTAACTGCAAAACTCTGTTCCAGCATGTCAGCTTTTATCGCAATGCTCTTTGTGAAGCCCAGCTACACAGCAAATGCAGAGGCAGTTAATAGCACAGGTAGCTCGTGCAGGAGCTTTATCTCTGCCCTCGTAGCAGATAGGTCTTCCGAACATTACTACAGCTGTCAGCTCATTCAGACACATTTTAATTAAGACACTTGAGCCAATGGGGACAAGCACTTCGAAGTGCTGTCCCCATGCTACAACCAACATTTTTTGCCACAAAATAATGAGGTGAAAATAATTAGGTAGGTTGGGAGTCATTTATATGTATGAGAATATCCAGTCACAACAGACAGAAAATTTTAAAATGAAAAAAGCAGCAGCAGTTCAACATTTCAGAAGACAGATCAAGCTCTGATGCAGCAATTCTCAAGAGCTTTGCTCCAGGATTGGTCTTCCTGTACTTGTTCACCACATCCTTCATTTGAAATACCAATTTTGAGACCTCCTCCAATATCATTCTTAACACATGCACTATTTACTGACACTGTTAAGAGCTCAGAGAAGTTGTTAAAAACGGATCAAGGATGAACAAAAATACTTTGTTGTTTAAATCAAGTTTTATGACAAAACAGTCTAATCTACTGAAATCTACTACAGCTTTTACAATTACAGAGAATGAAGTTATCAAGCTGTCACTGCAACTGCACAATGCCTGTACATTTACAAATATAATTTTTACATCTGTTAGACTACAAGTAGGACAAGAGAATACTTCCACTGGCTAAAAACAAATAGTTGCAGAAAGGAGAAAGAGAACATAAAAGTAGTATAGTGGCTACACATCAGGCCAAAGCACTAATAAATAACTTGATGCACTTTCCTTCTGTAAACTGAACACAGGAATGCATACTCTTCCCCTGCTACCAAGAAGTATTTCACAAGTGCTCAGTATAATTTAGTACGCATAGCGGGACACACCTGATTGCATGAATGTCAGCTCGTGCCAAGTAGAGGAGGAATAACCACATGGTTACTTGATCCTCATTCGATCAGAGCCTATTCTTTCCTTACCAACATACAGCTGCAATGCACTTCATTTTTATCTTCAGGAAGAACTACTTTAATTTGTACCAAGGGTTTGGTTTTTTTGACAGTTTCATTCACATAAGTCTAATTTTGCAATTAGACTGCCCTCTTGGTATCTCAACACTTTAAACTTGAAAACTAGAGAGAGTAATTGAAAACATTGAGAAAGGAAGAAAATAGAGTTAGCAAAATGAAACACGTAAGTGATTCTAAACAAAGTAATTCTTACATTCAACCAAGCTATTTCTAAACACTCTACTATTTTATATAAAAGAGGACTGTGACAAAAAGCTTAAGACAAGTTCCCAAGTTTCTCTTCCTGTATCATTTTACATTTCACATTTTGGAGGAAAAGCTGTGGGATCAAAAATAAATTTAACTTTCTTTAATATAACTTTTTTTAAACTTTAGTAGCAGAAGAAAAATCAGAAGGACATGTCACATTTTCTGTGAAGAAACAAAAAGCCCAAAGTCTTGTTTCTATACTGTAGTAAAAAAAGAAAAAAAAAATGGTTGAGACAGACTTACAAACTATACCCTTAAAACAAAGACTCTATCAACTGTAGAACCAAAAATAGCAAGACATTCTCTGATAGGCATATCCAGAAAATAAATACTCCATAGGTCACCCTCCTTTTGGGCCAAGATAAAAGTATGTTGTAAGTATTTATAATCTTTTTGACAGGCAGCTCAAGTTACTTGGTTTTATAAGCTGATTATTCTAAAACATAGTCTAAGTAACACAATAGATTACAGAGCAATAATAGAAGTGATTCAATAATTTTGAAGACACTGGCTCAGATCACCTTTTGCAACTGTAAAATCTAGATACATTCTGGAAAAAAAATTAAACTTGGAAATTTACACATATTCTGTAACAAAAAGCTTCCTAATAACTTGACATCAAGAAAAATTATTTTTGTGAAACAAGAACTGCTATGAAATAAGTGTCAACATAAAATGCTGGCAGTTGCAGCTGATTAGTGATAATTCTATTAGATTGGAAAAATCAGGAATTCCATTTGAAAAAAAAAAATAGCAGTAAAACAGAATGAAGACTAGCCTTAAAAATTCAGCACACTTTTTGTCGTAAGCTTTATCTTCCAAGAGAAAAATACTTCCTTGAAGAAACTTTCTCCTCTCCCACTCAATAAAGTGAATATTTAAAACTACTTTTTTTTTAACACCATTAATTTTCAAATTCACTTGATAATCTAAATATAGAAGGTACCTTAAGTCAGTCAATGTATATGTTCTACCACCATCCAGAAACTGAGAGATCATTAAAAAAAAAAAATGTCTATGATTTGAGGGATTTTTTTACGCTCTGCAAGTGCAGGTTTGTTTGGTTTCTTAGCAGTAACAAAAAACAAAGCCAAATATTTTGAAATGAAGCAGAGGAAAAGCATTATGAGTACTATGAATTCATCTCAGGACCAAAAAAAATCTGCATGAAATGATCAAGCCCATTAAAGAGAAAACTGAATGATATTCTGTGGACAAAGGGAATGAGAGAATTACTGAGGGTTTTGTTGAAAATAACTTCAAAATATTGTAGTTGTTCCTCAAGCCATTTTCATTTCAGTATGTCTCAGTGAGTGTGACTGTCCTCTGGGATGTCCCCCCACAACAATTCAGTTGAATAGTAATTCCAGAAAAGAAAACTGAAAGTCATGCAACAAGTCTCAAAGCATCTAGTTTCTTCTTCCCATAATCAACGTTTCCTCATGCTGTCTTTAAGAATGTGATGCTGGTAGTTTCATCACCCTTTTTAAATCACTCATTTAAATCAGTTTTCTCTCCTTATTCATTTAAAGGCCACTTGCTAACGCAGCAGTTAAATGAGGTGGAAACATTTTTGATACACCTTATTTTAATGTGCCTTATAAGACCTAGTTAAATACATACTCAGCTGGCGGATTAAAAGATATAATACTAGTTACCACACCTTTGATTCAACAAGACAAACAAGCAAAGCTCATAACCAAACCTGTCTTTCTTCAATAAGGCATCTGAGTACCTGTTCTTCTTTAATTGCAGTAGTAGTTATTGTGACTTTCATACCAAAGCATGCGCTTGGTTTTCCCTGAAAGGATCAGTGCCCAAGACCTCCAACGCCAGACCAAGAGCCACTGCCCTGTGGCTACAGAGAATCAGTGGTCCACGCTGAGACACCAATGGAGAGAGAGCCCCGTTACTCATTATTAGAGCAGAAAACCAGATTAACGAGAAACCAGCCCTGTCACACGGGAGATGAACAACTTAGTTTCACGTTGTTTCTCAGTGAACAACTTAATGCTGCTGTTTTCATTGAAAGTGTTGTACACAAATTGTTTGTTTTGTTAACACCTTAGGGCTCAGAAGAAAAAAAAAAAATCTTAGGTTGCATGAAAGTTCTGTTTTGCATAATTTTCTTGCCAATCCGCCCACTGAGGCCTCCCGTCCCCGCAGCAGGTTTTGCGGCTCCAGCAGTCCCCCGGCCGAGCGCCTGAGCCCTCCGACAGACTCACAAGTTCCACCTGAGGAAAGGGGCGCTTAAAAAGCAATCTGCCAAAAACCAAACCCGAAGTCCTTCTCAGATCTATGGGTTTAGTGCTTTTTATTTCCCCGCGAAGGCTTTATTCACCTCTGGGCACTACCGGGCCTGCTTCCCTCAGCAGTCACCAGCCTTTCACAGAGCTCGGACCAAACGCGCGGCAGCGGCCCCCGCTCCCTCAGCGCCCGGCAGACCGCACCTCGGCCCGCCCCTATCCCCACCGGTGCCCCGCCTCACCCGTCCTGCTGCAGCAGCTGCTGGAACTGCTCGGCGGAGCCCGCCGCCGCCACCTCCCCCGCCGCCATAACCCGACCGCCGCCGCCACAGGAAGAGTGGGAGACGTGGGGTCACGTGGGGGCGGGGCCCGCGCATGCGCCTCAGGAGCCGCGCCCGCAGCGCATGCGCCGTCCGCCCGCGCAGGCGCCGTGGCGGGTCGGGCCCGGCGGGGGAGGCGGCGGCCATCTTGGGGCAGGCCGGGTCAGTCGCCGCGGAGCCCGGCAGGCCTCGGTCACCGCGGGACGCGGCAGGGAGGGACTCGCTGTCCAGTTTTACTGCATCTGGTCGCTATTCAGCCCGCTGAAAGGAGGGTATTCTGCAGGCTGTGACTTGTGTGTGCCGCTTCCCTGTCCCTTCGCAGCCTGCGGTGCCACTGAAAAATTGAGTAATGCAAATCTGAAGAGAATATGCTTGTATACAGTAATGAAAGCGTTTTGTTAATGGGGCCTGTGTTTCCTTATCCACACCTTGCTACAGGTGTTAATTGCCCTGCATGGCCACAATCCACTCCTGGTAACAGCAGCTGAGAGCAAAACTCAGGCTGCTTTATAGTTTGTGTCCTGTATTTTGCATGTCTGAGGTTTATTTTTAACTGGAATAAAAAAGCTTAGCCAGTGTTCTATCTAAACATAAAGATTACTTAGATACTCATAAAAGGTTCCTGTTCATGATACAATTACCAAACTAAGACCACTTTAATTCTGGATGAAAATATCCATAAAAAGATTTGATGTCTTCTAGAAAATCCGTATCGAATAGTTTTGTTAGTTTTCTAGAATCTACCAATTCAAACAAGATCTCGGGGTTGTCTTCACCATTAAAAAATTATTACTAGTTAACATTTCTGTTACCGAAGTAATGCAGCTTTTGTTTCTAGTGAAGAAAAGGCGTAAAGATTCCAATCCAATGTAGGTTACATAATCAAGGAACCCAGAAGTTTATAAAACTTAAATGTATTAGCACATAAAGCTGGACAAAAGACTGTTGTGGATGTCGGAGGACCCAAAGGCTTGCACCCAAGTCGCTGAGTCTCTGTGCATGGGCTGGGCCGGCAGCACGCTCTCTTCTTGCGACGTAATCTGCTTCAAAAGCCGCGGTGGGGCAGTAATTTTTCCAAGGACCGTGACACAGGAACGCTCACACCATAAAGTAATAGCAGGTCATTTAAACTATACTCTTACAAAAGGTACAGTAGGGTAGGTTAGTTGTAGTGCTTACTATTCATATCAGGTTGCTCTTCAGGACCGACGTATTACCATTTCCCTTCATATTTGCCAAGGTAGTCTATTGAAAAGTCAGATATAATGTCAACCTGAAATTAGATTTTCACTTCTCAAGCTCACTGCCCATAAATATGCAGCTGTTACAATTCATGCCACTGGAACCAGGATTACCACTGGTGATGGGGAATCACATTGTGAAGAAATGGAACAGGATAAGAAGAGTGAATATTTTATTTTGTTTTGTCTAATAATACTGATGTCCTTTTGATGCAGAAAGAGAAAGAAGAATTTAATCCAAAATACTGTCTTATCTCTGTGCTGTTAAAAAGATGGTCATAAAGAATCCTGAAGCATGTTTACTGTCCTAACAAATTTAATGTAAATTTTTGACACATTAATGAACAATATTTTATCTGAAAGCACAAAAAGCACAACAGAAATTAATCCAAAATAACATATTAATAACTCCATTGAGTTACTGTCTTTTCTCAAAGAATATTTCTCAGAAAACAAAAGCGCGTAAATACTTTTGAAGAAAACAAAAAGTAAGATGTAAAACTACATGCTTTCTATTAAATAAATTCTAATTGACATAAAGTAGATTGCTACCACGTTGTACAAACAGCCACTCCAGGGAAAGACCTGAAGTCAGTGTGACACCAGAGTAGAGTTACAGGCCAACTAAAAATAGATTCAACTTTAAGCTTGTTCTCAGACGACCCTAAATCTTCATTGTTCAACAATACGGTTGTTTTTTAATTACTTTTGAAAAGCAGCAAGTGGAGCATGTATCTGAAAATTTTGATAAAGTCTTCTTCACTGTTTTATCTGTTCAATGCTTATTAAATGACTACATTACCAGAGAGGGGGAAAAAAAAACCAAAACAGTTTAGAAGCATACTTTTGGAAAAAATTAGAAGTATTTTAATAAAATTCTAAACAAAGGGTATGGATCATGAAGTGAGATCACAGTTTGTTCATCTTAATAGTTATATGTTTGTCTTAACTGGTGTCACGATAAAAGCAGCAATTCAAAAAGATTTCACAGACACAATAAGAAGTACGAGAACTTCAGCTACATTTACTGATTGCTCCATCTCTCAGATGATTTGGGATAAGTGGAGGGAAGAAAGTCTCATTCTATATTTTTCTCTGACATTTTAACCTGACAGAAAATCAGCGGCGTAATCAGAAATCTGTAAGAATAGAAAATCTTTGGGGAAAGCATATTTGGGATTTTATACCATATTTTGCTGAGTTTCAGAGCTTTTAAAAATTACTGTTCCTTTCAGTCACAAAGCAAGGAAGAAACAGTAATTTTTTTCCCTATAAACTGTTTGTTTCAAAGAAAATAATTTTGCTTAAATTCCAAACTCTTGTGTTAGATAAATAAGTCCCACAGATTTTGCAATTTTATTTTAGATTTCGGATCATTTAAAAAAAGCCCATATTAGATAATCCAGAACATCGAGCGAATCGCATATAACCTCCTCCTGCAGCTCCTTCACGACTAATGAAAAGCATTAGACTGCGTAGGGTGGCGTAGGACACAGCGCTGTGCCATTAATAAGACTAAAGTGCGTAATTCCGCAAACAAATCTGTTTTCTAATGGTAAATTCTTTTGCCTTTTCTGTTCCCTCGTATCACACAAAATGTGCCTTCTGTTTGATCTAAGCATTTCTTTGTATTGTTGGAAAAGACTGTAATTTGTGCAGTAAGAAGACGCGCCCTTAGAGTCTGATTGACTCTTGCTTGATTATTTATTGTCCATGTTCTTGGTCCCGTTGCCTGACGCGTTTTCAGCAACCGGAGCTGTGTTTTGGCTGGGAAAGGCGTTGAGGAGACGAGAGCGCAGCGATGTTGAGGTCAGCGCGGTCGGGGACGGAGGGCTACCGCTCGCTCTGCGCTGGTGGCCGCAGCGGGGTGACACGGTTCCGCTTTGGGAAGGACTCGTCCTACATCAGGACAGATGTAACTTCGGGAAATAAATGTCTTCCTCTGTAGCCTGTGTCAACTGCAGCTATGTCACATAATTTAAAACCTCATTCTTCAGGAAGGTTCACAAGACCTTTTCAAGGTTCATTTGGAAGGTAAAAACAAGGATTGCTGTTAAAAACGTATAGGCCCATTGAGACGCAGGAGAACTAAATCTCCCTAACATTAGGCTATATTTCTGGGCATCCCATATGGAGTATTTGGCAGCACGGTCCCAGGGAAACCCGGGGCTTCAATGGCTCCAGATTGAACAACAGGCAGCGGGCCAAATTACTCTGGCAAGCCTCCATGGTGCCCGGAGATCTACCGCTCACCTCAGGTTGCAAAGAACTCGATTGCAGAGGCGATGCCCACGTGGGGACGAAAGAAAACCCGAAGACGCCGCTCACCGCGGTGGCGTGGGCGGCCGCTCCCGGGTGCCACTCCTGTTTTCCAGCCCTGAGCGAACAAGTCAGTTCACAAAGGAATTGTGTCTTGGCTTTACATTTGCTAATTACCATATTGTAGTGCCCCGCTGAAGTACTGAAACGGATATTCCTCACACACATGGGGTTTATTCTGTTACGTTCAATCTGGGAATTCCCCGTAAAATACTGATGTGTTTTAACATCGTTCTCGTTCTAGCCAGTCCCTGAACCCGCGACTTTTATGTGTGGCAGAAAAGTTACGGGTGCTTAATACTATTTTCCTGAGCCGTGCTTAGATGAAGACGTAACCGTAGAGAGACTGTAATTCCACTTGGAAGAAATTATTGTAGCTGGAAGTTGCTAAGTATTCAGGATATACATAAGCTATGTTGTGATGCAGAAATAGTATTTATTAGTACACGTGCAGTATAAAATTAATACCTTTAGAATATACCTAAGCAACACCTTTTCTTGTTTTTCCTGATTACATCCTTTTTCTATTCTGATATATCATCATCTATACTTTTGGGAATTTAGTCTGTCCTTTGCTAGAAAGGACTTCTTACTACACACTAATTTAGCATGTTATTGACACAAAGTGATTAAGAATAGCATATTTTTCTTGATTCTTGCAAAAACAGCTTCTTGGGCGTCTGAACTGGTGAGATTTAATAGACTGTACAAATTAAGATTGATCCTAGAAAAAAACTCTGGTTAAAGGAAAGGATTGCATTCAAAGTCAAGTTAAAATGTATGTTAAAACAGATTGCTTTTCTTGGTAAAACTCTTTTATGAGTGTTGTTTTTTTTGCCTAGGGCCCTTGACTGTGACTACTGATGATATGATTAACACATAAGGTGCTCTCCCTCCTTAAAAAATCATTGTAAATCAAGGCAGAATTGTCTGCCGTGTAGCAAGAGCTGTCCAAGGGTGACAGCCTGCTTTCACTGAAGCAGAGATGAGATTCAGTACCTGTGTGCACGCACACGCTCGCGCCATTCTTGTTGGTTCGCGGAAGGAGACTTTATTGTCCCCTTTTATTCTAGGGGGTTCGGGGAGCCTTGAACATGAAGAGGAGAAAAAAGCTTGGATGTGATAAGAATGCGTGATATGATTATAAAGGGTGAAAAGGACAGATTCAGAAGGTGAGCATAGAAAACTTACAATAATGAGAGGGTAGGAGCCAGGAAGAGGGCACTGACAATGGTAAGAACGCATAATAGAATTCTGAAAAAAACCTTTCGTGATAAGCAGATGTGTGGTCCAGCATTATATTTTGACTTTTGCATGCATGACACAAGACAAAATGAAAACACTTTGGTGTGGAAGAATGTATAGGTTTGGGAGGTGAAGATTGTGTAGTATGAATGCTGCAAAACAAAGAGCAAATATTCTGGAACAGGACAGGAACTCGTTTTAAGACATGCCAGGTCTTAGCATAATAGCAGTGGGAAAAGGCTATGACAGGTCACTAGTTCTCTTGATTAAATGTCAGTAAGAGTTGTATACACAGAATAAAACAAAATGAGGGGGAATTTAACAGGGAATCAAATACAGCAGATATGGAAATGCTGACATTTTTGTCTAGGAAAATGGTAAAATCAAGATCCCAGTTGAAGACCTAAAGGTATCAGTTAGTTTTGGACCAGGGATGTAAAAAAGAACAAGCATCTCTGTAATTGCAGAGTTCCCACAGTCACGAGTCCTTCTCTAACAGCGCTCAACAAGGTGTGTGGAGAAACAGGTTGGAAGGTGTGACGGGTTTGTGACCGCTACAGCTACTTACTAAGGTTAACATGAACACAAGAAAACAGGTTTTTGACTGTGAGGGTGGCCAGGCTCTGGAGCCGGCTGCCCAGAGAGGCTGTGGAGGCTCCAGCCTTGGAGATACTCAAAACCCCACTGGACACAGTCCTGGGCAGCCTGCTCTAGGGACCCTCCTTGAGCAGGGGCTCGGACTACATCATCTCAAGAGGTCCCTTCCAACCCAAATGATTCTGTGAAGTTATTCTCCTTTTAAATTACCTGTTACTCCACAAAATGATGGAGTTAACAGCAGAGAAAGCATGGAGAAACAGTTAGCAAATGAGCTTAATGGAGGAAAGGAAAAAAATTGAGCAAATGGAGAGATGAATGAGAAGACTTATGAGTCCTCAGTTTCTTGGGAAACAAGAACACTAAATCTAAGAATGGGATTTTGGGGTGGTACAAAGTAATTTCTCTGCAAAAAAAAGAGGCAAACTATTTGTGGTTTAACCCCGTCCAGCAAATAAGCACCACCCAGCCGCTCGCTCACTCCCCCCTGGTAGGATGGGGAGAGAATCAAAGTGTGAAAGTGAGAAAACTCCCGGGCTGAGATAAAGACAGTTTAATAAACAAAGCAAAAGCTGTGAACAAGCAAAGCAAAACAAGGAATTCATTCACTGCTTCCCATCGGCAGGCGGGTGTTCAGCCATCCCCAGGAAAGCAGGGCACCATCACGCGTAACGGTGACTTGGGAAGACAAATGCCATCACTCCCAGTGTCCCCCCCTTCCTTCTTCTTCCCCCAGCTTTACATACTGAGCGCAATGCCATACGGTATGGAACATCCCTTTGGTCAGTTAGGGTCAGCTGTCCCAGCTGTGTTCTCTTCCTTCTTGGGTGCCCCCTGCCTTCTTGTTGGCAGGCCAGCAGGAGAAGCTGAAGAGTCCCTGACAGCTTAGCAACAACTGAAATACTAGCGTGTTATCAACGTTATTCTTATCCTAAATCCAAAACACAGAACTACCCCAGCTGTTAGTAAGAAAATTTACTCTATCCCAGGTGAAACCAGGACATTCTCCACCCCTTATTCCGTACCATTTACGTCATGCTCAGGTCCAACACTGTCCAATACATCCTCATTAACTACCATCCCGCTTCGCATCGTTTGCTACAATACACAGCTATCATTCCCCTTGTTTGTGGCCCACCCCTGTAAAATGTCCACAGAATGTCCACTGAGTTCATTTACTCCCTGACTTTGGGCTCCTTGTGTTCTGGTGGTCACTCAGGACAGGAGAGGTGGGGTGTTGCGTGGAGTCACTGGGCACCAAGTGGGGTCGCTGCTGCACTTGCGCTGCTTCTTGTAACCCTTCTCCTCCACTGATTCAGGTGGTTTCTGCTACAGCAATTCCTGTAACACGCAACTCAAATCATGAGAGGCAACAATTTAAAGGTATTTCCATTCCAGTCCCCACCCCAGGTCCCGTTGGGCCAGGCCCATAGGGTTTGGCGTTGTAATGAACTCCTCCCCTTGCTCCTACCCAGCTAGCAACAAGGGGCTCCTGCTGGAGTAGTCCCCAAAACACGCAACTCAAATCCTGGGTTTAACTTTACTGCCACTTTCTCTACCTCCTCCCCCCAGCTTAGTCTATGGGCCATCCCTCTGAAATGCCCATTGCGTGATGTGTAAAGGGGACCCTCCCGTTCTCATAAACTTCTGCTTCTGCTACTTCACTACCTCAGACAGAAGTCAGAAAAGTCCCAAGAGGCAAAGTTCTACGAATTTAGCAAGTGCAAATATAGTTGATAGCCTGTGGGTGGCAACAAGCTACCTCTGATGACCAAAATAAATCTCCATTCCTTTGCTGGAGGGTGGGTTTTTTTGGTCAGGTCTCACCTGCAGAAGACAAGGTGCGTCCCTAATTGAAAGCGTAAGCCACTGCATGTGGAGGTGTATGCTTGTAAAGATCAGCATGTCTTTTGTTTCCAGCCTCTTAGTTCCCCAAGATGTCTTGAAAAGGTTTGTAAATCATATATCCTCTACCTTTATTACTGACCTCTTAAAATCTGGTGATGGTAGCATTTGCATTTTTACTTCAGGCCATGCAGTCTTCACAGCATAAGCAATTAATCACTTCACAGGATCACCCCTTTGGATTTGCACGGCTGTTCTTCACAGCTTACTGACGTGAGCTTTCATACTCTTTACAAAGCTAAGCTTTTTCTTGTTCAGAAAAATATCCATGGAGGGAGAGAACTGAAACTCATCCACTTCACGCAGGTACCACTTCACTCCGCAGTTTGTATGTCACATGAGACTTTTCTAACGGAACTGCCATTTCCAAGCCATGCACCTGCAGAAGAGGATCCCCTGCCACATGCCGGCACATTTAGATGGATGTGACAGAAAATGCTTGTTTTTAGTAGTGCATCCTATGGTTCTAAACGTGTGAATATAAACGGGAAGCCAGTCCACAATGCTAGCTATACTGGCAAGACACGTAAATAGGCTCTGGGGGTGGAATTGGAAGGTGGCTTTGAAATAATTAAATAAAACTGATTTGATGTGAATGGATTTGGGTTTGGTTCAAACTCTGAAATGACTTATGCTTCAGATGTTCTGCAAACTGGATTACCCAGATTTAGGGTTATTTTTCTATCAGGCATGTCAAATGCTAAATTAAAAAAAAAAAAGAATCTGTGGATTATTTTTTTTGTGATATGCCCTCAGGCTCAAAGAATGTGACAGAGCATATACTGTAAGCACAACTGGATCCCTAGTGAAGAATAAGCTCTGGAAGGATTGAATGCCAGGGATAGCGTGACAATACGTGTTCTGTCCTGCAAAACAGCTTGATTTAGCAGAGCAGAAAAGACAAGCGGTATATTACACCTCCTGACTGAGGCGCTCGTCCCGTGCTGGCCTCAAGACCCAGCAAAAGTAAAATGAAGGACTCTGATTTTATCGGGGACATACAGCACCAGGGAGTGACACGCACTGTTGAATTCTGCTGTCACCTCCTCCCTTGCATTTTGTTTTCCCCCTTTTGGTAGGAGATAGAGGGTGCAGAAGACACCTTGGCTTCATTAAAGGAGGTCATCCTCTAGAAAAGAATCTTCTGTTGATCTTTTCAGAATGAATCTGAAACGAGTATCTGCTCGTTCCGGGTTGCCGTGCAGTTTGTGTGCCCAGCTCTCAGGTCCAAGCCTGTGCGAAAGATCTTGGTCTTTTGCTCTCACGGGTGGGAATTTGCAGGTGATCCTTGGAAGCTTCTGAATGATTCTGTCTGGAAATTGGATTGAAACTCAGGTACTGCCCTGTGACTTAATCTGAAATAATGATGGGCAGCTCATCGCCTGTCATCCCAACGGGAGGGGTGACTCGGACTGGGCAGCAGTGGAACGCTGCGCAGCAGCCGGGGCAGGAGGACGCCAGGACAGTGCAAGCCCCCGTGATGCTCAGTCCCTTACCTGAATGTCTGTACGTAGACCGAGGTGCCTGGTTTGAGGTCCCCAAACGTAAAAGTCAAAATCATCACACTCAGCGCTGCTCAAATTTGCAGCTGCTCCCTAATACAGAGTTCTTTGGTGCACCATCACATGGCATTTAGATGTTTCTTTTAGAGGACAACTTCTGCAAAAAAAGTAGGAGCCAAGCCAAGGTGTTCTTGTCAGTTCTGTGTGCGGTCTGCACGCCCCAGCACTGCCACCGGCTCTGAGACACGAGATTCTTACTCCCTGGCTTTGGCAACGCGCGCAATGCCGGGCACGTGTACCTTTTGGTTTGTAATTTCCACGTGGCTTCTGATCCTTCCTGGGACTCTAAAGGAGGTTCGGTTCTTTGGGAAAGATCTCATTACAAAATAAGCTGAAATCACTGATGGCGACAGCCTCGATGGCGCTGTGACCTAAACGGATGAAGTGTTGCTGCTGTTCGTAAAAAGGTCACCGACAGAGTTAACAGTCAGACCCGGGTTAGACGGTGGTTTTTCTGAGGGTGCTTCAGGCAGCACGCAGACAGAGCGAGCTTTTCACTCCTCCCTAGAAAGTGTCTTTTTTTTTTCCATGTACCGTGTCAGCTTTAAAACTATTTCCAGCCCACACACCAGTGCAGCCTTGGTCCTGCTTTCACGTGGGTTTTTGTTCTTTGGTGTCTCGGCATTCCTGCAGCCTGGAGGCACAAAAATTAAGACTGTAAATTACAGCAAGTCACACACACAAAGGTCTCGGATAGTATTTTCTTGTTGTCTTTAACGTCACCAAAACCCAAAGAAATTCAAAGTGAAAAATAAAGCCTGCCCTGCATTCACCGCGAGGGCAGGATTTCGAGGCGAGGATTTAGAGTACATAAGGTTACCGGATACGCGAAGACCGCCTGAAATTGTTGCCCAGCTTTTAATTCTTTCACTACCGATTTAGGACACACGAACAAAACCCAAATCCGCAGCACCCACGGGGATGACCCAGCACCCCAGACGAGGCCGGATCGTCCCTCCCCTCCCTAGGAGCCAACCTCGCCTCAGAGGCGCGGAGAACGGCGGAACCAACCGGGGGCGCTGACCCCGCTCGGCGGCACCTCGCTGCCCGCTAATCCCCCGCACAGCAAGTGCGGAGCCGCCGCCTAACGCCCGCGGTGAGGCCCGCTGGCACCCGTTCCGCCTCGCAGGCTGCCCGCCCCGGGCTCGCTCCGCCCCGTCCCCGGCGGGCAGCAGCGCCGGGAGCGGCGGCCACGGGGCTGTCAGGCGGCGGAGCCCGACCGGGGCCCGGCGCGGCCCGGCCCGGCCCTGCCCGCCGCCATGGCCGCGCGGGGGCGGCGGGGGGCGCTGCGCGCGCACGAACCGGAGCCGGGGGAGCCGGAGCGCGTGAGTTCCGCCCGCGGGGGCGGCGGGAGCCACCGGGAAGGGGGGGCGGGGGGAGCGGGGAGCGCACCGCAAACTTCCCGCCGGTACCGGCGGCGGGAGCGGCCTCTCCGGACCGGCCTGGCCCGGCCGCGGTGGCTCCCGCCGGCCGGGGGAGGCCGCTGGCACTGAGGGGGCGCGGCGGGAGCGCGGCCGCCGCCGGCCCCCGGGGCCGTGAGGGGACCGTGAGGCGGCCGCTGGCCCCGGGGCCGTGAGGGGACCGTGAGGCGGTCGGTGGCCCCGAGGTCGTGAGGGAGTCGCTGGCCCCGGCGCCGTGAGGGGACCGTGAGGCGGCCGCTGGCCCCGGGGCCGTGAGGGGACCGTGAGACGGTCGGTGGCCCCGAGGTCGTGAGGGAGCCGCTGGCCCCGGGGCCGTGAGGGGACCGTGAGGCGGCCCTTGGCCCCGGGGCCGTGAGGGGACCGTGAGGCGGCCGCTGGCCCCGGGGCCAACGGCTCCCTCGCGGTCCCCGGGCCATGAGGCGGCCGTTGGTAATTTCCCCGGGGCCAACGGCCGCCTCGCGGCCCCGGGCGCGGCGGCCGGTGCCCCCTGGCGGCGTCGCGGCGGCAGTGCCGGGGCGGCCCCGGGCGGAGCCGAGCGGGAGCGGGCGGCGGGGGTTGTCGGTGCCCCTTGGCCGCCCCCAGCCCGCTGTTAACGTGGCTCCGCGGGGGGGAGCGGTACCGCTGTGTAATGCTTTTGGTCCGCCTAGAAACAGGGAGGCTGCATGCACGCTGCTGTATTTTACATGGAATTCCACTCAGCAACCTTTTTTTTTTAATTTCTTTTTTGTTTTTTTTGTTTGTTTGTTTGTTTTGGTTGATACCCTTTTTACCAGGTGGCATTATTAGTGCTATCTGTTTTCTGCTGTCCTGGCTGCAGGCTGTGCCTCACAAGAACAGTGTGTTTAGCATTCGTGTGCTGAGCGTCTGGAATAGTTTTCCATGTCAGCTAAGCGCGTGCGTGTGTTTCTCCGATCGGATTCATTCCAACAAGGTGTCTCCCATCCACCACCTTGTAAGCATCTTTCATCCTAGTAAGTGCCAAAATTAACAGGAGTTCCGACAAAAACTCATCATAGAATCACAGAATAGTTTGGGTTGGAAAGGACCTTTAAAGGCCACCCAGTCCAACGCCCTGCCATGAGCAGGGACATCTTCCACTAGACCAGGTTGCTCAGAGCCCCGTCCGACCTGACCTGGAATGTTTCCAGGGATGGGGCATCCACCACCTCCCTGGGCAACCTGGGCCAGTGTCTCACCACCCTCAGCATGAAACATTTCTTCCTTAGATCTAGTCTAAATGTCCCCTCTTTTGGTTTAAAGCCATTGCCCCTTGTCCTATCACAACAGGCCCTGCTAAAACGTTTGTCCCCATCTTTCTTATCCTGGTGTTCACACTTTCCATGACTGTTAGTTGATCATCCCTGTTCATGTGTGACGAGCAAAAACTTGGTAGTTAGGGGCTATCCTCGTTTATCAGAAAAACACTGTGCAGAGAAGAGGAGGAACATCTGTTCAGTGAACTTTCTGACTGTGACTGACAAGGCTACATAGGAAAGAAGGAATTTCTCCTTCTGCTGTTTTTGAGGTTAGAGAGGCAAATAATAGCTTTATTCTAGTTCATGAATTGCAGTTTGTCCACTAACGAAAGCATTAATGAGCCAGCTGCCTGGGGACCGGATAAAATTCTTCTCAAACTTCTGTGACAGCAACTCGGAATTGTCAGTCGCCGCCTCTGCAGATAGCAGAACACATCAGTCAAGCTCTGCAAAGTAGTTTTAAAAAGAGAACTTTTCTTATTACAGTTGGGAACATTTTCTGTGTAGGGTAGCCTGCACAGAACATTAGAGGTTGGGTTTTCTTCTGTCGCGGCAGTTGTTACGGTCCGGACTACGACTGAGTCATCGAGGCTTAATGCGCTTAAGTGAACAGTTGAGCAGCTGCTGTCACGTGCTCATGCACGGGCTCAAGGTGAAACACCTACGCTTAACCTTTCTGAGTGCTGAGGGCATGCATGGTAATTAATTTGTGCTCTCCATCCTCTAGTACCTGCTCACTGTGGTGCAGGGATTTCTTAGCTAAATAATTGACAAGTATTTTCTATTTTTGATTTTAGCTAACAGCATGGCCCAAGCGGCAATGCAGACAAGGTGCTTTACCTTGTAACTCGTACAGCTGTGGTGCTGCACAGAGTTTTGCACATTTTAGGTCTAGTGTCAACATTTGTCTCTTCTCCTTGGGATTCTGTCCTTTTTGGATTTTAAGCCGTTGCTAGTACTGGGGCTTGAAGTCATTAGAACACTGTAGCCAGCCTTTGCAGAGATGTTACTGCTGCATCAGCAGTCGGGCCGGGGAGCTCCGAACTCAGCTCTACTAAATGAAGACTGATCCCTGGGTTTGGGGAGACAACTGTTTTGAAGTCTTAATCATCCTCTTATTTGATGCTGCTATCATGCAGCGTGCTGTGCTAGTGGCTGTTGTAACTGCGGAAGATTCCCTACTGCTTTTTTCTGCTCTCCCTCAGCTCCTGCTATATGTTATATGTATGTAGATATGATTTCCCTTTGCCTTTTGTACCTTGATGTAGCTATTTATATGTATTTCAGAAACTTGCTTTAGGATGGAGCTCATTGATGTTGCACTGGTTTTAAGGCATTTGGATTTAGAGGCTGATAAAGAATAAAGATTTTCAAGGCCAGAGCTGTTCATGTGGCCTGTTGTGATTTGGACTGGACTGCAAGCAAAGTTTCCCAGAACAGGGACCTGCATGGACCTCACATTCCTTCTGCTTTCCCAAACTGAGCCACCTGCACCTCTTTTGGTAGAGAGCTGGGCCCTGATAACAGGAAGCATCTACACATGGCCATCATTGTCCTTTCCATAAAGGTATCCCATGGAGCTAAACTAAGTAAAGCTGGGCTGGATGAAGACCTATAAGACAGCTGTTTATGAAACACAAAACAGAAGCTAGCCTGGCTTTTAAAAATATGGTAAACAAAACAGAAATTGCATGTGATGAACATATTAAATTTGTAGGAGATTTTTCAAATCTTACAGCTAAATTAAAAAAAAAAAAGCAAGTGGTAGTCTTTCTTAAAAATATTTTCCATTGCATTTAGGTTAGTTATTTCAATGTAGCTAGTTTTTGTACCAGTTTAGTTTCACTGTTTATGAAAAGCAGCATCTCTGAGGCCTTTGTCCTTTCAGCGTCAGTGAAAACACATGTATTTTTCCAGGACTTTCCAGCTGGAAAAGAAAGTTACAGAATATCTTCTGTGCAGAGAGACCTGTTTTCTGCCTGTTGTAGGACAGTACGTGATTCGCTGTTCCTTGTCTTAAACTATGTTTCCAGGCTGGATATACCATGATCATTCCCTAACAAATGTAGTCATTTTGATGAAATCCTTGCTTGCCTTTTGAGTAGCGAACTCGTTGATCCTTATTAATCACAGACTCTTTGAATCCTGCACTACGTGTGTTCTGGGCGCAGACAGGATTGATGTATTGATTCTTTCCTAAGAGGGAGAATTCAGAGAGTGAAGTCTTCCCCGAAGCCAGCCTCTGCTAGAAACTTCCACAAATTGTCTTGGCATTGGTATGATAAGTTTGTCAGCCATCTGCTCTGTATGCTGAATTCCTGTCACTGATGCTAAGTATCTTAAACCCCCCAAAAAACAATACCTTGAATTTATTTTTAATAAGCCAGATTTCTTCTGATGTATGGCAGTAAGTCATTTTTTCCCTTTTCTCCTTCATCTCACACATCTTGCTAGTTACGCTGCTGTACCACTATGCTGTACCTTTTAATAAAGGACGAGTTCTGCAGCAACAAAGGGAAGAGAATGTTTTCCCAGTGGAAGGCAGTCTATCTTTAGAGGACCTTCTCAGACTTTTTGTTATTATATTATTCACTTTCTTAGTACAATACATATTTCACTTTTTGATTTTCTTCCCATCCAAATATCCTGTATTCCTTGATAGTGTTCTCGTTTCAACTGTTTTCCGCTGAGGTTCCTGTTGTATTGATCCATTTTATTTTTGCATAACATATTCAAATTTTAAATTTAGTTTCCATGCTTCAATAGTCTGTTAGTTCTGTGGCAACACATCTTCTGCCTGTGAAATTATATGCTTGTGAAAGAGATCGAATATTGTTATTCCTTAAACAAAGTTTGTTCAGAAAGGCATCAGAAAAAAATTTCAAAAGCATGTGTATCTCTTTGGAATTCAGAGTCAGACCCTGAAACGTCTGTCAGCTTTGAAATTTCCCATTATTCTGTTAATTTGCTGTTAAGATTTTGAGGAGCCCGTGGGATTTAGGTAGTCCTCCTGTTGCATGGGATAGCAGTCACAGGCCAAGGATATTCTTCTTAAGGTTTCCAACTGGTCTCTTCCACAGACTTGCGTCTTAACCTTATCAGTTCCTAATCTGTTTCTCAAAGAGTAGTAGAGCAGTATTTCTGGGGACTGCTGATCTTGCGTTGGGTTGCTGAGCACTGTGAGAAAGACATCCCTGCTTAGGCCAGCCCTTTCTCGAGAGGTGGATGCCTTTGATTCACAGGACACCCAAATGTCATTCAGTACTAGGTAACAGCTCACGTCAGAGCTGAGGGAAGTTAATTGGTGATACAGCAATGCAAAGCTGTAAAAAGGTGACAGTATCCAGAGAAAGATAGAAAAATCATTACAAAATATGTCTTCATAGCTGTCTGACTTGGCTTCAGGGTTTTCCTTCTGTTTCCTTGATGTAATTAGTCATTTCACACAACTTCCCCTGATCCGCTCCTTTGATAAACGCCATCCTAAATTATACACTAATGGAGGGTGAAGTATGCTTTTTTCCCACTAGCATTTTATCCCCAGTTTATGAAACTGAGGCACAGAGACATTTCGTGAGATCTGCAGACTTCCCTGCTCCTCCAGCATGACATGCAGTGTTAAATACAAAACTTTGGTGTTCTGGCCTAGTGTCTGGGAGTCTGTATTTTACTAATTTACTGTTCTTCCAAATGAATGCGAGATCCCCATCAGTCATAAACAATAAAATCCTGAAAACCTGTATTCAATAGCCTGTGCCTTGCGAAGACATGTAAATATTGCTTTTGATTCTTTCAGAAGCGAGCATGCAAGCCATTAGAAACCATTCCAAATGAGGTTGATTCTCACCTCGTCGATTGTGCCATGGAGCTGGATTCTAAACAGAAAATCTCCACTGACTGTTGTCCTTGGGCTACAAAGACAAAGCAAAATTCAATGGTACGTTTACACTGTCAACAACATCTGTTTTTCAGAAGAACACTTCTAAAATACATTTTATAATAAAATTGCAAATAATTGCCCTTTTTTTTTTTCTTTTTGATGGCATTGTATATGTTTTTGTTCATTAGATTTTTGAAAACCATGGAAGCAGAGGTACTGCCCAGCCTTGCCCAAGATGTATTGCTGGAGAATCTGTAAGTATATTAACCTTCCTTCTGTGACATAAAAGATAGACTTGTTCTTAAGTATTAGATCCATAAAACATAAAGTTAATAAAAACCGCAATTACAGTTCTCGGGAATAAAGCATGTAAATAAAAGAAAGCAGATTGATTTAGCATTTCTGAGGTACGCCAGTAGAGCTGAAACTAATATGTTTCCAGCAGCAGTTGGAAAATATGGAGACTGCAAACACATTTTTCAAATTCACTCTAAAAAGCAGAGTTTAGGAAGTAACTGAAGCAAAGAGTAACATACAACTTCCTCTACCCCATTTTTATCTGCCTTGATTTACTGGGTCATAATAAAATATTCAGGAATCCCATTCTAACTCCTATTTTCTCCTCTAATTGGATACTTCCTTTCCAAAGAGTAGACATAGCCTAAAAATGCTACCCTGTAGACATACCAGAGCTAATTTTAAACGAGCTAGCTGAAGGGCCAGTAGCAATCAGAGCTCGGCATGGACAACTTGACTTTTCTGAAAAACAGAACAAGTATTCGGACAGCTGAATAGTGCTGACTTCTGAGCTGATTCAAATCGGCTCCTCTTGGCATCCAAAGTCAGCTGTTTAAAACCTGTATTTTTTTTATTTATGTAGGCTGTAGCCACAGCTACAATTTTGCACCATGTTGTATGCTGTAATACTGCAGCAGTAGCACTAGAATCTCCGACCAACAGATGACAGTGATCTGAACCACGCTCTTTTTTCCCCTGGATAGAGGGACAGATCCTTCAAGAGATAATGGCTGGTAATAGTGAAAGAGGTTATGGTATTCCTGCAGTTTCATTTGTCATGCAAATTGTCTAACCAAAGTTTAGGAAGTTCCAATGTATGGTAGCTACCCTTGACTTCTGTTTGCATCCTTTTGAACCATCACACAGAATTCCGTAGCCAAAAATGAGGAAAATGAAGAGAGGTGTCAGGGAATGCCATGCATTTCTTCAGAAAGGCTAAAGTTTTATAGCAAGATCTTGGTTTTGATGGCATTAATGGCAAAGTTTCCATTGAATGCTATGAGACTGATGTTGCTGTCGTAAGTCAGGAGGTGTGACTGAAAAGACATTTACTGTGTTAACTTGTTTCTGCTCATCTTTAAAAACAAAAAAGAAACCAAGTCCAGGGCTGACTTTAGGAATACAGAAACCAGTATGACCACCTACATGGATTGCCAAGTTTGAACTTTCCAGATGTGTTACCATCTTTGGTGGCATGGAGAACATGTCATGGATTAAACCCCCCCCCCCCAAAAAAAAAAAAAAAACCCAAAAAAAACCATTTTGGGATTAAAACTGCATCTTGAAGTGTTTAAGGCCAGGTTGGACGGGGCTTTGAGCAACCAGGTCCAGTGGGAGATGTCCCTGCCCGTGGCAGGGGGGTTGGAACTAGATGGTCTTTAAGGTCCCTTCCAACCTAAACCATTCTGTGATTCTATGAAAACACAAATTGACACATTAGAAAGTCAGTTTTGTTGTATTCCAGAACTACAGTGACAACATTAGAGTTTATAAAATTCTTCTATGTCAGTGACCACTTAGTTTTGGAAAATTATAACTGAGTACAAATACCGTAATTCCAAATAACACTATTTCTATTTTAAGTCAGATTAGCCTGATGGGTTTTTTTCCTATGACCTAGCAATGAACTTGGGATAAAAGCCAGATGACTTGAGAAGGTAACATTCACCTCTTCATTCATTCACCACAAACATTTATGTATTGAAGTTTGGTCATAAAGGATGACCTATTCTATTCACTTTTAAATGCTTTTCAGCTACAGCTGTAAGAAACAAGGAAAACAACTTGCTAACTTTACTCGGTGAGAACTGGAATCTCAAAACTAAATAATTTTTCTACTTGACTGTCCTCCTGTGCTTTCAGCGTAGAAACTCAAGGTATAAAAATACTCAAAGTTGTAGAAATCTGGAGCCCTTGTACAGCTACTCACTAGACTTCTTACTAAATTAGCCTCATATTGCTGAGTTGAAATGGAAAACACTTTGCTCAAAGCAGGGTGATTTTAAATATTACGGATTTTAAATATGATTCTGATTTCCATGATGTATCCTGTATTGGGGGAAAAAGTTTACCCATGTGTGTTGCAAAGTGTCAAATATAAATTAGAGGTTGAGGAGTAACATACGGTGTTTGGTAATGGAATAATGAAGTTAGCATATATATTCAGTTCTCCATTATTTGAGCCATGGGGCTGGAACAATCTGGATAAAAGAAAAATACGACTGCTTTTTCACCGATAGCTTGCTCTTGCAGAGAGGAGGGACTCTTTTGCTCCCAGTTCCTGTTAGGAGAGTTTGCTAGTTTGGACATAATGCCACGTAAAGACAGCACTAGAGCAGCCAGAATTGTGTTCCGGTATAGCTGAATTCATGTGGTGTTGAGCTAACATAACCACCCTGATACAAACTGGCTTGTGTGGGTGTCCTGGCATTCACAGCATGATCCATCTATAACCCCTCTACCTGTGGATGGTAAAACTAAACTAAACTGGTGGTATAGATTTGTTAATTGTGTTCTCTTCGGATAATCAGTTATTTGTGGCCAGTAACATAACAGATAATACAGTAATATTTCAATAAATTTAGTAGGAATTATATTAGTAAATTATCTTCGTTCTTAAAATAATAAAAAGCTTAGACTAAGAGTGTAATGTCTAGTAAGCTGGTAAGAGCTCAGATAACTTTCTTCACAGTTAAAATTCCACTTCAGGGAAATCAGAGGCTGTCACAGTGATTAACATGCATCATGGAAGTCCTTCAGAACAGCTGACATGAACAGAAGGGAGGAGCCTACAGATAGCAAGATAAAGAATGTTGTAATTTTTGTCATAATAATCATATTAAAATCCTGTAAGAAGCTTTATTCTACTGATGGTAAGGAAATTCAAATAAACTAAAACATCCAAACTGGAACAAGTCAAACACAAAGCATATTGGGCTGAGACAGTTTTTCATTGTTGTGGGTACTCCTATCAGAATTGTATTTTGCATCGAGAAATCCTAATACTTACTGAGCTAATCAGTCATGTGCAGAACCTGACTAACATCAGCTTTTCTGAGCACATTTAATTCTGTGTCACTACTGTAAGTGCTGTGAACTTACATGTATTTAAAGGCATTATCACTATTAGGTTTGCTCTTTTAACTTTTAGACCTCTTTTTCTATATTGTATGACTACCACATGTTTCAGAAGGAATAATAGATGTGTATTAAACCACAATTTGAGAAAAGAGTACTACTTTAGTTGCATTTTTTTAATAAGCTTTCCTTGGACTAATGTGTCATTGACTATTTAGGCGGGGACTTAGAAGAAGAGGAAGAAGTGGTCTAAACTAGAAGGGAGTCTAAACTAGGATTTCGGGGTGGGGAGAACACCACCATTGTTCTTGAGATTTTTCTGTGTTACGTGATAACTAGAGGAAATACCTTTTTTGTTCGAAACACATTGCTGAGAATATATTCTTTAAACAAATACAGTGTGATATAAACAAATGCAGACTTGAGTTTAAAATAAAAGTTGCTAACCAGAAGGTAAATTTCTCAAAATCTTTGAACATTTAATGGCAGAATAGAATAAGGTATATAAGTATGATGATAAAATTGTCTATATTCTGCATGAGTATATTTTAACTTCACATGCAAAACAAGTATCATAACTCAGTCATGCTGCTTATCCAGATTACACTGAATATTCCCTTTTCTGTCCAGATTTTTTAGTTGTCCACAAGTCCCTCATGAAAAAAAGGGAATATTTGTGAAGCTGTTAGTGGAACTGCCAGTTTCTTTTAAAATAAAGTTTGAAAACATATATTGAGGAAAAGACTTCAGTTTTTGATGAGATCATTTTTAGTGACATGAGATTTTTGTCATTTCAGGGACACTTCAATCATATCCTGGGCTTCTAGAAATTGAGAGACAGCAGATCGGCACCACTTCTGTTCTTTTTAAATTCTAAAGAATCACCTGTGAACCCTGTACAGCTGGATATCTGTACCTTCACTCACGGCGTGGATGTGTGTGTGGTATTCAGCATATAGCAGTTTGCTGTGTGTTACTCTGTCAGTGCACAATTATCGATATCATTGTTTTTACACTTGAAAAAATGCTTCTGCTTTTAAGGTAGCTCAGTCTATGTTTAAAAAAAAAAAGTTGATTTAACATTTTAGAGTACTTAAGTTGATCTGGCCTTTAGCCCAATCTTCACCTGGGACTGGGCCAAAGGTCATGTTGATACAAGAGATTTTCCTGTCTCTTTTGGGCACTTTCTCTGATACTGTTGGAAAGCAGTCCTTGCATTTACATGGGTACAGGGCCTGCAGTTTTAGCTCAGCCTATATATGCAGGCAGAAATGAGAGGCCGGAAATGTCTTCATTTTTAGATGGCTATTCAGCTGTGAAGGCCAGTAAAAATCCTATTGAAACTTATGTTTAAATCAAAAGCATGCATCCAATTTGGGTATCTTATATGCTAAACTTCTAGTTTGTTTATAACAAGCAGAGTTTGTGAATGTGGCAGGTAAATATCTAATAGAAGAAGAAGTATTATTTGAACAACCCTCCGTAAAGCAAAGATGAATAGTAATTCAGCTCTGTGGAGTCCTCACAAAGTTGTTAAGATACCCTGACTCTGTCTTTCCAGTTATTGTGATATTAGAGCAAACCTGTTTAAAAAGTCTTGAACTTGTCATCCATCATAATTTTATTGCCTTGTCACAAATAATTTAATCTACATTTTGCCAGTGTATAAGACTATATAATTTTTAAACACATTCAGATTTTTAGACTCTAAGATAGCAGAGTTGTGCTATTTGGGTGTGACGCTTCAGTGGCTGCTCTGGTTTAGGCAGAAGGGTCCTGAAAGCTCAGAACTGAATGGCAGTGTGTTAATCCTCTGCACTGGAGGGAAATTGCCGTGATCTGCCAAAGTTCACATGGAAAGCAATCTCCACTGTCTGGAGAACTGCTGAGCTATAGCTGTGCCCTGCTGCCACTCAGCTTTTGGGCAGAGTTCAACCCAAAACAGATCCGGCAGGCATGACAGCATTTGGCCTCTCCTGTTCTGAGAGCAGCCAGTAGCCAGTTTAAATTAAAATGGGAGCTCCAAAGTTGCAAAAATGTAGTGACAGGCTTTTAAAGGTTAGTTTCCCAGTGGGGTTTATAAGGCTGCAAAATCCTTAGACAAAGGTTTTTCAGAGTCCTAGGATGCTTCCCACGTTGTGTGTGGAGTTGTAGTTAGCACTGAGTTGACTTATTAAGGAGGTATTCTTCCTAAATATATGAATATCATATAAATACTGAATTCAATTAAGTAATAGATGAGGAAACAAGTCTATAAAACAGACCTCCACTAAATTGGCATACATACTGTTTGGTTAGGAAAGAATAAGTTTCGTCCAAGCCAATATAAATTTTAGTTACATTGAAAATAAATACTTTCAAAGTGCAGAATTTTTCAGACGCTTCAAAATTTTCACAAGAACAGTACAATACATTAAAAGATCAAATTTCCAAGAAACAGCAGTTTTAGAAATTGCATTGTCCCTGCTGCCTTGAAGATCTGAAATTCATCTTGATTCCTCCCACTCCCAATACAGGTTGGTGCAAGCAATAGTATCTGTCCAAGCTAGGAAGGGACATATGCTCAATTGAAATGATAGTACGATGAGCAAATTCCCTTATACTGATAGCGGAGTTTATCAACTCCTGCAAAATAATAATACAAAATGTTTTCTAAAGACTGAAATTACGTATTTGTTAACTAGATCATATTCTGTGGGGAATTCATTTTTACATTTTCCAGCCCTTGTTTTTTAAAAATGCTGGTAATTATAGCAGTCAGAAAAAAGATGGCTGTAAAAGTTGAAATAACTGCTTGAAGGTAAAAGGCTAAAAGGTATCTGAAAGTTCCGTTACTGCAAAATGACTCAAAACCTGTTATGCTTCATCAAGTAAAATGTCTGACAAGTAATGTTGGTAGAACAGTGTATGGTCAAAATTTAGAGTATCCAAAGAAGAGAATATCAAAAGTAGACTTGGACTCCACAATGGAACAGTTTTCTGCTAGAATATATTAGAGCAAAGAAGTATGCCATCGTGTTTAAAACACGGGGGGATACATCTATGGATTATCAAACCAAAAGGGTACTTTTCATTTAAATAACTCAAGTTTTGTCATGTTAAGAATTCACAGATACCAGTGCATATATTTCTTCCGCTTGCTTTAAACTTAACTGTGTCTTAATCTGGTACAGAACACGTAAAAACAAGACCCAACTGGATTTCCATATGGTCCTTGTAGGTCTTGTACCGTGTTCTTTGTAATTCTTCTCCTTTTAGAGTAACCATGACTTGTTTTTCTAAAACCTTATCGTACATAAATCACAGGACTGGTCATAGTTCGTGGCTGCATTACAGAGGCTGATGAAGTCATACTAGTGTTCGATTTTAATGTAATTTTTTTGTATCAGTCTTCCCATTGTTACTGTACACTGTGCGGGTATTTTATTACACTGTCCACCCTGACTCTCAAGACTGTCCTTGGAGATTACTGCTTCTATATAGCTGAACAAAATGGGAGAACTTTATCCTATTTTTTACTCAGTAAGCTGCAGCATGAGCATGGGCCTGTTGTACTTCCTTTACACTGTTAAAAATGGAATGCTGCAGTTTACATCAAGTCTAACTGATTACTAGTTAGGTTATTCACATGCACGTTTTGAACATCTAAGTGCCATGCTATAGAAAGTAAACTTAAGTAAAATGGTAGGGATTTTTTTGTTTGTTTTTAACTACAGCCTTTTGCAGTCTCCAGGAACACAGCATAGGATATGTCAGATCAATTCATAATAATATTTAAATAAAAAACGCCTCTGTTCCCCTACCAATTTCATCTGCTTTGAGAACAAACTCCAAAAAGGGGTGTAGAAATAGATCAGGTAGTGGAAAGTTAACTCCCCTCATTTTCAGCCTACCCCAGTTACCACTGTCACGTAGTTCTACTGAGTCTTGTCAGTAAAATACATTAGTATAGAAAAGGAATGCAAAATGCTTGGCAGTTACCATCCTTCTGCGTCATAGCACAATTGGTAATGAGAGAGTATTAAAAACAGGTTTTTGATACGGAACTGTGATGCCTTTCTTCCTTAGCAAAGATCTCTATGAAAACTCAGTTGTTATCTTTCTATTCCTTCAGAGTTGATCAAGTGTTTTAATTTTTGCATCCCTAACGTTTCAATTTCCAGCATAATCGTCCCTAGTTATTTAACTGCAAAAGCACCGGACGGGGTCGATGGGGAACACCTAGTTCAATATCCTGTGTGCTCTAGTGACTAGTAGCAGGCAGACGCATGGGAAGAGTCCAAGAAACAAGGCACATATTGAATGGAAAGGCTTTTTACAAATACAGACCCAATATTTTATATCAGGTTTTGTTGCAGGCATCCTTTCTTGCCTCATAGCTAAGCCTTGAATATCAAATATCACAAAAATTATGAAAATGTCAATAGTTTCCAACAGCATTTTTTATTTTGGTATTATTTGTTGATATAAAAAATGTATTGGCTATCAGGAGAATGTGAAACTTGCCGCTTCTCTTTTTCTTAAATATTGATATCTTCAATATTTAAGAAGTAGTTCCTGTATGACTCAAATTCGAGTGTGTGTATGCTCACACTAAATTCGTGCAATGTAAGGATACTCTCCCTAGTATTTGTCAAAAATAGCAGCTCCCTCTTTTCTGTTTTTCTTGAGTTGGCTTATAGTATTAAAAAAAAAAAGAAACCTTTAGGAGTTGCAGTTTGAGGCAGGAGGCAGAAGGGTAACTGCGCTGTACCTTTTTGTTAGTCTTCTACATCATTCCTTGTTGCGGGAGGCCGTAAGTCCTGACAAAAACTTGAACAGATTTTACTTGCGTTTCTGGGAGTGCTACTGCCGATAAATAAAGTATTCTGGATAGGTGTACGTTCCAGTAACGTTCCGTGTAAAGTGTCCCAACGTGAGCTAACGGGTGTTGCTCGCTGGGGGAGCCGGCGTTTGCGTTCCCTGCTTCCCGGGGCAAGGCAGTGCCCGTGGCGTCACAGTGCCTTCCACGGCATCAGCTGGTGTCTCCGGCGGGCGGGAGACGTGCGGAGCTCTTCAGAATCATCCTCCTTATCCCCGATTTTTTCACAGATGGGAATGCATATGCTTCTGGATAAACTTTAAAGTGAATCTGTCCGCTAGGAGGTGATTCCTTACTCCATGCTCTCTAACAGGGCAAGGAATGCATTTATAAATCATCCAGTGTGAAGAAAAAGTGTAGTTTAATGGTTTAATGTGTTGAAGGTTTATAATCATATTTTAAATAGATGTACTGTGTTTGTAATTTGTTTCAGGATTTGTCAGAATCATCAAGCTGTTGTGATAGGTACGGGTGAATGCCGTACAGGTTGGGACAGGTGAATATTTCTTTAAAGCAGATTTGTGTCAAATCTGTAGTAGAACCACAGAATTATTTTTGTAAGACTTTTCTTCACATTGTGTAACTATAAAATTTTGTTTTATCGATAAAAATTATATACTCTCTATATTTCCTAATACTATGGTTTGTACACAAAATAACCTGAGTGATCCTTTATTTACATGTATATAGTAAAATAGGCATATGGTCTGTTTTTAATTCAGGTTAAAATGATATAATTAATATTTTTAACTTTGTATTTTGTAAATTGTTACTTACAAAAGCAGAAGCATTAAACACCACTTTGGCTACAGTATGAAATGGGCTGGGTTTGTTATTCCGTTAATAATTGGGTTGCGTTCTGCAGCCTCTGAGGTATAAAGGTGGGTAAAACCCGTTTGTGGCTTGTGTCACAGAGGGTTTGGGTCGTGCGGTGCGACCCGCGCAGTGTTTCCCCCTCCTGGGCCAGGTGTGCGAGGGATATGCAGAATCAGTGTTTTGGAACAAAGTAATTCCGCTACCGGTTTGGTTTAATAGAGAGTTAAACATCAATATTTTTCAACTGATTTTCTCCATCTGTGTCTCCAGATTCTGTTTTTCCTCCCCTAGCTGGAACACCCAAGGATCTGACCGAAGCTCCTGTGGATTTCAGTAGAAATGCGGGTGTCGATGCCTTCGTGAAGCTAAGCTGTTGTCTCCTTAGACTATTGCTTTATTTAGATTATCATTTTGCTTCATGGCAGCCTGGTTTTGAGGCAGATCCCCTGACCGCAGCCACTTGCTTTGCGGTGCGGCAGCCGGTGGCGTGCACGTGAAAGGGTTTCTTTCCAAAGGAGCCCGCCCCGGGACCTCGGCTCCAGCTGCCCCTCGGGTTCTCCCAGGGCTGCTCCCTTGGGCAGAGGAAGTTTAGTCCAGCGTAAACCCTCCGGCCTGTGCATGGCGTGGGTGTCGGGACCTTGACCTGCTGGACCCATGGCGGTGCACCTCACCCTGTCCCAGCAGGACCAGTCACCCCCGGCTCTCCAGGCTGGCTGAGGAGCCCAGGGACCGGGCGAGCCTCCGCTTGAAGCCTTCCCGAGGAGCTGCCGGGCACAGCGCGGCTCTTCCACCACGTGCTGGGGGCACGCTGCCCTTCCAAGCCCTCGCCTTAACTTGCCATTCCTGCAAAAACCTTCAACAAACGAAATGAAACTTGCTCGATAAATTAACAGGTTAACTTGCTTGCTTGCTCGCTCGTGTTTTATTCCTTTCTGGAGAAAACGGGTTTTAACTGTCTGCCTTGGAAAAGTCTAACCTTGGCCACGCAGGATGGTCCTGGAAAAGGAGCAGTTGTCCTCGGGAACAGCAACATTGAACCCAGGGGAGGGAGGAGGAAGGCATAATTTTTTCCTTATGGTTTTTTTTCTTCTTTTGTCACCTATTCTTGCATGCATTGAGGGTAAAGTAGCGCGGTCTGTTACGGATGAGCCGGATTTTGGCTGGTGAGCCTCGTACGTACGTCGTGTGTACAGGCGAGCAGGCGAAGCGCGAGATGAGAGTGAATCCCGCTTTGATGGCTGAAGCAGCAAGAAGCACAAGAGCGAATGCGAAAGGGGTAGGATAAATGCAGTATTGATGAAAATAATAAATATATCATCTATGTTATGTAAAATTTTTGTACTAGGTTTAGTTGCTACAGACTGTGGTACTAGCATTCGCTTAACCATTTGATGGTAATTACGCATCGACTTGTCATCTTGGCTGCCAAAAAGAGGTGGAAAACCAGAATTTTGGGTTTAGTATGTGGGGTTTAAAGGCAGTCTGTATGTGATCAGCCATGAAGACACGAAATTTATACAACCTACATGTTGAAAATAATATGTTTAAAATTAGTGATGTTTATGTCTAAATTAGTTGGGAAAACTGTACAAACATTAAAACCCCAGCATCTCCTCCTGAGAACCCCGTACGGTGGTTCCTGAGAACACAATGTGATATCCTGTATTAGCGGATTAATAGTCACCCATTAATAATGCTATTTTTGCCTGGGTTACTGGCAGTAATTATGAAATGAGGAGTTACACCTTGCCATTTTAGCACACGTGAAACTTCCATTCAGGAAAACTGCATATAAACCCTGCGGATCCACAGATGTACACACTGCTCTGAGAAGCACCCGGAGCTTCCAGATATTTTACTGACGTGACTGTTACCGGAAAGTAAAACCCATGGGTACAGCGGGAAATGTCCCACGTCAAGGGGCATCGAGACCCATCCGTTGCTCTGTCTTCCTGAGCTGTTCCCAGCTCTATCTCAAAGTAAGCACGGAAAACATTGGCCATTTTTTGTTTTAAATACACACAAAAAGAAGAAAAAAAATCCCAAGGAGATGACACAGGCGTCCATCGATCTGAACCTCATCCTCTGTCAAATAACATATCCTCACCACCTCCAAAACACCCGTTTGCTCTTCCGTGACCGTGCACGTGTCAGGTCCCCGAACCGCGGCAGCCGGACTGGGACACGCTGTGCTTCGTTCCTCGGTGTTACGTCCCAACCTGTGTGCCTGAATGGGAGTTTTCAGAAAAAAACCCAGCTTTCAGAAACCGAAACACCGCCTTGCCTGGAGTGCGGCTGCCCGGCGGGATGCGGTCCCTGCCGGTATTAACGGGCGCGTGTTCGGCACGGGAGACACAGGCGCCTCCGAGGTAAGTCCCTACCGTTTAACGGCGCTTGCTTCGCGGAGTCGGGTGTAGCCATCCTTGTGTACGATGACAGCGTTGTCACTGAAACAATATAGAAATCACTGCGTGGTATTTGCTTGCAACGCAGGGTGTCATTCATGAGTTATACATAAATGGCAGCTTTACATATTTAAAAGGAACATGGACTGCTTCATATCTGAAGTATGTTTCCCAGGAGGTAACACCACCATTTGATCTATTTTTGATTAAAATGTAAAAATTAAAAATTAAATCAAATGGTAGTGTAATTCCTTTGGGAAAACATACTTCGGTTATGAAGTATTCCCCGTAGTAACCTTGAGAATCTTACAGCTGTATTGTCTCATCTGTAGGTGGTCTTTTTATGTCTCACGTAATTAAAATGAATTGCTGTTAGAGCGCCCATACTACCGCATACAGATTTATGAAGCTTGAGGCACCTCCGTTCGCAGACAAACAGTGATTTCAGACGCTAACTGTGCAGATGCGCGGCACCGAGGCAGGTACTGGTAACGGAGATGTTTACTGGGAAGCGTTTTCCTTGCCTCTGCCTGGAAGGGCTAAACAAGGAGCGCACTGTAAAACCCGGCCGCAGTTCCCGTGGAGAAGGGTCTCGAAGGAAAGAGGGCGTACGTACCGTACGGCTGCGTTACGCTACGTGGTGGTGTAGAACACGGGAGTCGAAATATTCAAAGAACATTTTATATACTGAGGAATGGCTAATGTGTCACCAGAAAAAGATTGCGAAATTGGATTTTCTAGGAAAATGTGCTCTAGGAAATCTAATGCAACTCGTTTCCAGCAAGCTGCTTTATCAGCCTGACTCAGAATATGGGAATGTATACTTGATCAGATTAGAGAATAGTGGGGATCAGAAAAAATAAGACTATAGAATTTGCATTCACATTTTCACATATCTGAAGGACAAAAATGTCATTTATTTTTTGTTTAGTTTTGATTCTCTTAGTCCTGTTAATGCTATCCGTAACAACGACTTGTGACTATGCATTCCATTCAGGCTGGAATTAAAACTTCCGTAACATACATTGCAGTAAAAAAAAAAAAAAAAAAAAAAGCAGGTGGAAGTGAAACACTCGGATTTAATGTTTAAATAAAGAAAAAAATTCTAACAATGAAAATATAAAGGCTGAGAGTTCCGTAGTGCCTTGCAGAAACATTTTGTAATAAGCAGCAGGAGTGTTCAAATTTCAATGTAATACTTAAAAGAAAACGTCTCTGATCTTTGAGTTTCTTTATAGAGGGGAGTTTTTAATGTATAATCAGACTAAAATCCTCCTGTAATTGCACAGTGAGAGGCCTGTGAAGTTTCAGGAAGGCTGCAGACAGATACAGACCTGCAGAAGCAAGAAGATTTTTCCTAATCTGCGGCGCCAGCCACACGAAATCAGCGTGAGGTTTCCCGGTGCCGGTTCGGCGCGGGCTCACCGCCCGCCAGCCCTCGTGCCACCTCGTGCCGGGCCGTGACGGTGCCGGGCGGGCACGGCGGCTCGACGGGACGAGCGACGACAACGACATCGCCTCTCTCGGAACCCTCAAATCCTCCTCGCGGTGTACTTCCCTCCCCTGCCCAACTGCTGGGGCTCCGCAAGGCTGGCTGTGCCGAGAGTCTGCCCGGCTCCCCGAGAAACGCTTCCCCCTCCGGACTGGAACCGGGCTATTAACACTCACCTCTTAATTACATTCTCATAAGCGACTAGAGCTTCGCACTGTGTATAAACCCTCCACCCCTTCCTTCCACCGCTGCTGCAGCCCTGAAGCAAACCGCCAATGCCCGCTGGGGTCCCCGGCTGTCCCACGTGTCCGCGGGGTGTCCCCGGCTGTCCCACATGTCTGCAGCGCATCCCCGGCTGTCCCACATGTCCGCGGGGTGTCCCCGGCTGTCCCACGTGTCTGCAGGGCATCCCTGGCTGCCCCACATGTCCGCGGGGTCCCCCGCTGTCCCACGTGTCTGCAGGGCATCCCCGGCTGCCCCACATGTCCGTGGGTCCCTGGCTGTCCCACGTGTCTGCAGCGCATCCCCGGCTGTCCCACATGTCCGCGGGGTGTCCCCGGCAGGGTGTCCCCAGCTGTCCCACACGTCTGCAGGGCATCCCCGGCTGCCCCACGTGTCCGCGGGGTCCCTGGCTGTCCCACATGTCCACAGGGCATCCCTGGCTGTCCCACGTGTCCGCAGGGCGTCCCCGGCTGTCCCACGTGTCCTCAGGGTGTCCCCAGCCACGCCAGCGGGGTGCGACACCCCAGCGAGCCGCTCGGGGCCAAGCACAAATAAAGGGCGGGAGGAAGGCGGCATCTATGGGATCGTCACATTTCCACATTAAAACAGCCGTGCTCAGAGCCACCCTGCAGGGCAGCAGCGAATAAAATCTGAGGAAGCAAGGAATGAGATGGAAAAGTTTGAGAGAGAGCTCAAAGAGCAGAACGAAAGCTGCAGGACTGGCTTTCCCATTTCCACGTCTACGACGGACAAGATGCCAGGAGAACCCTCTCCACTGAAACTATTAAAAAAAGATCACCCAAAACATTAATAGTTAACACCGTGATTCTGCAAGTTACATCCAAGCATGAGATTCGGATCCACAGAGTTGCGTGGTTAAACACACGCGGTTATTAATTAGGCCTTAATTAACAGAGAGATGCCAACACCATCTCTTCCTTTCTCACTCGCATCCCAAGCCAGGCTTGTCCATGCCTAGGGCAAAACAAGACACCAGTTTAGTGGAACGCGGGGATCCCGTTGCGTTTCACAGCGCTGGCGGCAGCAGCCTCTCCGCAAGGCAGAGCTCAGCCCAAACCCCCCCGTGCCCCCGCCGTCC